>VZRX01022472.1:0-67634 GCA_013398075.1 Notiomystis cincta | reverse complement strand
GCTTTTTTTGGGAAGCAGCCCAAGTATTTTTCCATAGCTTTTTTTTTTTTTTTTTTTTTATTGCTCAGGCTCATGTAGAGGAAACATCATATAAATTGCATTGAGTGTGCATACCTCAACTCATGAAACTTATTAGACTGTACTTCAAAAGAATGATAGTCCTATGCTAGTGGAAATAAAGGCTAGAGTAATCAGTACTGATGATGACTTTTATATGCAAAAGAATAGAATCTAGTCAGCTATTGTTGACTATGAAATGCCACAAATAGACTGTGAAATGTAGTTGCTGTGAAAATAGTTCTCTGATCTGAAGATAGTTGTAAAAATCTGAAACAAGTATTATTATGTGTGAGCTAAAAGAATGGGACTGGATTTATAGAGCAGTTCAAGAGTGCATACATTTTATAGATGTTAGAAGCATGTATGAGGTAAAAATGAATCACCTGTTTAATTTTATCTACTGTCAACATTAAGATTAAAGTTTTATTTCAAAATATTCATCTTCCCTGTAAATCTGTGACTAAATGACTGAAGTTATTTTTCTCTATATATCTAATCCTAATTTCTCTGCCTTTTTTAAGCAGGTTAATATTCATGAACCTTTGTCTCATTATTCATTTGGAAGGCCTTGATTGTGTACCACACCCCAGAATTTCATAACTAAACATCCGTGATATGCACTGTACTCAGACATGAGTACATTGAGCTGTACTAACATCTTGTAACAATGAGATGACATTATTAAGTCTTAAATCTCTAAAAATATGTGTAAATCATAATAAAAAGGTTTTCTTAGAAATAATTCAACATTGAGGCAGACCTTGATTGTGTTCTATTACATAGTTCAAAAATTGTTTTGCATAAAGAGTACTTAAGGAAGAGCTGATAATGAAAACAACGGTGGGGATATCAGTATACAGATTATCTTTTGAGGAGTTAAATTTAAGAGACTGTTTCTCAGTCTATCACCTAAAAATAGCCCAAGCTAAAAGTGTTTGGACACAATCATGTGGTATCTTATATGGGATTAACATTTTCTTTGAACACACAGCAGTTCACAGACTCTGATGTAGACAAATTTAGTCTAGGGAAGTTTCTATCAGATAATAGCTAGATAAAAATGACCATACCTGGGTTTCTCTCTAGGAAATAGGCTTTCAGTTTTCCTGTTCCATATAACAGTTTAATGACTGGTCTGGCTATATACTGAGTGCTGAGGGAGTGGGGGAAAAGCTTGATGTTTGATAAGCACCTCACTGAATTTCTGGCTAATCCATCAGACATAGCAGTTTCTTTACTGTCATCACCTGAGTGAAATTTCTGGTGTTTCATCACCTCTGATGATCTGATATCCTTATGTTCAGACAATAGTATGAATGTATTTCTCCTGCTTCTCCTCCAAACACAAATGCTTTGAATGGATGCACTGAAAGAAGTCAGAAATATTTGGATATTGGCACTTTAAGTTAGTTATTTCAGGTTTGGCCCTAGAATAGTTAACTACTATACAATAATATATTGATTGCTCCAAAGTTAAAATGTGCTCATTGAACTTTAACCATGGAATTCAAGATTAGCTTTGTAATGGGTGTTCCTTTATTTGATGTAAATGGCAAGCAGTTAATGTAAAATTGCTGTACTAGTGCTGTCATACTGGGGGTTATGTGCTTAGTAGCCCAGACTAAAACACTCCAAATCCAAGACATGTATAATCTGTTTATAATTTTTCGCTTGATTATTGTCTTCTGTCACATCTTTATTGCTTGCCTTTGAGAAATGCTTACTTTACCTGAATGCTAACTACCTTCAAACTTCAACATTACCTGTAATTTTAATTGTAATAAATTCTGATGAACTCATAATGGATATTTCCATGTCTGCAATGCTACAGGTGTCCTGTGTGGACCTTCATTAGTCCTTTGATGGTAAAGGAAATTCTGCTTGGTGGCCTGTTGTTTGTTGATCAAATTACTCAGGTACATCATTGCTTCCACTGCACAGTTGCTGCAGGTGGGCTGCTTTCCTAGAATTTCCTAGGAATGCTGCTGCCATTGCCTGCACCTGGGCTTTTCATGGATGAAAGCAGTAGATGTTGAACTTAATCTAGAAGTAGATGGCAAATAGAGAGAAACACCTAAGGCAGACTGGATTACCTCCTACTGGTTTTCACAAAAACCTTTAAATTCTATGCATTATCACTGAAGCTGTTCCCAGTAGACTGAATTGCCTCTCTGGGGCAAAGCTATTAAAATTTTAATTTAAAAAGTACTTAAGTTCAAATGAAAGCCATACAAATTATCTTTGTCTCACCAAATCCAGTATTTTAAATAACTATGAGCATATAGGAGAGCAACATATCTTCCTATTAAAGTAGGAATAAGAAATAACTTCCTTTTGGAAAGACAAGTTCCTGAGTTTAAATGCATCTTATGAATTGCTTTTTGCTGTTGTTGGTATTTGCTTTTTATTTCTGCCTTGTGACTCACAGTTAGAATAAATATATGTTTTGCATGCTGTGTTCTTGATTGCACACCAGGTTTTCTGATAATAGGTGGTATAGTAGGATAATAATTGTAATGTACCTACACTCTCACACATTCTGTGCAGGGACAATTAACTATCTACACAGATGGGCTGTTGAATTGCTGTTCTACATGACTGCTGTATAATCTTACAAGCTAGCATAGCCTTAGCTCAGGTTAACAGCCCCAAAACAATCTTAGCCATTGGGTTAATGTTTGGGCATGAGCAAACAGTAAAATGGGTTGTGTCATTAAGGGCTGGGACAGCACGAAAGAAAAAATACAGTGAGTTTCTGAGAATTATAGGACAGATTGTGTGAAGTTCTTTTGTGCATCCAACACTTCTGATGTCTCCAGGAGGTCACAGAGGTAGACAAAGGATGGCAGCATGGGTAAGAGCAGAGGAGAGAAACATGCCTTTCTCCTTCCTTATACCAGTGCTCTCAGTAACTGGCCATGCCTTTGTCCTTGCTTACTTTAGTGTTCCCATTAACTGGTATATCTCTAATATTTCATAGGATGAAATAGATTATTAAATTACATTAATTGAAATTATCTCAGTTGGTGCTAATAATATCAAGGTCATAGGTTCTATTTCCATATGGTCCGTTCATGTAAGAGCTGGACTCGATGATCCTTGTGAGTCCCTTCCAGCTCAGAATATTCTGTGATCTTGGGTTCAAACAGGCATTCAAATAAAGAAATGTTGCCATTTTTGTACAGTTCTTGCCTCTGCCCTAGAATCATAGAATGGTTTGTGTTGAAAGGGACCTGCCATGGGCAAGGATGCCGCTGACCAGATCAGTTTGCTCAGGACCCCATCCAGCCTGGCCTTGAACACTTATAGGATCTACAAAGTTCAGATGTTCTTATCTTTTGTGCTAGTGACACTATTTGCAAAGTCCGTAATACTTTCTTTTCTTTTATTACAAGCACTGAAGTTTCTCTCATAATCCATATTTTTAGGAGGGGAATACAGCTACAATGATTTTATGATCAAATTGGATGGTGGGTGAGGAAAGATGTAATTGAAGTTACTAAGAAATAGTAATAGAAAAGAGAGAGGAATCTGGAAAAAAAAAGAAAATAAATGAGACACTGACAGCAAAATTGGATAGTAAACAAGACATCTGGAAATGGGAAATACCTATCAATATGATATCACTTTATTCCATATGTATTATTCTGAACACCTAATCTAATATCTTCTTCAATATACTATTTTAAACATAGAATTATGTTTCCATCTTTCACTGAAAATATTTGTACAGTATTGCCTAAACATAGGAGTAATTTTTGCCATTTAATAACCTGCATGATACTTACAAACAATTTTGTACCAGTGTTCATAGCAGGAGGATTTCTTGTTTGCAATCATCCTATAGTAATTCTTCTCACAGCATTTCCATCTTTATGTCAACATGAAGACAAAGGCAAAAGAAAAAGATATCTCTGAAAGCTGCTCTGGAATATGTAGGGTTGACGAAGATACTTTGAATTGAGATCTACTTTGTGTACCTCTGCCTGTTCCCCATCTGTAAAATGAAGCAACAGTATTGTCCAAGCTTATAAATTGAACATGGACACATGAAAGTCAGGTACTGCTCCGATGTAGCAATAATGTGTGTCAGATAAAGGGGTTGATTGTATGGGCATGTGCACTCACAGAGTCAGAGGATGCACAGTGTGCTAGTGACTTTAATGGGATGTGCCTGGGTGCACAGCTGCCTTTGGACATCAGCTCTGAACCCATCAGAGTGACAGTTCGATGACAGAATTCAGACACTGAAATACTCCAAGGAAGCAACAAGCTGCTTTGGGTGATCTCTGTAGATAGTCAGCCATTGCAGGGCTTTTTCCTTTTTTACAGTGAAAGTTACTAAATATGTTAAAAAATTAATTTGGGCATTTCAAAACGCTGTAACATTTCTATTCTTTTAATTTCAGTTCATTGCAAAATTTAACTAGTAATTCATTAATGATTTAATTTTTTTATAAGCTTCTAAACAACTGAATGGTGATGCTTGAAGTTTGGCCTTTTGTTTGTGATATTCATAAAATTACAGTCCTCCTAGCAAGTCACACTTTTATTGCTAAAGACTGTGGTATTATAATTGCAAAGGATTTTTTAGAAATACAGAGGACAAATTTACACAAAATAATTTTGCCTATGATGCGGGTTGTTGTAGCTCCACTTAAAAGAAAGTTCTTTGGGAAGAAGTAAAAAGGCAATATTTTGATCATACTGATGGTTTAATGTTTACTTTTCTAGTGCTGAGCCTAATGAGAAAATAGTTTTAGCTTAACTTATACAAACAAGTTCCGTTGTAAGAGTATATGCATGTTGCTAGCCTGAGCATCACTGTACAAGGGACACAACATAAAGACATTCCCTTCATGGAAAAAGTGAATTCCCTTTGCTGAAAGGCACGTTGTTTGGGTAGCCCTAGGTCACATTCAGAGAGTTTTTGTAACATTACATATTTTCTATAATAAATATGGTGGAAGATTCATGATAAATATTCCCAAGTCACTTAAAATTATTTGAGAATCTGAAAGACAGTGTATTATTCTGGATTAGCCTATGAACTGGAACAATC
Source organism: Notiomystis cincta (assembly GCA_013398075.1). Classification (NCBI taxonomy): domain Eukaryota; kingdom Metazoa; phylum Chordata; class Aves; order Passeriformes; family Notiomystidae; genus Notiomystis; species Notiomystis cincta. Next base: position 62,512 of record VZRX01022472.1, on the reverse strand, counting down.
TTTTCTTGAAACTGGGAGCATTCAGAGTGTTAGGAATTTTTCACTCATACCTGACCCAAGGAACCAGCCTAATTTTAAGGGAGTGAGCACTAGCATGGCCCATTTATTTCAGCTGCAGTAAGTCTCAAACTAAGGGCAAAGATCTACTAACATGAATTAGCTTTCATTAGGAAGCTACACGATGCATTACTGGTGCTCTGATTTTATCCAAATGTCAAGCATCAGATCTTCACCTCCTTTTCACCTTTAAACTTATTCTTTTGTTATTTAATCACAAATAATTCCTTTGACTCCTTGCAGGGCAAAATGTTTTATCTTTGCCTTGAATGTAATTTTTAAAAATGGTTAGTGAAGTCTTAAATGAAGGTATCATTTTGTGAAGGAAGAATCAGTGAAGTTCATATCAATAATCTCAGCACAAACATTTCAACATCTAAAGTCTAAATATCTTCATCTGAATTAGTTGTCAATTTACTATATTGAAAAGAAATAATAAACATCTCTAAAGAGACAAAGCACTGGGTTAATTTTACTCATCTACTCTAGCAGGAGATAGCAGCCTCCCAGTACCTGAAAGGGGCCTACAGAAAAGCTGGACAGTACATTTTACAAGAGCATGTAGTGACTGGACAAGGGGGAATGGCTTTAAACTGAAAGATGGTGGGTTTAGGTTAGATATTTAGAAGAAATTCTTTACTGTAAGAGTGGCAAGGCACTGGAACAGGTTGCCCAGAGAAGATGTTGATATCCTACCCCTGAAAGTATTCAAGGCCAGTCTGTAGCAACCTGTTATACTGAAAGCTGTCCCTGCTCATGGTACAGGGGTTGGAACTAGATGATCACTAAGATCCCTTTCAACACTAACAATTTTATGATTGAATTTGCTTTAAATGTTTACAAAATAGAAGTGCAAAGTTTGGTGACATGAATTTTGATCATTGCATCTGAGAAATGCTACTCTCAGATGCATATATTTTCTTACAGAGGTGGGCTTAAAAATAGATCTTTATAGTTATAATATTGTTTGATTGTGTTTTGTAACCAAAGAAAATGATGAATGTTCTTCAGTTGCTTTCTGTGTTATTAAATATTACAAAATAATCACAGAACATTCTGAGTTAGAAGGGATCCACAAGGATCATTGAGTCCAGCTCTTTAGTGAACGGTCCAATAGGGATCAAATCTATGGTCTTGGTGTTATTAGCACCATGGTCTAAACAACTGAACCAATCCTCCTCCGATTTTGTGTCATTTTGGTTTAAATAGCATCTTTCATCATTCTAGCTCTTAGATATGCCTTTACTAACTTTTCTGAGTAATGAGAACTTAGCACTTAGAAGAGCAACGCAGGATGATGCGTAATATTCCTTTTAAGAATAGGGAAAGAAGAGGTCACAGTGTCTCAGTGGGGAGATTAAGAAGCCAGTGATAGTGAGTTAACTAATAGATAAACACCTCTATATTGATTCAGGATTTTAATCTGAAGCATAGGAAATCTGTCTCCACAGAGAAGATATGATAATATCCTTGAATATGATGTAACAATTAACAAGTGAGATTTTGTGGATAAGTCAGAGGAAACAACTCATTTGGTGCAAGGTTTGTGTTGTATTCTGGGCATAGGAGACATAGAATCTGAGTTAAACTTTGACTGTGTTTGAAATTCTGTAAGAGTAAAGAAAAATATTGATTGTGACAGAACAGAAGATTACTCCTATTGTTATGTCAAAGATGAGATACTGGATAGGAAGATGTTGCTAGCAAAAAAAAGAAGAAAATATACAGCCAGGAAAAAATCCCCAAGTATAAACCTGCACTGAATTGATCAGAAAAGAACAATCTCTGATGAAAACAGTACCATGCTGTAAATGTGTTTGCTTAAACCAGCTGAAACAACTTTTTTGTATCACAGAATTTGTTGAATATGGACAGCAATTCTCACCAGTCCTGTCTGTCCTCTAAGTTATGGATGCTACCTAATTTCTGTCAGCGTATCACAGGAAGTTAATTTCAAGCTATTTCCTTATCCTTCACAATGTCGTTTTCCTCCATTGATTTGAGATCAATTTGGCACTTGGTCTGCTCCTTCCTACAAGGCCAAATCTATGGCAAAAAGCATTTTAATTATCTCTTTCTAATCAGTGAACTGGCAGGAGGTTGTTCAACTTGTCTTCTCATTTCTATTATTCTTCCATCTTTAGTTTCTAAAAGACTGGTGTAAGTCCCTCGGGACACACAATCTCAAATTAGTCAATACACTGCAACATTGCTTTCTTATATCTAGCATACACTCTGAACCTTTCAACAGGATTGATAGGGCATGAGCATGAGAGTTTTGGACTTTGGCTGCTCTTGAGGGCTATAAAGAAAGGAAACAATAATCTATTGTGTCCATTGCTTCTGTGTTAAATACAAAGAAGCAGGAAATGTCAAGTGTCTACACTGCCAATGCATCTCCATATATTTCTGTGTGTGGATGGAAAGCTGGCTATGCAGTGACTTCATTTGTGAGGCCCAGATATTTACCTTGGGGACTGCAGCAGACCAGATCTTCTGTTTAGAGAGCAGCACTCGAAAACATGGGTTAACTTTTTGCCCTGCTGTGAATTTTCCATATGACCTTAGTTAAATGGCTTTTGGCCCAAATCCTTGGGTGTAGGTAGCTGAATAAAAGGCTGTCCTTGAGATGTGCTTGTTGCTCCCAACCTCAGTGGCAGATTTGTAATATAAATGAAAAGACTACTTAAATGAATCCTGAATATGGATACGTGTGTCACTTTTAAATTATTAGCTTTACATGTTTGTGCTTCACTTTGATTAGCTGAAAAACGACATAGTAATGATAGTAATAAAAGTAATACTTATAACACAGTATAAACATGAAGCTTAATTTCTAAAGTAATATTTCTAAACTGTTTTGAATCATATGGAACAGATATGTAAAAATAGGTAAGCAGAAAGCCATATCCTACAAATCATACCAATCCCATTGCCCAGGTGCTGGTTACTGGCCTGTCCTATTCGCCTCATCCTGGTTATGTCACCTACTTGGTCATAGTTGCCTTTCCTAGAACAGTCTCTTGAGCAATATAATGGAGTAACACTAGAATAGTTTTTACTGCTCTGAAGCACAGCTGGCCATCATTCTAAAAGCAATTTTGGACTTTGTAGTTTTAGGTTAGCTATCAGTTTACGTCCATTAAGACTCATTAAAGGACTGTGCACAATGAAGTGACCCGAAGTGTGCAATAGAGCCAAAATGAATATGGTTCTGATCATGCAGAGAATTATTTCAGCCATTTAAGTGGGACCATAATATGCATCTACATGACTTTCTGATGTAAAGTGTATTTCAGTGTTTTTATTAAAGAAAATATTTGCTGCAGTTTTCCAAGCCAAATAACAATGTTATTTTATTAAGCTACTCTCTGGTAACTGCCTTGGGTGATGTGAAAACCAGTTCACAGCCTCATCACCACTTGGTTCTTAGTGAAATTCTTATTCTTCTTTCTTACATATAGCTGATTTTCCAGGAACAATTAAGTAATTCTTTTATTCTACTGTATGATCCCTTTTGCACTCTGGTAACAGACAACAGGCTTCCTCTTTCTCCTCAGTGTTTGAACTTGTATCTTGAATATTATGCAGTCCAACAAATGAGAAAGTATGGCTAGATTTGACTTTGAATATCAAATGCAAAGTCTGTCCCTGAGATCACCAAGGTTTCACACTTTCATATTTACAGCTCTGTATGTTCCCATACGTTCCCACACTTGCCATTGAGCCATGGCAATTAAGGTGCTCCTTCTCACACAGCCTTTAAAACAGCCTCTAGTCTTTACCTCTTTGCTCAACTGTATCTCCTCTCTGCTTTGCAGCCTGTTTTGTAGTCCCCTGTCTGGCAGGAACTGTCCACCAGAATTTCCTTTGGATCTCCTTTTTCACTGCTATTCAGAGATTTTTTAGCATTCTGCAACAGACTAAGAGGTTGGCCTGTCCTCTTCGGAGGTTCAAAGGGTGTGTTGGTGTACCTAATCCTTTCACCCCAAGCCATGCCATTCTCTGCTCTCCAGGGGAAAGGAGGTCTGCAAAAAGTCTACAGTTCCCAAACTAAGCTGTTAGTTTTGGATACTGTGATATATCTGTATAAAAGAGAAAACAATATTTTCTCGAACATCTAGTGGATACAAAAAAGAGTTATGAAAGAAAGAGTGAATGCCTCCATGCAAAAATTGAATAACAGTATTTCAAGACATAACTTTAATTCTCTGTAAACTCACAGATCTTGCTTGTATGAACATTCTGACATTTCCCTCAGCTATAAGTTTTTCAAGGCAGTAATGTGATCTCTGATAACTGATTTTGAACATGTGGTGATTTAAGACTTTATCACTACAGCAGTCCACCTTGCTTTTCTGCCAGAGGAGGCTATCTGCAGGGCAGGGCATAAAACTGAATGGATTTAGCTTTTTCAATTCATGCTTTTAGTATCTGAACATTAACCAGCTTCACCTGATGAAGTCTGCTAGATTTTATGAGTCACAGCATGAGAATTTTGCCTCAAATACCAGGAGAAAAATCAACATCAGTATGGCTTTGTGAAAGAGTGAAAGTGACATGAACAGTGATCACAAACCATTAAGGACCATTATCTTAAAGAGTACCTAAAATAAATTAAGCACTGCAGTCGAACCACCCTAATCTGACAATTAGTCATTCATTATAAAACAATTACTTACAGTGAAAAAAAAAAGATATCTTTGATTTAATGCAGTGATATAACTGTGCTTACAATGAACTTTAAAAACACTGCAAACAATGTGGCACTAAATCCTCTTATTTCTGGGCAATGAAATTCAGACAAATGATTTCATTTTCTTTGGCCAGTGCCTCCAAAATCAAACAGAGACAAATTATCTTTCAATATCTCTCCAGGTACATCTGGATACTCTAACTTTTCTTACAGTATGACTGATCCATGACTTTCAAGTAATAAAATCTAAAATGAATGGGCTGGCAGAGGTGGGCTCATAGGCAGGTCTGCATCAAGCAGTTATAATAAGCTTGTTTTGTTGTCCTTGCTTGAAGCTACAGTCACAGCAAGACAACCAGTGTCATGCTTAATTAATCAGGCTGATTTACTTAATACGAGGAGATTATTCGGAAAGATGATCAACTGCATTGACAGGATTAGTTACCAAAAGGCTTCTTGCTATACAGAGAAGTGTCTCTAAGCTATCAAATGTGTCCAAATTGTGAAATTTGCTGGCTTTTGTGGCACAGCAGCTGTTGGCATGACCTGCTGATTGACATGCTTTACTGATTTTCTCTCATATATTGCAAGAATCTGTGAAAATTGACGTGTTTGCTGTCTCATAACATCAAACCTGTTGGGTGGTCCTCAGTTTCTTTGACAAGGCTCTGGATTAGAAAACTGAACTGTTTAAAACACAAAGTTAACTTCAAAAAGAGACTTGAGGAGCCACGGATACACTTAAGCGTGTCATCTGTAGTAGCACACTGTGGCAGACATGATGTTGTCCTGCTGCCTGAAAGATATCTATTTTTCATTTCTTTTTCACAACATCATTTCTTACACCATGCCATCATTTTTTAATGTAAAGGAAGTGTTATCACATGTTTCACATGTACATTCTGCAAGTTAATAATGAAAAGACTTGTCATTCAGCAGCAAAGCAAGTCTTTGTAGGCCAAGACATTTTAAAACCAAGTTAATGCTGGAGTACCCTTATTCATAGTCTCCATGCCTGTGATTGTCCAGGTCTTGAACTCTCATTTGCTGTGGTTAACTTTTAATTAAGAATTAAGAGAGGGTGCCTAGTACCATGTGCACCTTTAGTAAGTCTCTGTTTACCTAAGTATTTATGATTTGAACATCTCCGAGTGTGTTGCTTAATTATTAACACCTTGGAGTAATTTATATTTAAAGATTCAAGAAAATCAACTGTTATGTCACATTCTTGCATTTATGTGACTTAAAATTTAAAAAAAATTCTAATACGTAAAGTGAAAGTTAGAAAATAATATTTTGCCATTCATTCTTTATAGGTCTTCCCATAAAAACTTCACATTTGTTACAGTGGAAAAATGTTTGTTGATATTGCTGGATTGCTGAAGTTTGGGGTCTATGATTATTTTTCTTATGGAAATATATATTTTATTTCAGGGCATGGCATAGTATAAATTCATTTAGTGGTGCATTTAATATGCATTAAGACTTAGATTCAATATACACAATTGAAAGTCACAAGTTTAACTTAAAATAGAATTATTGCTAAGGGATATGTTCCTTAAATAACAAATTTTCAGTTTTAATTGCAGTAAACTTATGCTGTGGAATTTCTATTTTAATAGAAATTTGTTTTGGAAAATGCAACACTGACATGGGAGGGTTTTTTGGAATACTTTCTATCATGTGGCAGATGACTCAGTGCAGTTCATACCCAAATTCTTAGACTTCCCAGGAATGTGCTGAACTGCCCTAGTAGCCAAAATCCTAGTAAACCCAGCTTGTTTGCAAGTGTTAAACTTATGTGAACCCTGACCAAATTTTTGTATGATGTACTTTCTTTTCATCTGAAAAAGCCTGGGAGTGATGTGCTCAGGCTAAAGGTTGTTCTTTGGAATACAAAGATTTTATCAGGGTCAGGAAGAGAAAATATTACTTTCTCACTTTTAATTTCAACAGCAGAAGAATTTTGTACAAGAGAGACAGTGTGAATAGCTCTAAGGCATACTTCATTATTCCTTCTATACTTACATTTCTCCATCTACCACAATAAAAAATGCAGGGTCTGCTAGGGTGCACATTCCTTTGTGAGCATCTATGCCTTTCACAGCACCATACAAAAGATGTCACACTCCCTAGACCTTAGCACAAAACAACTGTCTCTCTGCAGAAAACAACAATCTTGCCCCATCATTTCATTATATACTGACACAACAGGAAAAGAAGCAAAATTTTCCTCTTGAGTTTTGACTTTTGCAAAATGAGGCAGTTTGGTAAATCCCACAAAGGTCACGTTGTTTCTTTGAGACAGCAGTCTGTGTATCTGGGAGGATGTCAGAGCTATGAGAGCTGTGTATTGCATTTTATTTGGAAACCTGTGGGCTGGTTTCCCCTTTGCCTGTGACTTTTAGAAAATAGCTTCTTCTGGAAGGTGGTGCTTTTCTGGCAGTAATTTTTCTTCTGCAGAAGTAGTTTTAGAGTTGATGCAAGTGCATATCGATGTATATCACTGAGACTGAGATGCCTGCCTGGATACATATCTGGATGTGACACACAAAAGGTTTTATTTGCACTCACATATTTCTGAGAAGTGCAGAATATGGAACAGGGTCTCGTGGGAAAACCCGCTACAATCTTCACGCTTTGTTCAGCGGGGTGGAGAGGCCATTCCTTTTATGTCTATGAGGCTCTTCCTCAGGAGGCAGAAGAGCTTGGAGGCAGCAGTGCCTGTAGAGAATACCACAGATCACTTTTTTCTCTTTTGCAGACAGGTTTGAAGAAAAAGCATGCTTCCTTGCAATGCAATCTCTTTCAGTCCCTGAGGCACTAAAGGTTTACTGCACCTTCATACCAGTTGCTGTCTAAAAACCACAGTATTATTTTAAAGATGAAGAAGCTGATTTTTGTTTGTTTAGTTTTCAAAACACTGAACAAATTCACCTTAGTGTTAACAGACTAAAGGAGGCAGAGCTTCAGGCATTTTCATCAGGGCTGAATTTGGATTTGTGGGAATTTCTCAAAACATGTTCAGAGGCACACAGCAGGTGTGAAGTGGTTATCTCTCACTGGATTTCTGGGTGTACTCAGAAAAGCCTTCTTTCTCGTCTGAAATAGCCCTTAGAAAGCTTCATATAATGTAAGTGTGGTATACTGTGAATGTGGAATATTTAATTCTGTTTTTTGCATGCCCATCTGCTGTTTTGGGCCATAAAGTGTAACTCTTGTTAGAACTACTTTAACATGAATGGAAATAATTTTTTATCAAATGTAAAAAATACTAAGACAATATATCAGCATGAGGGTAAAGAGAGAGGAAAGGTTGATCAGTAAAGTATTTTAAGTTGACCAGACTTACATGGAACCTCACAAATGGAAGCAAGTGAGTAATAGCAAAGCTACAATGCTACAAAATGCGGTTGTAATTAGGGCATTAGCCTCACTGACAATCCTTCCTTGGATGTAAATTTCAAAGGACTTCAGCTTTTTAGTTCTGTGTTTAGAGGTATGTGACTGTAAGCAGATAGCACTTATCCATAATGTGTAAATGGACCTTCTTTAGAAAACAGGCTTAAAGTCAGGTGAGGAGGAGATTAAGGGAACTACTTTAAGTCATTGTAATAGGTGGGATGGACCTTAATCTAACCAAACAATAAAAGGAAAGCTGAGGGTAAGTGTATGAGAGCTACTTGTGTATTCTGGTTTTCAGCACCTACTGCTGCACTACCATCAGCCACTCACATCCTCTGCAGAACTCAGTGGCTGTTGCAGTCACTCACAGCACAGCAAAATTGTGGTGCAAATCCTTTCCTTTGTGAAGTGACAAATTAGGTAGTTAGCCACGGCATTGGTAGTCCCTGGGGGAAAATTATGAAAATGATGGTCTTCATCAGTGAATTTGCTTTATTTAATGGAAAAAAATATAAAATCTTTCCTACCCTGGCAATATTCTGGCCCTGAAGCTACAGAACTCTGTTCCCCCTTGCAGTTCTGCCTGGGATATAATGAGTCTTCCCCTTCTACAGAGCTGAGGCACTCCAGTAATGCAGATGGCATCTACTTTACATGTTTGGCTGTGTATTTTTAACTTTGGAACATCATCAGTACAGTTTCCTCTACAGATTGTTCAGGTTAAGGGTTTTTTTCTGTGTCCTCATCATGCATATCTAAGAAAAATGAGGAAAAACACTGGAGCCTCAGTGACACTGAAGTGTTTTGGAGTGTATACCATGTTAGCAGTGTTTTAGAGCTTGTGAAGTGCTGATGTTTAAATCATAGAGTGTTTATATAAAAAGCTGAGCTATATCTATCTTCAAATGTTTTATTTTCAGTGAAAAACATAATTTTTTTTTTTTTACTTACCCCGATTTTGTACTGGTATTGCAATACTTGGCTGGCTGCTAGGTGTCCACCAAGTTTCTCTCTTATTCCTTCTCCTCAATAGCACAAGGAATGAAAATGTGATGGAAAAGCTTAGTAGTTGAAGAAAGAACAGGGAAACCACTTACCAGTTACAGTCATGGGCAAAACAGAAGATATTGAGAAATACAACATAACTCAGAACACCTTCCCACCACCCCTCTACTTCTTTGCAGGCTGAACTTCACTTCCAACTCTCCTACCTTCTCCCTGAGTGCTGCAGGGGGATGGGGAATGGGGTTTGTGGTCAGTTTTTCTGCTCCTTCTTCCTCCTGCTCTTTGCCAGTGTGGGTTGTCTCCCACAGTAAGAAGTCTTCTCACAGAAGCCATCCCTGCAGACCCCCACTACCAATACCTTGACACACAAACTCAATACACAGAACCTACTTCCATATAATTTAATCAGATGAGAAACTAAGATAAAGAAAATTAAAATCAAGTCATAAATGGTTTTATGGTAAAGCTCTCAATTTTTAACCCCCATTAAACCCTTGACATTTTATTTTGTGGAATTGTTTTATGATTGTTAATGTCTTTAATGGCTATTTGCCATTTTCTGCAGTCTGACTTGTGCAAATTTATGTCTCTGTCGATAATTTTAACTGCTAGTTACTTAGTGCAAACACTGTGAAGCATAGAAGTGTATTTTATAGATTTACTGTTCAGTTTGTGAAAGTGATTGGCCTGGTTACGAGTGATAAGTAGGAAATTGCTCTCCTGATGTAAAGTGTTGTCAAATGACCATTTACAAGTTGCAGAAAGATACAGTTTCATTTAATTTTCTAATGATAATAATGAATGAGCAGAAGAAACCTTGATTCATTTCACAACTGCACAAATGTTATATGGAGGATGAATCCCTCACTATTAAGAATGGGAGGAATTGAAGGACTTGTACATATTTAAATGAAAGGAATAAAATTATACTGGGGTGATATTGCTATACTTGCTATTGGATCTACTTATTGAGTGATTTATTTCTCAATTATTGCAGTGCCTATATGTTTATGCATGAGGAAGAACAGGGAGAGAAATGGTTTCCAGATGAATGAAGTAGAGGTACTTTATTTGCTATCACTAGTGAGTCAAATCAGTCTGGGAATGTCTGCTTGACATAACTGTCCATGTCATGTTATTGTGGGATTTCTAACCTGCCAGGTGCATGCATTTTATTCTGAAACTAATAAATAAAACAGACTGCAACCTCTGAAATTCCAGTTATGGTAACAAGCTACTGTAAGTTAAGCTGTTGAGTAGATACAGCTATTAGACATCAACTCCTTTTGTGCATGGTTTTACCACAGAGGACCATATGACCTATGGTTACAGAAGTCCCTTTCATTTATGCACAAGGCTATCTGGCAGAGCTTGTGCATAATACTAGGCAACAGATCTAATTCTCACTCAGTGCTTAATGTCTCTTGTTTCCAGCTTATCTGATGCCATGGTGATGTTCTCATACAGCCACTGTAATTTCTTTGTATAACAGAATCAGTGTTTCTCCCCCAGTCTACTTTAAGTTCAATTACCTCTTTTTGTCTTCACATTGTTTTCTCCCACAGTTATGTCTTCCACATGCACATACCCCTCCTCTCTCTTTATGATTTTTTCTTCATTATTGCATCATTAATTGTGTTTGGAAATTGTTTATATTGTTCTAGGATGTTGAGCATGCACCACTTTGCAGAAAAGAATGCAGATCAATACAGTAAGAAACTCAGACCTGAAAGAAACAGGAACACAGTGTTAAATAGCTGGGTTTGGGTTATTCTTCAGTGAACTCCACCTTGCCTGTAACACTCAGTCAGGATACATTATCCATTCACCAGAGAAATTGTCACACTGAGTCCTCATTAAGATGACTTTTTGAAGGATTTTCTCATGACCTGTGTTGCTTAGTATCTCAATTGCAGTGTAGTTTTGTGTTTGCTGCTCTTAGGTTTGCCCTGATGATATGAACAAAAATCAGGCCTCTGTCTGATGTCAAAAGTAGACAAGAAGTTGTTTTCTTTGATCCAAATTGCATGAGAGAGACAGAGAAAGGATGAAATCTCTCTGGTAGACTTTTCTAAGAGTTTGAGTGTCTAGGACAGACAGCACATTCTGGGATTACCTTTGACACATGAACCCAAAAATTGTTTACTCATCTTTTCCATGTGTCTGAAAAAAAATTAGGAAAAAAATTGGATGTGTGATTGTCTTCTCTGCTACAATTACTAAAGGTTTCCTGAGCAAAGAACAGATTGGAGTCCTGTGTTCCACAGCTGGGGAGTTGAGCATGAATGTGACAGATCTAAAGTTTCCCTATGTTATATCTCTTTACAGGCTCCACCAGGAGCTATGAAAATATCTTACTATTATACATAAATTCATGAGTGCAAATTCATTTATTCTCTGCTCAAGTCTATATTTTGTCCCTCATGGAGGTAAAGACAGGAAGGAGACCATGTACTTACAATTCTGTGCAGTACAACATGCTATATAAATGTTACTCAAATGTTTTGTCAAGTTTGCTTGTTCTGGGCTTGAGATTTGTACATGAATTTTTGGGTACAGTGTGGTTGAGTGGTAATTCTTAATTTCTGCTTTAAGCATAGTTACATTTGGTACTCCGTTAAAAGGGGGACATGTTTGTTCAGATTTTCATCTCTCCTATCCTTGCTCTTTATTTTTAACCCTTTTTATTCTGTATGTGGTGTTTTGTGTTGGAGAATGGATAATGATTGTGAAAATGTTGTGCTGAAAAATCTTATGACAAAATGTTGCTGTTTCTTATGTCCTTTGATATCTGAATAAGAACTGTGATCAACACATCTGTGATGTAGAACTAAGGTTAAAGATTTGATCATTTTACCCATAAATATATGAAGCATTCATTTGATAGTTATTAATTAAGACTTAACCTAGGCCTTCAGTTCAAAATGACAGGTTCAAATATTAGAATAAAAGCCACCTTATCTATAAGGTGGTGGTATTCCATGGGGATCACCCTTTCAAAGTACTCACATCAGGACTTTGCAAACATCAATGTGTTATAAGGACATCCTGGCTTTAAATATGAAACAATACCTTTTTGTTCTTTTGTGTCTCTGTGTCTGTGTGTGTCTGTGAGTATGAATTTCTTTTCACTGTCACATATTTATCTTTGTCTAGCTGATCTGTGTCAACTCTTTGGTGTTTCAGATACGTGAGGCTGTATCTGCTTTGTTTTTTGAGACTTTCTTCCAAAACCTGCTAAGTCAGTGTCTTTCATTTTACACTCCTGTGTGCTAGCTCTTCCCCTGGATGCTTCTGCATGCCCTCTTGACTTTATTTTAGGTTTTAATGTTTCAGTTCTTCTTTCATCTTTTTCCACTCCCCAGAGAGTCTTAGTTTCTTTTCTCTTTTTCAATATTTTTATAATCATCAGATCTTGTCCCTGTGGCATTGCTACATCTGATAAGGCATTATTTCCATGGAACTGTTGTATGGGATTTGGAAATATATCTGCACAAACCACAATAACGAAGCTGAATGTTTAAAGTTCTTTACACTGACAGCATTTGGCTTCATGTTGTTTTCTATGAAAACAAACAGGAAAATATTAAGATAGAAAACAGGAAATTACAGTGGAGGATTATCAGAAAAAAAACATACAACCAGCTGAATTTTATATCTGCATTCACAGTTTTGGAAAGAGCAACCGAAAGGTAACTCTGGGTATATTGTGTATGTTATTCAGAGATATATGAATTAGATCCTCTCTCTTTAATTATTAGTTCAGTAGCAGTCTTGTGACTTATCTCTTTTCCTTGTTTTCTCTTACATACAAACTTCAATGCTTCCTCAAAGCAGCAGCTAGTACTTATAAAGTGGATCAACTACTGCCCCTGCAGCCTTGCAAACAAAACAGGCTACATTTCCCCATATTTCTGTATTGACTTTGAACTGTGGACCAGTTCTAGCCCTTTACCTTAAATTATAAGTAATATCAGACAGTCTACCCAAACTCTTAAAAACCCTGTCAGACTTTAGTTGAAAATGTTACCAGTGGACACAGAGAATGTTTTATCAGAAAAGGGAAGGTCTTTAGTCCATCCTGTATAGGGAGGAACCTGATTCTAATTCAACAGGATGTAGTAAATAGCTCTTTGTGCCTCTTGAGAAATAAAAGTGTTAAATGAACATGATCAGGAGATTCAGTTCAGAAGTGCACTCCCAATCCAGACTAAAATGGTAATGTAGATGTACCCTTAGACTCCTAAATAAGGTGGAGTGGGTTGTCATGCTGGTCACTAATTTCTCTGCATTACAGTGCAAATTATTCATGAGGTATAGACAGCCTGAATCTGAGGATGTGCCTTCAGCTCTGCTTTGGTACTGTGAAGCAGAATTGATTCTATTCCCAAAGGAAGCCTCAGAGCAACTTAAATGTCAATTATAAATAATAAAAGTGAAACAGGTTTAATATGGATTATTTAAATTGAAGTGCTGTAAATAGAATCCAGACTATGAAAAATACAAAAAATATCCAGGAAGACATCGAGATCTGCTGCTTATTCATCTTCCCAAAGAATTGGAATTGCTGCTTTCAGTCTTTTTAATAGTGAATAAAGGTCTGCCACTCAAAGAACAGCAATAAAAATGGGGCAAGATGTCAGTCATATCAGAGAGTTCAACAGAAGTTGATTTCAATAGTAAGGAACTATTTTATTTGCACTATATCTGCACTTCTTATTTTAGCTTTGGAAAGGGTACAAAACTTCAATTTTAGTTCTACTTTAGTGCCACTCGCTTGCTCAGTTCATACTTTTTAAGTGGCAAAGAATTAGCTTAAAGAATTTTTTATTTGTATGGATAAGATGAGGGATCTCTGGAACCCACATATACCCACAAAACTGACTCTCAACAGCTTTTTCCATATCATGAATAGTTGTATTTGTATTTTCACATTTTTTCAAGATTTTTAATTTTTACACAGTTCTGCTCTGAAAGCTCTAGATTGGCAAAATTATATTAATCTGAGCAATTTAAATGGATCTAGAAGACCAATGAATTAAGTTTTATGGTACATATGTGTATAAAAGTAGACCACCTAGTGCAGAAAAGCATGTGAATGCTGCTAACTTGTCTTTTTATGGAATCACTCTCCAGGAACTACATCTCATTGACATGAGAATCATCAGCAGTGTAAAATGCAAGTGTATCATATACTATTATGACTATATTTGACATAATCAGTATAGTTCTGGCTCTTGTGAGAAAGGTTTAGTCTATATTTGTAATGATGGGGTTTTTTTCCTAGTTTGCTCACTCTTTACTACTGCAGGGGACATATTTGTCTTGTATGAGTGATTTAAGATTATTGTCTCCTTGGACAGTAGACCTAGTTAATATCTGACACCAAAACCATTAACAGGGTATAGAAAAAGTTGAACATAAATAGACCATAGCTCATTATTTGGCACAAAAACAATTTATTTCCCAAGCCAGGTCTTAATCCTGTGAAACAGAGATATAATATATTGGCATTCTGTAATTCTTCCCTTTAATTTTTATTCTACAGCCTCAGCTTCCGTCATTGAACTCCCTACAGGGACACACAGCTGGGGCGTCCACTGAGCAAAAGGTAAGTTGGCAGATTTTTGGTTTGAGTAACACCACTTATAGGAATTATAATTATGATTTAAAAGTGGAATCAGGCAAAGCAGTGTAAAACAGTTACAATACTAGTACAGAGTTTTACTTGATTCATGGTGACTCACAGGCAAGTATTTAATTACAGTTAGCCACAGGTAAAGAAACAATAAGCAAAATTATTTACCATTATTTAAATATATATGACCCTGTTCCATATGAAATCTCCTCAATTTAACTTTATATAAAATTTAAATTAATTCTCTAGGCCAGAGACTACTGCCAGGTCAATAACTGCTTGGTGGCCTTTTTAACCTTAACTCTAGGGACTATTTTGCTGTTAACATTTTGTAAGACAA
Organism: Notiomystis cincta; assembly: GCA_013398075.1. NCBI lineage: Eukaryota > Metazoa > Chordata > Aves > Passeriformes > Notiomystidae > Notiomystis > Notiomystis cincta. The sequence goes on along the minus strand of VZRX01022472.1, from coordinate 47,371 downwards.
TATATTTTCTATGATGAAGAATGGTGTGGCCTAACTTCAGATATAAAGGCAGATTTGGTCTCTAGTTCTTGAATAAACTCTTTCCTAGAATTTTCCACATATAAAGATAGGTGTAATAATGTCCCCATAACAGGAACATTTAAATTTTTTTAACACTTTTAATTACCAATAATTAAACATTTAATACCTCTTTGTTAGTATTTATTTGTCTTCTATACTTTTATATTTTCCAATTGTTATTTAGGTATATTTGTAATCTGTGTAGAAAAAATACATCTAATCTCTAAGGAAATTACACTAAAAGAAGAATTGCATTTTTGTAAGTATAAATAATTATGTCAACAAGGGCAGTTTAGGGTATGCAGTGTCACTTTGGGATTTATAGAATTCACTAAAAATATCATAGCTCAAAATTTTCTCTTGATGTGTGATTTCAACTGTGCTAAAATTAATGCCTCTGGCATGACATTCTGAAGATGTTTAACAATATTCAGAAAGACTATAAATGTTTAAGATTGGAAAGAAAAGAGAATGCTATGCCAGTAACTGGTTTTTATATTTGTTAACTGAATAAAAAATATTTTGGGACTTGTGCATAATTCATTTTTTTTAACCTTCCTAATGAGATTGAAGTGCTTTACTTGGTGAAAAATAACTTAATTTCATTTTTTCCCAACTCAATTAACTTTAATTTTAAAACTGATTTAAAAATCTTGCAATGAAGAAATAAATTATTATATTTTTAAAGGGCTGAAATTAAATTACTTAATTCTTTGTTGTGTATGTCTGTTTTGTTCAATCTGTGAAGCTTTTGTAGGTGTTGTGGCTTAACCCCAGCTGGCAGCTCAGCCCCATCCATCCTCGTGCTCGGTGTCCCTCAGAGGGATGGGGGAGAGAACTGGAAGAACAAGAGAAAAGCATGTAGGCTGAGATAAAGAGAGTGTAATAGGTAAATAAAAAGCTGTCCATGCAAGCAGAGGAAAACAAGGAATTCATTCACCATTTCCCATGGTCAGGCAGGTGTTCAGCCATCTCCAGGACAGCAGGGCTCCATCATGCATGACTGTGGCTTTAGAAGAGAAATGCCATCGCTCAGAACGTCCCCTGGTTCCTCCCTGCTCCTTCCCCCAGCTTTATGTGCCATAGCTGGGGTCAGCCAGCCCAGCTGTGTCCCTCAGCCTCCTCACTGTGGGTGCCAAAAGGAACAGAGCAGGCCTTGACTCTCTGTGAGCACTGCTCAGAAGTGACAAAATCATCAGCACTGTGTGACCAACACTGTGTTCAGCACAAATCCAACATGCAGCCTCATACCAGCTGCAATGCACAAAATAAACTGTCCCAGCACAGTCCAATTCCATTGGCACAACAGGCATTTTTCATTGTGCTCAGGTCTCTGTGACCATCCTGGTGTTCAATGCCTTTTCTTGTCCTGGTCTTGTGCAGGGTACGTAAAACACCTGAAACCAGGTCCTGCCATTGGATCTGTGGCCCTGTCACTGTGTTCCTGCAAGTCTCAGCAACAGAGGTGACTGACAGAATACAACAAAGTGCAGCTCTTTTCCACTGCTTCAAAAGAAGGCCATGGACAGCCTTAACTTATAGACAACATCTGTGATGTGCTAGGGCAGGTGCCTGATGGGCAACCCCTCCCAGCTCTCTTGATGGTGCATTTCAGGTATTCAGCATCTTCTGTGCCTCTAGAATTTATCTGGCAATCTCTGAGCTATCACGTTGCCTGTCAGTGATAGTAAAACCTGTCTTGCCTATAGAGGATTTCCTAATGAAGCACGGAAGGCAATACAAGCAAAGCTTCTGTGCACTGATGCACCTTCAATAAATCACACTCATAAAAGGCAAGGAGGTAGCTCGATTTAAAAGTAGAGAATTCAAGTCTTTTATTCTTCTGTCACTAATTCAGTAGTTCCATGTGCATGCAAAGGTCCCATTAAACTTCAAGTTGTTAATTTATTGCTGCCATTTAATGAGTAATGTAGTGGTATTGTACAAAACAGTGTAAATTCTGCTGCAGTGTCAGGCAATTCGCTTCAGGCTGATATGGTTTACACATACCAGATTTCATGAAATTATTTTTTTCCCCATCCTTAAACTTGATATATTTATGCACACATAGATGATTTTCCATATTGTGCTTTTTGTGACTTTTAGAGAGGGTTTTTTTTGTGTTGCTTTCCTCCCTCCAACCTACTGCATAGAAATACCTCAAAATAAACTATAAACATGAAGATACCTGCATAATGTTCCTCCTGATGTCTCACGTATGGAGGCAGAGGTCTTAAAATTCCTGGCAGGATGTATAAAACTAAAGGAAACCCATTTCCAATACACCAGCTGAGGACTAACTATGGCTTTCCTATCTTTCAGTGAAATTGAAAGAATTTTCTAAAATTGATGGAGTATTCTGCACGGTGCGAGCAAAGCACGATGTCGAGATGCTGCAATCATTTTTCCTTCTGTCGATTCCATAGCACCCTGCTCTGCAGGGTTTTTTTTTTTTTCTTTACTTTTTTATGCCCTTTGAAAGTAAAGAGAAACAATTACTAATTGCACTGAAATATGTGGAAAAGACTTTTAAACCATCAATTTTTATTAAAAAAAACAATCTGAAGTCCCAAATGAGTAAAGTAAGATTGGTTCTGATGGGAGATTGTTGTTGGAGGGTACATCTTACAAGTGCATTTTGGATCCCAAAATTTCCATCCCTACATTTTTCCTGAAAGACAAATAATAATGGAATAATTTTATATGTGCTATGTGTCTTCCACTGCTACACAAACTCTTGCCCCAGGAAACCCATACAGAACTCCAATGCAATGTTAGCAGGAACAGAGAACCTGTGAGTAAAGGTCTTGGGATCTGGACCACAGTCTAAAAGAAACCTTGCAGCTCTGTGCAATTCAGCTGAGGGCAATGTTTCTAAGAACACAGCTTACCTTTGGGTGTATTGGCATCATTTAGCTGCTAGGTTGTTCTTGGGCCTGCTGCAAAATTGCTCTTTTTGGAGCTTAGGAAAGGACAGAGGGATTTAGAAGACAAATGGGTAGTATGGGCTGCTTTGTATCAGCTTCAGCATTTTTATATGCTGTACACTGTGCAAGAAGAGCAATGGCTGTCATCTTTGCTTTTGACAACTTTTCCCTGAAATAAAATGACTGCAAGTCACCAGTGCAATGCAGAATAGCCCAGTCCTAACACTTATCCTGCTGAGTTTAGTTTATCCACATGGTTTGTCTGGGCTCTTGCTCTTCCTGGCAGATACAGGCAGCCAGTTTTTCAAGAGGGAAATTTTCCTCTGCAATGATTTAGGCTTTAGGAATCATGCTTTTATTTAGTTTACTCATCAGAACAAGTGCTTACAGGAGCTACTTTGAGGGGTAATCCTCAGTGCCTTTTAGGATGCCAGGTCCCATGAAAAGATGTAAAAGATCCAGAGGAGAGATTTCAAGTACTTTAATATATTTCAAGACTTCCAAGCTGCTAGAAAAGGAAAAGAAGGAAAAGAAAGGGCATTGTCTGAACATGCTTTAAGGTTTTTTTTCTGACTTGAGGCATAACATTTTTTCTGCCTAACAACAGAGAGACACATAGGAGATTTGAGTCTCTCTTGCAGAATGTTGGCAAGTTCATCCTTCAAAAGCTCAGCTTTTCTGTTAGCCTGGGCTGCCTTTTGAGTGTGTGCTGCATCACCACCACCTCCACATTTGCAAAACTTGAAGTGCTGTCTTTAGCAAAAAGACACTGCTGTATTCCAGCAGTGGCATAACATGTAACTGGTTGTGATTAGTGGTATTTATAGAAAGGTTTGAGAACCCTTTGAGATTATACTCATACATTTTCTGTAAGAAACAGATGAGAAAATTTGGTAATTAAACAAAACTGAAGCAGTTTAATCTCATTTGATCTAATGCCCTCTACCCCTCACCTCTGAGCTTGTGTAAGCACATACATGCATAAATACTTACATATTTTGCTCATTTATTTAGATCTAATGTTACTTTTTTGCAGACTTATCTCTTGCAGAGTTCTGATAACACTTTATATAATTGAAGGCTGTTCCCTTAGAAACTGCCAGCTGAATAACCTTAAACTGCAGTGGAAATAAATAGAGTAACTAATATTTGCTGAACGTCTGGGGTTTGTGAAATATTCCTATACATAACTCTAGCAAGTGGGCTTCTGTGAATAAAAAGTGGGCTTTAAAATTGTGTTATTATTTTCATGTGCATTGTAATTTGTTTACTTGGATTGATGTGTCCTGCCACTTTGTGGTTGAGCATACAGAGAGAAATTCTGAAAGCAAATTTAATTTTTTCTCTTATTTATTTGTGATTTATATTTCATTTTTAAACAGATCTTTATACCTGAAGCTATTCACTTCAGAGGTAACTGCTGATATTATACTGATACACTAGCTTTATTCTCTTTCCTCACTTTGTATTTATTTACCTGAAAATGGTATTTAAATTACCTGTAAGCCAGGTCTAAAAGAAAATACTTCCATCTTTTGAAGCATGATAATTGAGACAGTGAACTCTTGTTTGACTTCCAAGCTCTTTGGACATAAAGCGAATCTTCCTTTACTGTTCACACTTCGGTTATGTAAAATGAAACCTTGGGTTTGATTGCTTTTTGACACTTGGGGGCAAAGAGAAATGATTAGGAAATGGGTCAGTTAAGGAGAGAGGTTTCCTCTGACTCCCAGACTGCTGGCCAGCTGGATGTTGCTTGGCTTTCTGTCTCTTGGGAGGGCAAGAAAAAGTTCATCTGTTGCCTCATGTTTAAAGTGGCCAAGGATATGTGGAGCACATTTATTCCCCTGTTAGAAAATCCTGGTAAATTCTGATGGGAGGGAAAAAATAATCAAAAACTTCACGATTCAATGCAGTAACTGCCACTAATTAATTTTTAATATTAAATAACTTTTATGACATAGGAGGGAGATGCAAAATGCTTAAAAAAACCCTTATAGATAGAACTTCTTGGAGAATCTTTCTTGGATAGCTGAAAGACTGCTGAAAGGGCAGTACTACTATTCTATAAAACTCAACCCAGTAGTTATTATACATCAATATATCACATTCCCTTGGAATAGAATATTAAGAAAAATATGGCATGCTGATACCTTAGAGTGATTGAAGATGGTATATGTGATAAAAGTTAGTATATACCAAGCTGCCCTGAGTTTATTCTTGTGGAAACAGGTGAAAAATATGAAATCAGAACAGAGATGATGAAGCTACTAGTTCTTGCAGAAATGAAGTCCCTGTCTCAGGAAGTTCTCAGAGGATATCTGTTATGAGCAATGAACTCTGCTTTTATGGTAGAAAGGTATGATTTGAGGTTTTTTTCTTCTGAGAAATAGAGCTGTTCACCATTATTTTTTCTCAGAAGTGCTGGATTACTTTTTTAATACAAATATATATTTATGCACACAGTGATACCTGCAGGTGATCAATCATCTTGAAGATAAAGACCAAAAGCATTAAAGAGAACCTGAGATTCTGGGGAAAGCTTGTCTGGAAGTGTAAGAACAGTTCAGACGTGTTCCTCAAAGGGTTGAGGATTTCATGCCTATGTATATTGCTTTGTGGCAGTCCTGGTTGAACAGCACAAAGCTGGAAACCAGGATGAGACAGACTCCCTGCTAGTTTAGAATGGCAATTGCTGCATGAGAGGTTACCTCCTGGCAAAGAAGCTAATATTCTAATGGGTCCTTAAGTGATATTAAATTGGGAGTTTCACAACAATAAGTACCAGCATTATGGTGCTGGCGGGTCTGAGTTACATGACATGAATGTAAGCAAAAGCTGTTTCATAGAAACATATATAAGACAGTTAATTTATTTCACTCTGAAAAATCTTTTTCTTAGTTAGACTGCAAAATTCAGTCCCAGTTAGAATAATTTTCAGTTATAAAAAGAAGAAGCAGGAAACATATTTGTATGCCAAAATTTAGGAGCATAGTAATAGCCTCTTTAGTAAAGAGACTGCTGAATGTCAACTGTACTAACTGTGTCCATAACAATCATCTGCACCACTGATCATTAACTTCACAATAAGCAACAGTGCTGATTTATTTAATGAAGCTGCAGGTAATTGTTGTTTCCTTTGCTAATTACGTCAGGGAAATGAGACCTGTTAGCACTGAAATGGCTTGAAATACTTAAGCAAATCTTTCTGGAGGGTAAAATGCCTGGCTATTTTTCTCCTACTTTCTGTTCTGTGGTAAAGTTTTTGTTATTCTCTTGTTGCTTTAATTAGTGAGAATTCTCTTTTTCATCCCTTAAATAGTGAATCTTGGACATACTGTATGCTTTAGTATTCTGGGAAATGCCTTCACATAATTAGCACATAGTGCTTCTAAAAACCGGAACATTTCTCCTGTTTACCAGGTAAAATTTTATGGGAAAACACTTAAAGTCAGTCTTAATGCTGAAATAGTGGAAGCTGTAATTTTCAAAAGCACTGCCTAGTGCAGTACAGCTCTGCTGTTCCTGCTGGTGAGGCAGGTCTGTGGTGAGACCTCCTGGATGTCTCCTTCACCTCAGAGCTCTGCACATGGAAATAGAGGGTTGCAGCCCTTCTTGGTTTACACAGACTATGGGTTGTCCTAACAGGTGGGAATACTCTGGCCTCTCCACCTTAATTTTCTGTGAAGGAAGGAATTTTCTGCATAGAAACTTTAATGTCTGGCTGTACCTGAGTACCTAATGGTAGGCTTCTAAACAAGCTTCTTCTGTCTAGTAGAGAGTCCAGAGACAGCGAGAGATCTGGTGTTCATTCTTGCAGTTAGAAATGTGTATCTTACTCCTAAAATGATTTTGTTTAACTTCACTTTCCAACCTCTGAGTGTTTCTATGTTCTTGCCTATTTCATCTAATATTACAAATTGGATTTTCTCTCAGGCCCCTTTGTACTTTACTTACCACAGTGCCAATGAGGGACTACCAATTTGTACCTCATTGTTCTTAAGAAAAATCTTTTTATTGAGGACATGCTCTTCTGTTCTAGAGGTGATACCAAAATTTGATGAGGTCAAAGAGAAGTGACCTAACTACCAGGGAGCAGGAATGACTGTGAGCTAAAATGCTTAGACTATCTGGAGTATCAGTTTCAGTTCCTGCTATTGCAAATACTTGATTTAATAGATTGTTGACTATGTGCCTAACATTAGGGAATAATTCTTCCTATCTGAGCTATCAGAATTGAGAGTCATGCACCAATAGTTTAATTCCCTTGTAAAAATAGCTCACAGATAGTACATTTTATGCAGAGGGGCTTTAAAAGCAAATGCCAGCCTATTCTGGCAAGATGATCAGAAGGGAAAAAAGTCTGTGCAAAAAGTAGATCTCCTCATTGTTTGAATTTGTTAACATTGCAAGGATGAGGAAATTAACAAGTAAAGGGTAGAAACTGAAAACACAGAGCGTGTGTCTGAAGGGAGGGAAAATCAATAAAATAAATTTCCAGGTGTCCATCCATATGAAGACAAATGGCAGAATCTAACATTTTGAGAAAGGATCTCATGATAAAGTCTATATTCCCTAATATCATGGTACCATAGCTCCAAATCAGAGAGGATAGTAGAAGCCATCTCTTCAAGGTGGAGTTTAATTACACAGGAAGGAATTTGCCACATAACAAGAGCCACATCTTGGAAGAAAATCTCTGAATGCAGGTCTTAGCAACCTGCTGCTGGTTATTATAACTGAAACAGAACAAGCTTCTTTTCCACTTTAGTGATGGTGCTGATGTGAAAGAATAGAATAATCTTGATGTTCTCTCACCATTTATAAAGATTTGAAGTTGAATGAGTAGTTCATCTGTTAGTCCTAATTTTTGTCCCCTGTTCTCTTTCCATGCCCTGAGCAAACAATCACTCTAATTGAGTTCATGGCTCTCAGAGTTCCTACTGCTAACCCAAGCCAATGCTCAGCCACTATTCTCACCTTGCCTTGGTCTCAAAATGCTACATTTTCCCAAATATTTTCTTAAGGACTATAATACATCTGTAAGTTTTAAAGACTCATGTTTTTTTTTTTTTTTTAAAACTTGTCTCTGGACTAAATTGAACTATTTTTTTGCAGCAAAAATTAAATAAAAGATTTGAATAAGCATAAAGCTATGGAATTAAAAATTGAAGAAATGTCTGTACATCTAAATTATAGAGCACGAGACTGGAAGGACTAATTTCAAGGCATCTAAGATCTAATGAGCATCAGGTTCTGATGTGAATATTAACAAGTCAGTAATATCTGTGGAAATGAATAAATGTACATTAGACTTGCAACTGAAAATTCTTGATCTGCATTACAAATAAAAATTTCCTTTTTTGCAAAAGTGATACAGAGAAAACAATGTCTATTTTTAAAGAGACCAATATTAATTCAGTCAATACTGTCTCTGAGGTTCCTTGGAAGAGATTGTGATTCCAATGCCTTAGATTTTTAGAAGGTAAAATGCTGTCTTTTACACAGACTGTATTATAGTACTATTTGGCTAGTTCACAGATAGGTTGGGTTTTTATCTCCATTTTCATGACAGAACTCTTGAGGAGCATTTTTACATCCTGCTGTGACAACCTGAAAGTATTTCCTTATGTCTGTTCTTGTGGAGAATATAACAGTTCATCTCCTCGTAAGAAACAGCTTATCTGACTTGGCCAACATTGGGACAGTCACTTCACTCAAGGAGAAGAATTAATTTCTTCTACCTATGATACCCATTTGGAAATAGAGAGCTATACCAATGAAGGACATTCCAGTATGAATTCATCACAATTTTCCGCAAATTTGCAATTTCATGTGGGAATTATAGACTAATATAATTTCTATAATCTGTACCTTCTCCATGTGCTACCAGAATTCAGAGGAGAGGTGGAAAGGTACAAAAAGAGCAGAAAATAAATCCCTGTGGGGTGAATTTCTGTAAGCAGGATAAATTTTTGCTCAAAAAATTACTCTCTTAAACCTCCCAGCAATAAAACAAAGCAGTAAAGCTCAAATAATTAGCAACAAAAGGGATTTTATTTTTTATGGGAATGAACTTTACCTTTGTATTTAAACCCAGAAAATGTCCTCTTGAACTGACTTTATATGCTAGAAAGCTGTTTGCTATTACCCATGCATCAGAAGCCTTTTCATCCAATTAAAGGATATATATTTAGGATCTTTACAAGGTCCATGTGAAAGATGCTCAAAGTATAAGACAGATAATTTAAAATTTTCTTCTGTGTGAAAAATCATCTCTGCCTAAGATAGGTTCATTATTACTCTGCATTGAGCTGTACTTGAAAACTGTACAGCTCACTTTCCTTTGAAGTAGAACTATTTTTCAAGTTAATAACACAATGCAGTGATACACCAATCACAGCTTATTTTACATATCTTTTTGACTATTTCACTTTTCTGCTATGATTGTCTCCCTACACCTGCAGTACACATAATAGATATTCTTATAAATGATGCTGAGAATATTGCCTTTATAAATTTTGCCACATTCAGCAAAATCATTAATAATTTACAAGGATTATACCATTAAAAATGTGCTTTCATGGATTGAAAAGGTTATGAAAATGAAATGCCACACACTAGGATTTGCTCTTGCCTTGAAGATTCTAGTCATTTGCACAGTGCTCCAGAATGGCAGCATAAAAGAGAACAGTCTTCCTTTTTGATAGCTTTCATTCAGGCGCTGGAGTTTCACATTTCGTGCAGCGTGCTATGTATGAAAATCACTTGGAAAAGTTCACCATCTATCCTGTCACTTCTGGCTTAATTAGGCACTGTAATATCACACATTAAGCAATGCTATTTTGAAAGATTCAAGGAGACATAAGAAATCATCATGACAGTGTCAATTGATATTTATTTAGCTACATGAGATGTGCACAAGTTTGCGTGTGCTTGAAAACCACTGTGAATTGTAGATACAATGGCTATATCACAGAAAAACAAGTTTTTAACTCTTGCTTTACTCCTGGAGTATATGGGGGAAACCTTGGACTGAAATACAGACACTAGAAAATTGGATGGAAAACTGCTTTTAGCTATAGTATGCCCATCTGAGCTGACAAATACAATGGCAAATATGTCCACTTTGAACTTGAGTGCCAGAGAGAAGCACCAGTCTGAAGGTGTGAGACATGCAGATAAAATTAGTGTGTTTCACAGCAAAGAAAGTATTTCAGTTTATGTTTCAGTCAATTAGTATCATAAAATACTACATGTTCAAACTAAGAACAAAAGAAGTCACAAGCATTTAGAGTCTTTTCTGCAACCTCACTCTGGAAATGAAACATGCCAAATTATTCAGAAAACTGCACAGAATATTTTTGGAGGGTCTGAAGAGAATTGATCTTTTTTCAGTGGAAAATACAGAGTTTTTTACTTTGGAGGGTATTTTTATTTATTTTTAAAATCAGCACTCTATAATATACTAAGATTTCACTTGTAATGAATGCCTTTGTACATATGCAGAAAGAGGTTTTTTTTTAAAAATTCAGTGTCTGCTTTTCACAGTTTTGGACAATTTTATAAATATTGGGTAAAAATTTGTGTATGACACATCTTTCTTTTGCATGTATGCATGATGTAAACAAGAATATATTTATGCTGCACATGGGCTATTCTGAAATATTCTGAGTGGAGAGTCAGGGAAGCTGCTGCTCCAGCAACACATCTGAAGCTGTTTACCAGGGTTATGATGAAAGAAAAACCTTCCAAGGTATTAGAAATTATTAAAACGGAACCTTTCAAAACAGGTTTAACATTCACAAGCCTTTGAAGCCCGCCTCCACAGTGTGCTTTAGGGTGGGGTGGACATTTTCTTTCCCAAAACAGGTCATGCCAGGCTATGCAGGAACAACACAGAAAATGGAAGCACTGCTTCTCAGCAGCTGCTCAGGCTGGTGTTGGTATTGAGGGACAGAAGGAAGGTCAGGGTTTTGTCTTCAGTCAGTTCAGAATTACTGCTGGGTGAAGTTGTCCTCACCCTTCAGGCATGAAAGAGGCTGTGAAGGGAGGGAACCTTTTATTGGCCTTTCCTTCCTATTACCGATGATTCAGAGTGAGCAAGGCAAGAAGGGCAGGAGAATTTGCACACAGGATCCTGGAGTTATCTGGTGTGTCTTCCACGGGTATTTAATAAGGGAAGGATGTCCAAGAGACATTTCAAATTCACCAGAAAGATATTTAATTTAATTCCTCTTTTGCTGGATTTTTCTTCCTTCCAGGTAGTATAATGCAATTTCTAAGATTTAAAATAATGTACTTTGGAAGAGTGGAGATTTTAAAGTTTCTTTTATTTTACTTCTCTGTATTCATTTTTCACTCTTATTTGCACCAGATGTATGATCATTGAGATCCTGGTTTCAGATCTGTATTCCTTGAAGGGACAATTTGCATGTATATTTAGTTGCTGCTGTGGAGATAACCAAGATTTTGAAAACACTGAGTGTGATATTTTTATTTATATTGTGCTTTTCCTGGGAATGATAGCTCAGTTCCTGTCCTTAGGAGCTCAAAGTACATTTCAAACCTTTTTCTTTTATCCTTTCTGTATCTATGGTAGCTTGAGAGGTTATTTCCCTCTCTCCTGGATCTCCCTTTGTCCCTCTTGAAGGTGTGCCTCCTTTAAATTTACAGAGTAAGTTGAAAATACAGGTTGAAACTATGAGTTGCTTGCAGTAATCATTTACTTGAAGCTCTTCATATTAACTTGCAGAATTTAAATATAATTTATTTGCAGTTCATCTCTTTTTGGCTAAGTGAACCCATCTACTTGCAAGATGGAAGAAACACACCCAATGGAGCTCTATTGACAAATCCAAGATGTTGACTCAGGACCCTGCAGTCCAGCAGGAGCTTTGCCCACAATTAAGCCAATTCTGTGACAGGCATGGCAAACTCTGCAAAGTTTCCCAAATTTATTTTGTATCTGAAGGGGATTTTGAACAATATAATATGTTAAAAATATGGATCAATGTACTAAAGCACATTCTAATTGAAATGAAAGATAAGTAACTAAAGAGAGTAGCTGAATTGCCTGTTTTTCAAATATAGATATCCTGCTATCTATTAGCAGCATTTCAAATTACCTCAAGTGTATTCAAAATGTCATCCAACTTTTTTTTATTTTAATCAAGGGGATCATCTGATGTGTTCAGTTTCTGGATGTTTCTGCAGCCCAGATAGCTGAAGTAAACAGAGGCTCTAAAAACTTCCAGAGTAGAGCACACAGTGTTCAAAGTCAACAGGTTGCTTAAGTGTGAGTCAGCTCAGCTTTCCTGAGGTTAGTTCAGCTCAGCAATAATGCTTGGAGCATCTGGGACCACTAAAAGTGGTTGGGTTTTTTTTTTTCAGTGGAATGAACCAAACATATGTTTTATGTAAAAACACCCACAGCAGTTTGAAAAATATGATTCATTTTCTTACAAACAGAAATGTAAAAGTTTAAATTGAAAATGTCAATCACAAGATCTAGAAAGATGTCTTCCTATTTAAATCAGCTGCACGTCCAATGCAAAGTACACCAAGGCTTGTATCAATCCTTAAAACGTGCTAGTGAGAGCTGAATGCCAAATAGCTTTCCACAAGGCCTGTTATGCTAATCTCTGTGGCAATCAGTTATTTATCATTCTTGCAGACATGTATTTTCCATTTACGCTAACAGGGTGGTTGATTGGATTTTGTTCATTAAATGGGCAGAGTCAAACCTGGTCTTATAAACTGCTGTTCAAGTTAATTAGTGAGTATGTGTGTACTCATAAGCAGAAAAACTAAGTTTTAAAATTATAACCTACATCAATCAGGCCTCTTTACTACATTATATCAAAATCATTCCACTTAGTGTATTCATATAAAAGAGGAAGTAGAAACTCTGCATTTTCATTTCCTCCAGTCTCTGATTGTCTGGCTGTAAATGTGATGTTGTTAGCCATAAAAGAGTAGGAACAAGATATTGGCTTTTCCTCTGCTGCCTTACCTAAAACTCTCCCAGGCTCTGTGCGTAGCTTAAAAAATGGTGCAAGGATAGGAAGATCCTAGAGTTTGGTTTTTTACAGTCTTGAGTTGATTAGCTATTCACAGGTAACACAGATGGTCTGCAAGAGCTACCATGAGGATATAACCTAAACAGTAATAATTAGAACAGTAACAATAAAGACTTAAAGGCAATCACTGGTGGAAATGCTAGACTGTGATTCTGGAAATCCAGTTTCGACTCCTACATTTTATGTCCACGTGGGAGGGGTGATTTTATCAGCCTGGGTACGTCCATAAATTTCCCATGCACACTTGTGAGTGTCCCTTTGTAAAACAGAGGAAGGCACATTTCCTTCTTCTGTCTGGTTTAAAGATCCAGCTGAGGATTTTGCAGCTCTCAAAAGCCTTTCCTTTCTAACTTGTATCACAACTGGGAGTAGATTTGATTACTCTGGCTGAATAGGGAGTATTCTGAAACAGCATCTTCTCAGAGTTGGAGCTTTCTTTGTGATTAGTTCAGTATTCATTGGACTGATAGAGCAGGATCTGTGAATTTAAATCACAATTTCCAAACAGAAAGAGGAAGAGGTTTGGGAGTCAGTCTTTCACAAGCCTTTTTAGTACTTTGGAGTATGATAGCTTATTATTCATTGCCCTCCTGTCTCCAGACTGAGGATCTCTAGTCCTTTTAGCCTCTCCCCATGTGGCAGATGTTTTCAAAGATACCATTGGTCACTTGAGTTGTCTTTCTCCTCATTCATTTCTCTTCATTTCTATTATGATCCTTTCTGAACTGCCAAGACCTTGAGTGCACACAGTACCAGTACTGTGATAAAACCAAAATTTTGTCTTGAAGAAAAGTATTTTTTTAATCTTGCTCCCAATAGCCTTCCTGATGGCACTCAAACTCTAGAAGCTACTGTATGGTGAGCCATGAGTTTCTGACTCCCTGTGAGATTATTTGAGGTCGCCTTTCCTGAGTTTCACTTTCCAGTTTTACACCCAGCATTAGGTTTGCGCAGTTAAGGTTTTCTTCATTTCATTTATTGGCATTGAAAAGCACCTGCTGCCTTTTCCTCCATCACTCAAGTTTGAGCAGCCGATTAGTGCTTCAACATTGTCTACCATTTAAGTATGTGAAAGGGCTTTGTATCATCATAATGTTGAGATTTAGGTTTTCAAAGGAGATTTAAGGTAGCCAGACATCTCTCACCTTGCCTCTGAGCTCTGTAAAAATGGCAGCATCAGCCACAAAATGCATAGAAATTTTGTTTGTCCTTTTTCCTGGCTGCCATTTCTCCTCTGTAACATCCTCCCAAGAACCTTGAGAAAAGTTGTTGTGGCACTACACACCTTTCTATACTGACATTTGACAAAGGAAGTTGATGTTGTAGCTCTCACTCCCTCCCCCATCATTAATCTTGATGGAACATAGTTTTATTTTGGGTTGGTTTAGTTTGTTTGCTGGCCTATAAAAATAGACCTACTGGATTTTGTGTCTTTCCCCACCCATGTTTTTAACACCTTTTTTAGATGCTTACAGCATCTTAACAGATGCACTCTTTGATGAGAAGTAAGAAGGAGTCCAGCAGCCATAAAAGAATAGAAATACCTCACTGTAATTTATGAAGGTAAATATTTTCTTGTGGAGGGAAGAACTGTGGAAGTAGCTATGCCTTGAGCAAAGGGTATGTTTGCCAGTATGCTGTCACACCAAGGTTTAAGGTGCTGGACGTCTCTTGTGCCAGAGGACTTTCAGTGTCGTAGATCTTGGTACATCAGAAACTTTCAAGAGCTGTTTGGGTGTAATAAAAATGATCCAAAAGAAAGAATTACCATTCTGGAAAGGAAACTTGTAATATTCAAGTCTAGAAAGTAGAAATCTGACAAAATTTTTGCTACTGCAAACCTGTTTCTAATGATGCAGTAACACGTTCAGTCTGCGACCTGCCAAAGTTATCTCATGCATTTAAATGGACAAAACTTTGTCAAGAGCATTAAAAACTGATATTTACTATTGTGTATACCCTGGACACCTAAGAGGATTTTTTATATGAAAAATTTATAGGGATGAAATTACTTTCACTTCCCATTCAAAAGCTGTGGGATTTGCTTCTATCCCCATTGGAAAGTCAGAAAGTGTTGACACAATGCAGTGGAAACCTAGCTTAGTGTTTTGGATAATCTAGTGCAGCCATGCTCAGACAGGTAAAAATGCTTCCTCTCTTGTTTGGAGGGTAAAAGCCATTTCAGGTGGCTTGTTGGAAGGCAAGCACTTCTAGGTCAAGAGGCAGGTTTAATTTTAGGTTGTCCTTCTGGGACACAGTGCCCATGGACTCCCTCTTCCCATTTTTTCTCCTCCCCCCATCCCTCTCTATACACACACACTCTTTTCCATTTTTTTACAGGACAGGGCAGGGGAAGGAAGAAGGGACTACCCAGAAATTTGTAGGACAATGTGCAATACTGCTTTTTCATTTCTGTAACTGGAGCAAAAGGGACACTCAGTTCACCATGGGTAATTTGGTTTTCACTAATATGACCTGAAATAAAAGTTCTATAGCCAGAAAGCATCAACAATTTGCTTTTGAGTCTTCTCCAAGTACTAATGGCAGGCTTGAGCCTTACCTCTCCTGATCATCTGGCAGCCCATGCATTACAGTCTGGTAGTCAGAGCAGGGCAGATACTGGGTTATTTTGCCTAAAACACGTGTGAAACTTATTAATTAGAACAAACATACATATAGAACATTGTTACCTAGAATGAATCTCTCAGAAATGGTAGATTTGGGTGTATATATTACTCAAGAATAAAGGAATGAGTTAGACAAAAGTAAGCTATTGACCTGGGGCTTCTTTTCCAAGTCATTCTGTCACTCCACATGACAAATTTTAAAAGAAATATCAGGAGAACTATCCTGTTTTACTACCCTGTCTTAAAAATTCCCTTTTGTAGAAGATAAGAGATGGTGTCATTATGAAATGGAAATGCTTGTTCAGCAAGGGAGCCAAGCAATGCAGCTTGAAGTAAAATTGTACTTGCTAAAGCTTTAACCCAGATATGCCTCAATTGCTTTCAGTATCTTTTTATTCACATTTTTTCTGTTATGGAAAGGAAATTGATATATTTTCCCATCTTATTTTCTGTACAAAAAGCAAAATATGCTGAATAACTTTATTTGTGATTAACACATATGGTGCTGCCTTTGCTATTCATCTTGCTAACTATATTTTTCAGAAAGAATCTCATATTTTTATTCTATATTTTTTTTTAGAATTCATGAGTTTGAGCATAAAAGTGAAAAAACCCCAAGACCAAACCATAACAAAAGGGAGGGTATTTTTCTCTAGCCTGACATATGTATTTCATCTTAATAAAAGATGAACCAAAGCATCTCACACTTCTTTATCAGTTTCTTCTGATGACAAAGAAGGTTTTTATATATGCTGGGGTGCTTAGTTAATAATCTGACAGCAGAAAAGTAGCAAAGGAAGCACAAACAGCTGCACATCTAAACATTTTTGCCAGTTTGCTCAAGCAGCTGACCTGTAAGGACCTTACAACTGACCTGACAGCTTTAAGATGTAATGTGAATATTGAAATTGTACAGTTATCCATAGATTTCTCTTTTAGGCTTGTGAGGCTTTAATTTATATGCTATCATTATCTTGTTGCAAGAATTAAAAACATGAAAGAAAATAAAGACAAAATCAGGTCTCTCTTTACTAGAATTGAAGAAAAGTCTTAGGGCAAACTCAAAACCTGTATTTTTGGAAGCAGCCTGTCTGTCAGCAGGCTTAGTGAGGCTGCTTTTAAAAGGCTAAAGCCAACTAACCTGTTGTAATGAAATGCTGTTCCTTTCCTCTTATCCTTGACATTGTTTTGCTCAAAAGCATAGGAAGTAATTAAGAAGTAAAATGTCTTTCATCTTCAGAGGAACTGGGATGACGGCCTTAAAAGGGCAAGAGTGGGTTGCAGTTTGGTAGAAGTTCTGATAGGATATGGATTTTCAATATGCACAGTTCTCCATGTCAGCAAAATCAGGTCATTACAGTTTTCTGTGACATTCAGAACTAATTTAATGGGAGTCCTGATATAATATGCTATTTAAGCCATACCCACTTTGTAATTGAAGTCTCAGTTCAAATGACTGTGGCAATGTATTTTTATTTCCAGTATGGGCTTTTTGACTTCGTACGGTGTTGCAAAGTCCTTTACTATAAATATGCATTTCATAAAGGATTGATTGGGGATTATTAAGAGCTCAAATGAAACCAAAAAGAGAAATATTTGCTATGATTGGGTTGTCCATTGCTCCATTTTTTTCTCAAAAGGGTATGTGTATTTTTGAAAGTTATTCTATTGTGGTTAGTCACACCAAGTGTTTCAAGTGTAAGACAAAGCAACTAAACTTTTCAATTGAATATGGCATGACCACACTGTGCTTTTGTGCCTCCACAGACATAGGGTATGAATGACACTTGAAAGAATTTTACACTTGCCAGAGAGGTCCCAGAAGCTATGTAATTCTTCAGCACACAGAGGATTGACCTCGATGACTTCTTTATAAAGCATTTTTCATACAAATCACAGAATGGTTTGGGTTGGAAGGGACCTTAAAATCATCCAGTTCCAACCCCCTGCCATCAGCAGAGACCTTCCACTAGACCAGGTTGCTCAAAGTCCCATCCAACCTGGCCTTGAACATTTCCAGGGATGGGACATCCACAGCCTCTGTGGGAAACCTGTGCCAGAGTCTCACCACCTTTCCAGGAAAGAATTTATTCCTAAAATCCAATATAAATCTCTCTTCTGTTCATGACATTTTTTAATGCAGACAACCTTTATCTCTGATGCTAAATTGCAGACTTACATTGAAATTTTCATTAGGTTTCATTTTGAGTATTCAGGCCTTCTTTTACCTTTCAGTTATTTAGCTGTAAAAAAAAAAATCTACCTAGGAAAACCAAAACGTAGGTGAAATTAAAACAATGCCAAAAATTATTTGATTTTAATGTCTGCATTTTCCACATTCACCATTGCAGATTCATCACTTTCTTCTTGAAAGTCATGTAATTTAAAGGTTCTTGCTGCTGACAACCAAATAATTGTGTCACCTTGTACTCTATGAATATAACTGAGGAGATGACAGGAGATAAGGTAAAAGTCAATAAAAAGAGAATAATTTATTAAAAAGATCTAATGTTACAAGAACAGTACACAGAAACTATTATATTACTGTGTCTTCCACATTGTATATACCATTATATATAGCATATATACAGATTGTATACAATATATCTAACATTTTGATATGGGCCATGACAATAACTTTCTTTTGGTCTGTGAAACAAGGTTTCTTTCTAATTATTTTTTTTTCTGAACAGATCTTGTGACATTATACAAAAATACAGTCTCCTCAGTGACGCCAGACTGCACTATTACAATCTTTTACATGAAAAAGGAAAAAGCTTTCCCTCGCAACTAAAAATGTCATGATAAGGAAACATCTTCTACAAAGTAACAAATAGGTAATACATAGGTACTTAAACATTTAAAACATGTTTATTATTATATTTAAGATGCAAAATACATATTCTGTTCATGTTGAATATAAAACATACCTCCTTTTGTCCCTGCAATACAACTACATTACCTGATGGTATGTTCAGTATTTCTATTTGTATTTTCATACTAGAGAGCAAGATATGTCTAGATGGAGCTCTGTCTCCTTATCAGACTTTTATTCTTCCTATAAAGCACATCCTTTTATTGTTATCAGAAAGTTTAACCAAATGCCACCAGCAGTGAATGTAGCCTTTTTGAATACTTTGAAATAAACTGCATTGGCAAGCAACTGTATAAAAAAATAGAGGAAATTATGCATAACTAATTTATAAAATAGCCATTTGACTTTTTGGTTCATCACTTTATTCTTATTTATTTTAACCTTTTGGCAGATGATGGATTGCTGATGCAGGTTCTCTGCACAGTAGCAATGCTGCTGTTTTACAAGGGACAGCAGGTACTTATTCTCTGTGAGTTTGCTCTGTCAGCAAGGTACATTACACCTTCCTATCTTTGATCTCAAAGGCTTTTCCAGAAGCAGAGATATAGAAGGCCTCTTTCTGTATATCTGCAGTCAATCCTTAGCTAGTCTTTGTTTTCTCAGCAACATGGTGACTAAGTAAATTTATTTTTTTAGAAAATTATTTAAAATATTAGTGGGCAATAAAGATTTGAGTTGAACATTCTCTGAAAAATTTTACTGATAAAAAATTCAAAAGCAAAAATATTTAGTCATCATCAGGTTTTCACCTTATGTCTGTTTTGCTTTCTTGGCTACTGTTTTGAAGCAGCTGAGAAAGAGCATGGTTGAGAGTGTATTGGCTAAATGCCAAAAAGTATTTCGAATTGGGAGCCCATCAGCTAAAATAGGTTTTTATCAAAACTTTAGAGGGATGGACAACTAGAAGAACCATGCTATTAGGGCTTTCACCTTACACATTTTTGACTTGATTCTTCCCAGGCACTGCAACGTTCTTCTTAGTCATGACCCCTAGATGTGTTGGCAAGATGCTCTAATTCACAACACCATGCACACCATGACTGGACAAGCATGCACACCATCTTCCCTGGGAATCATTTGTCCTCAGGTGCCAGTATGTGGGGAGGCCTTCCAATGTAGAAAAATTTTCCAAATTTTCTATTGAGTAAAAAATTGTCTGCTACAGCAAAACATGGGGATCAAAACCGATAGCACACAGTATCTACAAGAATAATCTCCAGTGAGCTATAGAAATAGAGCCAACTGGAAAAATAATTGGAATGATGCTCTGCAGCACTTTTCCCAGTATTTTTTTCTCAGAAACAAAATTGTCCAAAATATATCCTACTTCAATCTGTATATATGTGGATAATTCCATTCTGAAAAATGTTAATATTCTCTCCATAATATGCTTTCATATATATGTCAACTTGAGTACCAACTATATAAAGCATAGAATGTTACCATTTTTTGGTAACATTCCTTTTTGGACAACAGAGAAGCAGTTGGGAAAAGTAGGTTTATCTCCTTGCATTGCTTTATTTGTCCAATTAATAGCTTAATGTATATTATGTTTAAATGCCCAGTGCAATTTTCACTGTCGTATGCAGTAGGAATTGATTTCTTATTTTCTGTTGAAAATTTCATTGGACATGAAATCTTGTGGTATGTGATGATAACTGACTGGTTTCCTCCTAAATTTGTGTTTAATAATTTTCCATTTACCTGGCAATAAAATAAATGGATTTTCTGCTCCATTTTGCCACGTTCTGGGGTGAGCCGTCTAGTATTTAATTGAAAATTCTTTTTGCTAATGGAATACATATTATATATTTTCAGAACAAGTTCTTCTTTATTTTTGCAGTGGTCTTTGTATATAAACTGAGTTTTTCTTCCTTGTCAGTAGGAACAA
Source organism: Notiomystis cincta (assembly GCA_013398075.1). NCBI lineage: Eukaryota > Metazoa > Chordata > Aves > Passeriformes > Notiomystidae > Notiomystis > Notiomystis cincta. Next base: position 26,909 of record VZRX01022472.1, on the reverse strand, counting down.
CCATTTATCAGGGATGCAAGCAAAGTATTCAAAAGCAAAGCTGTATCAAACATTGTTCTATATTTAAAAAAGGATTTTTTTTCCAAACCATCCAGGTGTACTGTGCTAGACACCAGCGTTTAAACACCTGATGATACATGACTGGGTTCACCAAATTGGAAAGTATTAGAAAATGAAAATACATTTGACAGAAATTGCCTTTGCTTACAAAAGTTTATTACATACAATCTGCATATTTTTGGGCCAAGAAGGGTCTCCTCCCCAGAGGACTTTTACGAATAAAGAAGAGATAAAAACCTGATGAATTTTTGACCGTGCCTCCAACACTCCTCTAAGTGCACCACAGGCATCTCGATGGGTCTTTAAGCATTCCTTGAGTTTTCAGTTTCTCCACGGACATCAAACTCCATCCCTTGGTGTCATCAAGTTAAAGCAAACAAATAACAACAACAACAAAGTCTGCAGCCTTCACCATGAGGTCGAAGGTACCATCAGTGCCAAAAGCAATGTTACAGAGGATGAGGAAGTAGACAACACATGTAAGGTGGACTGAGCACTTGTTACTTTCCCTCCTGAAATGAAAAACAAGGTACTTAAGAAACAAATTATGCAAATGGTTCTCAGTACATTTAGGTATTAGCTTTTGCCCAAAAGTTATATTTTATTACCCTCAGCAAAAGACTAATTTTTAGGCAATGGTTATCCATTATAAAATATTCCTTGTGAGAACTGAAGTCACAAAATGGGGTTCCTACACAGATGGGATTTTATGATGATACCCACAGCAACTCACATTCTGGATCCTGATATTCAGTCTGCAAATTAATAGGAAATTCCAAAAGGAGATATGGTATTGTGCCTTAATCCTCTAAAAAGAATTAGGCTGCAGAAGCTGGCCTGAGTCACAAATCCCTGTCCCAGAACAAGGAATGAAAGCTAGCCCTTGATCCCTTTGTTTGTCCAGAGGAAAAAGTGGTCTTTGGCCCATTAGTCCAGTGTTGATTTTTGATCACAGCAGTGCCTTAAAAGGCCATGCTAAGAGGAACTGTGCTCTGGGGTGGTAGTGGCAACAAGATGGGAAGGGAATCACTTAGTTTCTTTGGACAACAATTGTCCTAAGTGAAACTAATGTGATGTGCATAGTCTAATTAGATGAAGGATTTTGTGGCCTAGAATTATGGCTTGAAAAACACATGAAAGACATATTCCATGGACTAGGGATTAGTGTCTTCTGCATCCTGCATCCATCTGTAGTTTGTGACCAGACTAGAGCTGAAATTGTAATTCTAGATTGAAGTTTCAGGCTCACATCTTTTGGCTAGTGCTCCTTAAGGACTAAAAAGCAGTATTTAGTAAAACTTTAAAGTGTTATCAGGAGGTTGTAATTAAAATGCCTTGTTGTGTTTAGGCAAAGACTATGTTATTTTTTTGTTGTTGTTGTTCTTGCCACTAATCCTCCCATCCCCTTCTTACTTGTGTACTATTGATGCTTTAAATTCTTTCAACCTATCACAGTAACTGTGGAGATAGCAGCTAGACATCGTAATTTACCTAATGATAATACTTACCTAATGATAGAAGTTAATAAATAAAGTAATAATTATGCAAGGGAGTCACCGAAACTTACAGAGAAATTCAGCTTATTCTCAAGCAGGCACAAACACAGTGGTCAGCTACCTAAATACACACCACTTTAGCTGTGTTACACAGTACACCTCTGGCTAGTGGTACAGAATGATGTGTGTATCCTCTAATTTCCACATCCTGTTTGCCAGCTCTGTTTGGGATGCCTTTGGACATTGCAGATATTAGGTGCTTATGTCTTAATACTTGAATTCAGTGGATTAGCTGAATTGCTGTCAGGCTCCACTGCTGGTGTCTATGGATTGCTGACTATACTGCTGTTTGAGACACTCATGCACATAGTAACATCTACAGCTCAGGTAGGTTTTCAGAGGTTATCCTCAAAAGGAAGAGGTTTCCTATAAATCAGCTTTGTTCATCAGCCTCATATGGTTGCCTCAGATGCTCTTAAAAATCTCATGTGGCACTAGATACCTTTGTTTCAGCATAGAACTAAAGATTCAGATCAATGATTTTATGTAATAGCTAAAGAATTGTGAGGACATTGTTTTTCAGGTAGAGAATAATAGAGTTAATGAGCACTGCTATAATCACCACGCTTTCAAATCGAAGTGCAACCTTACCTGAGAAAGATGGAACTCTGATCTGGGGACTTGCAGTCCCATCCCCTCCTTCACTGACTGCACACACCTCAATGATGTAGACCCCAACATCAGGAAGAAGTACCACTGCAGAGGTTTTCTGTGTTTCTATAACTTGGCTATTGCTCTGGCCCTCTTGCCGAAATAACACCTGAGTGGATAAAGTAGAGTGGTCACAGTGGTCATTCAAGCTCTGCACCAGACGTTTTGTGTGCATAATGCAGTCACTGCAATGTTAAGTGTTTCATGCTTCCATTAAGACATCTGGTTTTACTCTTCCCTTCCTGCAGTGGCTTCAAAACAGTAATAGTGAAGTATAATAGTAATTGATGAATGTGAAAGGACATAGATTACTGCCTAGAGCAAAGACAGAGCACTTGCCCTCTCCAGCATTTTTTATTGCACAATTTTATCTCCAAAATTTCAAATTGTATTTTGAGTTCCATTTGGTTCTTATCCCAAAATTCATCTTGGTATTCACATTTTTGGTTCAAGAACCCAACTTCAAAAGTAAGGAAAATGTCCCGAATAATGTATTTACTGTGTATACCCTAGCTGGCTAAATCAACTGACAACAGCTCAGATCTGTCCCTGCATTTTCTGGAAAACTCAATACAAATTTATGGCACATGGGAGGAAAGCAAGTCAGCATGTATCTGCCTTTTTGGTAATTCTGCATAAGAGTTTCTGTTCCCAGAGAAAATTGAAAAGGTCAGAGAGGTGTGAAAAATCAAAGAAGTCAACTCAACTATTTCAGAATATCAACTATTTTGATAAAGGTTAGAACAGTTTCTGGTTTATTTGAACCATTTTACACTTTCTTGGTGATATTTCCTGATGTATCAGAGGAGATATGAGATGGTAGTCTACAGAAATTATTTGACATGGGCTTCAAAAAAACCCAAACCCCATGCTTCTTTAAAAATACTGAAATCATTCTATTTTGATTTAAAGTATTGCAGTGAATTCTGAGTTTTATGACTTGTAATTTAAGTATTAATCTGGATTTTAATCTTTAAAAATTCCAAACCTTAAATTCCAGATGTTACCATCACTGCTGTTGAACATCACCAACATGACCACAAAACAAATGGAAGTATTTCTCTTTCATAAAAATATTATTTTAATGTAAATTAAAGATGTCTCATAATTCTGCATTTCTCTAAATCCTACTGCAAACACAGCTGGGTTGAAGATTCATTAGGAATTTCACTGCAGTCTGATTTTATTAATAGCCACTGCTGACTCAGAGATGATGGACTGACCTCCCTCAGATACAGGGGAGTCATATAGAGCTCAATATTTGAAAATCACAACAGAAAAATATGTTCAGGCTTTTCTCTCATTTTAATTTTATTTATTACTTTTCAAAGTGCAAGCTGATTTGAGGCAGTCTGTATAGAATATTTTACTTGCACAGAGGAACAAGAAAGGGAAAAAAGCCAAGAAAGAAGAGGTGCAATTGCTTAGATCAGAGAAAGGTGAGCAAGGAAGGGAAAGCACTGACCTTGTATCCCATTACATCAGATTCATTAGCTAGAGGTCTGACTGGCTCCCACCCAAGAGACACATGTGAGCCATCCTGTATCCACATAATATTGCCTGGTGCTTGGCTGGGAGCTGAGAAGAAAAAATAACATGTATAGGTAGTATCTTTAAAACCAAAGAAAAGTATTTTAATCTTATATTGCATTTAAAACTGGTAGTGTTTGCATGCTCCCAACTCTAGATGGAACATTTTTTTCACCACTGTTGTAATTTAGTAGATTATAGTGTATTTATTCTGCCCACCTCATAAATTCCACAAAGCTTATGAACTTGAATTCTCTTCCTTTGTACAAAATGCCTTGTTTTCTAGGAAAATAACCTTTGTTATGAATACAAAGTCATATGAATTCATGTCTAAACATCAAAGCAAAGCCATGAATCAAAGCTATACATGAATCCTGATTATTATACACCCTTATTAAATAAAAACCCAAGGGGACAGAGGTTGCTCCCTGCTTTCTTCCTTTTAGCAAAGGTACTGAGATTACTTACGGGATTTCTTGGTTGCTGCGTGCACAGCAGTGCTCGGTGGTCCATACCCTGCAGCATTGTATGCCCTCACTGTTAGGTGATATAATGTGTTTCCTTCCAATCCTGTCAGGAGAATGGATGACTCATTTCCCTCTGTTTTGACCTTTTCTGCTGCTTCTTCCTGCTGCATGTCCTTCCAGTAACCAACCTGCCAACAGCAACCGAACAAGGGATTAATAGAGGCACCTGGCAAGCTCATGCTTCCAGATGCTTGTCCTCGTTATCCTGTGGAGGGCATTTTTGCCATTTTATGCCTTTTTCTGATCATCAGGCCCCTGTAAGCACGTGGGATTTGCAGCTTGGCCTCAAGCCATGCAGTGCTCTCTTCTCCAAAATGGCAAGACTCGGAATGTGACCTACGGAATGGCTGTGTAATGGCACGAGAAGAGGTTTCTGTAGGACGGAAGAGCAGAAGGTGAACCTTGGCAAGGAGAGCTCATCATTGAAGGACACCATTCAAGGAGAACTCATCCTCTGATAGGTCACCTGACTATCTACCTTCACCCTGGAAAACTCTGGCCACATCAGTTTAAGAAGTTTTGTGAGCAATAATCTCTTCCTGGCCTGGTGCGACTCAGCTCCAGGAGATTTCTTATCAGTCCAATGAATAGGCAATGACAGAACAATGATGGAAATATTTCAATCATCTGAAAAATCTCAACAGAAGAAAAACAAGGAAATGTATTGAGTTTTAGTTCTTGGATATAAACAGGTTTCTGGTAAATGAAATTTTGATATGTTTATGCCCTTTCTTTCCAGATATAAAATGAACTCCCTAAATGTTTTTTTTTTTTTTTTTTCCGTGGTTCTTAATTCTTATTCTCTATTATCTTCGCTAAATCTATCATGATCTTAAAGAGGTTATAAACCTGAGCTGAGAATTTGGCCAGTCTCTTTCCTCAGGGACCAAATATTAGCAGGGTGTAACTGGAGAAAAGCAGTACTGCTTGTTTTTAACATATCTGGGCAAGCTACACAAGTAAGGTAATTCCCATGGGGCTGTATTTTCCCTAACAGGAGATGTCACTAACATGCCATTCAAAGACCTGTATCCAGCTTACTGTTATTCATGCCGAGACCTACTTGCATTTCTTCCACATTTTGACCTTTTGTGTGAAGCTGGTTATTTCTTAATAAGTTATTTACATTGTATCTGGATAACTTTTCCTCTGAGAAAAAAGGTCACAGACAATAGAGAACTCTTGAGAATGTCTCCCAGGAAATGGTGAACAAAAAAACCCAAGAGGTTCACAGGAAAATAAGACCAATGAGCACAATGCTGACCTTTTATAATTGCACTAGGACTGCCATAAAAAAAAAAAAAATCTGAAACAATCTGGTTGCAAAAATATACATTTGAGGTCCTATCTTCACTTGAGAAAAGAGCCTCTGTTAACTTGGATTGAGGGTATATCAGTTTGTGTCAGCTCACAGTCCACTCTTTCAACTGTAAAATTCAAGTAAATGTCTTTTGTGTGTGTGTGCCTGCATTATCTCATGTTTAAATGCTGTTGCTTTAATTCTTAGAATTACAGTTCACACATCTAGCTGCAGTCACCACTTGTTCTGAAGTAAATGTGATTCACTGAGGTATTTTGCTGGATGAATACTTGACCACAGCTACTGATATCTGCAATAACACCCATTCAGAATCAGATTTCTTTTCTTGAAAAGAAAAAAGAATCAACAATCATTTATTCACATACTATTGAATCTCCAATGGTTGTTATCTCATGGGCAGTCAGATTCCTTTCATTTTACTTGTGGCACATCTTCACAAATTTGATGCTACAGTGGTGAGAACTGCACAATGTTGAGCACTGTATGAACAGGCAGGGAGAAGGAACATGTGTCCTGGAGACCCCATCATCCAGATACTGCAGCCTGATGAGGATCCAGCAAGAAAAGCACCAGAAAGGAAAAGTGAGTTGGCTAAGCTTACACAAGTGAACAGTAACAGGGGTGGAAATGCAACTGAAGTTTCTGTCCTTTTTCTAGAAAGCCAGGAGGAAAAGGATGAGTAGCTGTGTTTATTCACAGAACATGCCAGTCTCATGGTAATGAAATGTTAATGAGTTAACTTTGATCTCTTTTTCTTTTTTTTTTGTGGTAACACATGCATCCATTTGTTGATGATCAAAGGAAATAAAAGTAGTTATAAACCAAAGAGAATTCCAATGATTGTTGACTGAGGTAGATGGTGTGGGGATTTACACTGATTTGAACTGAAGATACTTCTGATGTTTAAAAATGAGGACGTATATTCTAAAATAGAGGGTTTGTTTATTTACACTTCTCTGCATTTGCTGGTTCTTTTAAAAATCTTATTTTCTGTAACCTTAATTTATGCCTCTCAGAAGGGATCTATAACACAAAACAGGTTTTCATTAATGATAACATTGAATATTGATAATAGCATGAAGCATAAATCACAAAAAACTAGCCCATATTTGAAAACTGAAAGAAAAAGGGGAGAAGAAGGCATGCTATCTGTTTAATGCATTCTTGTTTGTGAGGTTTTACATTTTTGCTGGACTTTCTGTTGTTTTTAGCCAAAGAATAGTAAACTTTGACACCTGATTCCCAGAGACCCATCCCTTTGAGTTGGAGAGGAGCAACCTGCTTTACTCTGGTCATGGGTTAAGCAATAGTTAAAAGTAAATCTTGATAAAAAAAAAATTCTCTCTAAAATTCTTCCACCTCTGATAGTTACAGACCACTTCCTTGAAGTTTTCGTTTAAAAAATATCTTAAATGATACTATTTTCCCTAAGTTAGTTTCTAGTTATGCATTCTTTCCTATAACTTAATCTGATCTAATTGCAGGTCATCTTCACTAAATGCAATAAAGTCAGAGTTATTGGCTGGATATTCTGTCTGTTGACCACAGAAAATTAGAGCTACAAATAAAGCATATCAAGTAAGAGCCTTAATTAAGTAGAATGAATCAAAGTGGACAAAACACACAAACTTTCCTGGGCTCTTCAAGCACTTATCAACATCAAGAGCACTGACATAATTGAAAATGGACTTGAAGAGATTTCAAATATAGAAATTACTAGGGAAGAAAGACTGGTGAGCTGAAACTCTGCTAGCCCTAAGAAAACCTACACCATGATTCAGATTTTATAAAAAGTATTTTAATTAATATTATCAGAAAACCTGTAAGTTCCTTGAACGGGCAAATGGAAGCTGTGAAAATATTGGTGCAATTGGTGCATACAAGGGAGCATTTAGGACAGAAGAGGTGCTTTTTGTATAATTTTAAGACATTGGTGTGACTGTCCTTCAGAACAAGGTGGGAGATTCCTGCAAAAAAGGTCAGTCAGCCTCAGTTCCTTCCCTCTCACCAAAACAACTGCTGACTGAAAAGAGGAAACAAACCACTGTGCAACACTCCTGTGTTCTGGAGCAATCTGCATTTTCTACCTCTTTCTTCAGGCACCCTGTCCACATGGCCCTGCAGACCCATGGGAGGAAAAATTGATATTGTACCTCAACCTGAAGGACTACTGTCAAGTATCTAGTTGTATTTTCTTATGAAAAATTAATAATTATCTAAATTTTGTGATTTTAGGTAATAAAATCCCTGAACAGTTTGTGACTATTTGATAATCATAAAAATCAACTCATGATATGGAAATTCCAAAGCGTATTGCATTCTTGAAACCCTCATGAAAGATCTAGGGTGGGAGCCATCCTTTGAGGGCATGAGGAGCTGTAGTACTGCTCTGCTATAAACTCCTGATTCTAATCTTTAGGACTTTGGAAGGGTTTGAATCAGAATATGATGTGTAGGCAAAATTGCCTTGTATATAAATCCATCCAATTGTTAATTTTGTGTTGGGTAAAATTCATTAATTCCAAAAGTGGTAAACTGGTGTTCAGGCAAGAGAACTACAGCTTCTTTTTTTCTCTCTTTTTTTCCTGACTCTGATTAAAATATCCATATGCTCTTTATAAATTACAACAAGGTGTACTTCACTAAATTAAAAAAAAATCAGTACCATGTAGATATAATTATGTACTCCATTATAAAAATAGTTAAAGTGCAACTAAGAAACAGCAAAATATTGAGTAATTCTCTTAAAAAATATATAATTTGGTAAACCAAGTCATTACATCAAGTAATCCTCTCTGAAAATGGCACACAAGATTTTTTTTTTGTTATTTTTGGGTTTTGTTTGTTTACCTCAAGTTGATCTTTTGATTATATTAGTCAAACTCCTACCCCTTAGAGGAATTCCAGCAAAAAAGACATGAGCTTTGTCATTTATAGTTAAGTATTAGCCTTGTCTTTCTGGAATAGAAAAAAGAAACCCAAAATATCTCTTCCAGTCAGTAATTCTTTCTTACCAGTAGTGAACGACAAAGAAAATATTGCCTCGGGCTCAAATAGATTTTATAACCTTCAGCTTACAGATTCCAAACAATAAGTATGAACAACACACTATATTTTTCCACAGTTATGACAAAGTTTTTGAGCTACTTCTACTTTATCAGACTGTAGCTGGCATATATTTAGTAAGGTCGAGCAGACAGCTGACAAACCTGTACTAAAGTCAGGAATAATATGTGCTTTGGAAGATGCAAATGAGGGCAGCAAACCTTGCATGAAACTCATGTGACACAACAGTTAACACTGCCTTTCAAGGATGACAACGTGAAATTGGACAAGTTCCTTTGCCTTTCATTACTCCTTAGTACAAAGTGCAAAAAGGGCCACAGTGAAAGTGGGTCACTGCGAACTTGCCCACATGTAGTAAACATTCTGTCACTTCTGTTGATTAAAGCCCAAACATCCAAGTGTTAACAAAATAGCTGCCCCTTTTATAATGCAGTTGCCAAAAGGCCAGAAACGTGAAGACTGTGTGGGAGGTTGTCACTGCTGTGAGGACAGCAGCTGGAATACGAATTGAGGCATGGGAACAGAGTGGCTGGTCAGATTGGTTCGCATTCAGTTTGAATTGAAGGCAGCTCTTCACTTGTGGTCCACAAGTATTCTACATTAGGAAATAATTAAAAAAACCAAAGAAAGAGAAATCCTTCATCCTTTTATCAAAATTACTGGATTTCTGTACATTATCTATTTGCTATTGGTGGATTAAAGGAGTACTACAGGCTTTGTTTTGCACTGCACTGTACAAATTATGAACTATAAGAATCAGTTGTGAAATTAAGAGTCTTCCCAACAAGTCAAAGAGAGTCTTAAAAAGTAAATAAAATGGAAAACATGAAGCTGTCCTTTACTTCTGGGTTTTTTTTGGGGGGGGGGTGGGTGGATTTTATCCCCAGTGTCTTCCTTTACAGACTTCTTTCCTTTTTGCACTGGAGATGCTTTAAAAGCAAATTGTCAGTACGTTAGGAAAATTGGGCTGATAGTGTGGACTTAATGTACTTAAGTGAGTATTGTAATGTACTGAATCACTATACTGATCCTATAAATCATTACCTCCCTTTTGATGAAATCCTTCCCAAAAATGGAATTGAAAAGATCTAGCAATACCATCCTTGGCTGGTATTCTCTCCTGCTGAATAATGTAGAACAACATTTACTTTTATGTTTATTGAGTAAGTGCTGCTCAGACTGTAATTATTCCTGTGAAGACAGAAAAGAGCAAAATACTCCATGAAAGATTGTCTGTCAGAAGGTGAGCAGAGGAATTCTGGCTAAATGAAAGGGCAGGATGGAGGTGGGTGGGGCAGGGAGAAAAAAACCCCCTCATCTCCCCAGATAAAAGTAGCACCTTAAAAGGTACTACTACTTGAAGGCTCCTCTAATTCCTTCATGGGAGGAGGTAGAAGGGAGCAGTGAAGTATTTTTATATTTCATTTTTTTGTTATGTCAGCTGTGAGTCCTTGGCTTGAAATATTTGCTATGTAATCTTCATGCTAGAATCCTAAATTTGGTGTACAGCACAGTGAGGAGCCAAATTATTAATAAGGTTCACTGTTAGTAACTTCTCCTGTATCAATGGGCATTTTCAGATTTGTACCTGAGAAATCTGTAAGAGGCATAGAGCTGGCAAGTATTGTTGTTTTGGTCAGAGTATGCTAAAATCCAAAGGTCAGAGCACTTTCCAAGTGCAGAAGACCACGTCTGACACAAAGAAAGCCCACTGTCCTACCTGTAACAACCATCTATTGCTAGGATGCACCTGTAGAGCTAAAGGAAGTGTTGTGTGACAAGCAGGTAAATGCAAAATCCGTTCACATTATGAAATAATAAGTTCCTAGGGAAATAAATTTCAATTTTAGAAAGAAAATCTATTTTTAATTTTAAAATATGTAATGCAAAGTTAATAGAACATTTTGAGAATAATTTTGAGAATCATTTTGATCGATGGAATGAGGATAAGAGTGAAAATAGTAGGTATAATTTAAAAGATGTTAAGATATCTGAGAAAAAATAACAAACCAGCCACCTTTCTGAAAAGAAAAAAGGCAGGTTGCAGCAAGTAAGTTATTTCAGATGATAAAAGACTGGTCTCAAGATTGAAGTTAGGTTAGTAACAAGTGGAACACTTCAACATGGAGAGGAATAGTATTTGCAAGATGAATATCATCTCTATCAGATACAGTTTTGTTCTCTTTATAGATAGCAAGTTTAAAGGTAAAATGGTCAAATATGACTTTCTCTGCATGAAGCAAGCTATGTGCAAAAGAATAGAAACATATTTAATGTAAGGAAAAGGCAGGAGAAAAGAACAATGAAAGCAAACTGACAGAGGGTTAGCAGAGTTCGGCATGCAGACGTAGATGGGAAAAAGACCTGAACAAATGCTAGACCTGAGGGGCCCTGCCAAAGTCACAGCCCATTTGGACTGTGCTAGATATTAATAAAGATATTGCTGTCCAATATATCAACAGGCTATAGAAACAGGTAAAAAAATATTAACTGGCTTTGTCTGAGCTACGAGGTAAATGTGCTGTCCTGGTGATGGCTGTCCAGCCTGAGGCTGATCTGGAGAAGGTGCTGGTTCTGGTGCTGCCCAGACACCTACATTTCTTTCCTAAGGCCATCAGTGATGGTCACCAGCCCCTGGGATTGCCTAGATATGCTACCATGGAGACATCCTGTGCTAATAGATCATAAGATATCTTTAGACACCCATATGGTTGTTGTCTTGCCTCAGACCTACATGTTTACTCTCTTTTCAGTGTTACCATAGACAATCAGCAATGAGTCAGCACTGTCTAAAGGTCTAAACAGGACAAATAACCTGCATCCCAAAATCAGTTAATTTGTTCTAGCTGGACCATTTCATAGGGATCAGCATAGCCTGATCCACAAGGTCAGGGTGTATTGTGGTGGCCTGATAGGATATGTGTACTGCTAGATCTGATCTGGTCCTGGAGATCTGAATTGTAAACTGTATCCAAAAGTGCAAGGAGGTCCCTTGCCAGGGCTGGTTCACTCTCCCAAGTCAGGAAGTGCTGTGTCTAAGCAGAATTTTATTTATGGGCTGTGCAGCTGCTGCTTCCCCTCCTGACATCCCGGTGTTCCAGTCTGCCCAGCAGATGTCCCTCGGCCACTGTGGGATGAGAGCACAGGGATGCAGAGGCTCTCTCCTTTCTCTGTGCTGATTGCTGTCAGTAAATAACAAGTTTGAACTGGTCGCTTAGAGCTGGAAACAGTCAATACCTAATTTTCCCCAGCCTGTGAATGATGCATGCTGGGTCACTTGCAGTTCTTCCAGCTCTTTTTGAAGTGACAAAAAGATGTTATAAGAACCGGTGTTGAACAGTTTTCAAGCACAAATAAATAAAAAATGTTCCAGTGCTACAGCTGTGACTGTTGTTCCACAGCTACTGGTACTTATGCTAAAATGAGCATAATTCCTACTGAAGTTTCACTACTGCACATGTTAACAGAATGCAACACTCGCAAAAGCAACAAGACTTCTCATTACGATATTCTGTGTTCATACCTCGAATCCCTGTGGTCTTCCTAGACTTTCTTTAATATGTTTCCACGCAACAAGAATCTCTGATACAGACAAACTCGTAGCTTTGACATCGATGGGAGCAGCAGTGGGTTCTGTATTAAGAAAAATTGAAACAATAAACCTCCACTGTAACAGCTTGTATTTATCAAAAACACTCCGTCTGAAACTGTCATTTACTTCCTTTATTCTACCTTAATACTCACAAGAAGGCATGACACTTAGGGGCAACATGAAAAACTGAACAAGATGAAGAGATTATTATTGTTGTATTTCTTTATTTGTGTCATGCTACATCAATATCTCATCACTGATGATGGGTGCAGCAAACTGTGAAAGAATCTCTTGTCTGTGATTTTTTAAAAAAGCTTTAATATTTGTATATGTGTCCCCTGCCTCCACACACCCCTTTCATAGCCCTAACTGCAGCAGTAAATGGAGCATTCATTCTATTTGTGGCTTCTTAGTGCCATTCTGTCAGCTCAGGATAAGCAATGCCTTGCTGGGGTGCTCACTCAGTCCTGCCCTTGGGCAATACTGAAGTGATACCCAGTGCTGTAGTGAAATGCTATGTGAAAGATTATTTTAGGACTGTATTATTATGTCCTTGAAGTCACAGGCACCAGTGTTTGGGATGTGCCACCTCCTCTCTGCTCTGAAGCACTTAATGGTTCAGACCTGGGGAGCACATTTTTATAGAGGCACCAAGACCTAAGGTTTGTCCCTCTGATTACCTGTTTTGTCACCACCGTCCCTCTGTCCATGTTTTATCTCCATGCTGTTCACAAGACACTCTGCAGTCCTGACCTCCTGATTATGTGGAACAGAAGACCCTTCCTGTCCTCCAGCCTGGCTGGGTGTCCTTTGGTGATGCTGGGGCATGGCCAGGGTGCTCACTGGAGCCATGGGGCTGCAGAATGCTTCATTTACTACACTTGCCACAGGCATGTTTGCCTTTGTACTTTCACATCAATGAAGGCTTTCTAGAAGCCCAGTTTCTTTCAGTTTTTGGGAAGTTGGGTAAATGTCCCCAGAGATTTGCCATGCCAGGCTATTGAGCACCCTGCTACTAAATTGTATCACCTGCTAGAGTACACTGGGTGTCCAAAAATTGTCTCATATGAAACTGGGACATGAGTCAAGGAAATCTTGTGGGACTTTTACTTTATTTTCTAAATATGACTAAAAGCTTTCTTAAAGACAAGCTGTGGAGGCAAGGCTTCTACATATACTGTGCAGGACACAATAGGGTATTTCTCCACCTTTCTGGTGTAGTTCACTTACTCAGCAAAAATGTGAATTCACATTCCCCTCTAGTCACAGAACTGTGATTTCTCCCTTGGCCTAATGTTCCTCATTACATTTCTAATGTGTTGATCTGTTCCTGAAGGGCAGGCAGAGGTCTTGGTTTTATGTCATAGGGAGACACATCAAAGAGCTTTCTGAAAATGGGGTTTTGGGGACTTGTTTAGCAGGCTTACAGAAAAGGAGTTTCCCTCCAGAACAGCCTGAGATAAAATGATATATTTTTCTCAATGATCAAACTAACCAATATGTAAGATACCTAATAGCAGTGTTGACTCATTAGCTGCCCTCCTTTCTCTAATCATATTGCAGCTGCTGTTCTGGCACTGTTGCCCTACACATATTTTTGACATGGATCATACAAATTTTTCATCATTTTTGATGTCAGACTTTTGATGTTTGTTACTCTTTTTTGATCTCTTTTTTTTTATTTACATCTGAAGAAAAGAAGTAATTCTGATGTGATACAAAGTGGTGTTTGCCAACAATGAGTATTACTAATAAGTCTAAAATATGTTTGGAACTTTTTAGGTAATAAAGAATAAAAAAATAGTATGTTCAGGAATAAGAGAAATGATCTTTCAAATTCAATACTGAAAGAATTGTGCTGTGAAGAAATATAGAATAATATGATTTTCTGTTCAACAGTTACATCCTGCTTTCTATTTTATGTACTACTAAGATTTGTGTAGCAAAAGCTATTTTCTAGTTTTTGTATTATTGAAGCAATTACCTTTTTGTCAGAAAAGACTGCAGTGGGATAAATAATTTGAGATGTACACAAAATGTTGGTTGGCAGACTTTACATTTTCTGTAAATGCAGGTATCATTTCCTCTTCATAGCATTCACTAGGAGTGGCTTATATATTGCTTGAATAGAAACATAGAATATTTTCTGATATTTTTAAAAATTGTTTTCAGCAAATGGAGCAGAAATAGTTTGGATTATTTTTATGTGAAGAAAATGTATTTCTCACATATTCAGAAATAATTCACTGCAGTTTCATTGATATTAGGCACCGAGAATAGTGTTCAGCAAAACAACAGAAATTACATATTTGGGAATAAGATATATTATGACTGTCTGAAAGTTTTTGGAGACTAAATAGCATTTTTTATTGATTCAGATAGGATGAGGACCATATAATTTCTGGTGATATAATACAGTCTGTGGTTCACTCCAATGTCATGCTTTATTCTCTGTGTCTAAAACTAATGATAAGTTTGATAGGTTCATTAGCTTTTTCTATTATGGTCACTGATGTTATAATCATTTTATTTTCTTCAGATCTTTTTATCATGCTAAACCTATAGATGTCTACCTAAGGTTATACTTCTTGAAAAAAGAAAAAAAAGGCCACCATCTTTAATAGTCCCTTTAATATTCCCTCTTGGAATTAAAGATGCAGTACAACAAATTCTCATAAGGCTGTGTGCAATGCCCATGAAACATTGTCTTTCCTTGTGCTGCAATCACCCTTTAAAGAAATATGATCAATATGTAGGTCTTTGGGATGGCTGTAAAATGCAAGACACATATTTAGATTAATTGCATTGATCAGAGACGGAATCCTGAATTTTGACACTGGAAAGTAAAGAAAGAAGAGTCAGTTAGTAGCCCTCAGTGTGTTTCACCTGTTTATGACTGTAAACTGATCTGTTTTCCTGAAATATTCATCCTTAAGGATTTCCATGTGATCTGAGTTAAAAAACAGGTCCAAGAGTCTACTCAAATTTATGTTGTTTTAACTTCTATGGAACAGAGCCTCAGCCAGGACTACTCAACCAATCACTTCATATCTGTTCACTTCTTATTTTGATTCCTAAAAAGGATTTTTACAAAGTAGTCTTATTCAAATTTGAGCTCTTATTTAAAGCTAAGAACCTCAGTCTGAGAAATTGCATTATGGCTGCAGGCAGTTCTTCATAGCTGAGATTTTGGGATTTCAGCCAGGATCTATTTCTGTGATAATGCTTCTCAGTGGAAAAATCCACAAGAGATGTATCATAAGGAAAATCAGGAAAATTCATTCCTCTTGTGTCAGCCTGTAGGTACAGAAAATGGTATCATTTTCTTCCTTGCTAGAAATAGCCATATGGACTATTTTACAAATCAGAGAACCTCCAGTGAACTTTTTCCATTCCTGAGAAATAGGGGATTCCACCAGATCTGCAGTGAAATTGCTGTCTGCAGGATATAGGACTTTCTCCAGAATCTTGTGCTCAAAAGAGAAAAAATATCCAATTTCCACAATAGCAGAAACAAGATTACTGTTTCCAGGGCAGGCCTTCGGACTTCTCACTTTTCCACAAGTCCTTTGTTTTCACCTTCTCTCTGACCAATGCCTTTCCAGAAAACTTTAAAACAGAGAAAAATTAGAAGAGTGTTGGAATGAGCTTGCAGTGAAGACCTCTGCCCTGAATGTTTTTGATTTAATGCTGGAATACTTTTACTTGTTGGGTAGAACTTCTGAAACCTTCTCCTTAGTGACGTTCTCCTGCACACTTTCTCACAGTGTCCATCCTGCTCTCCCTTCCCTATGGAATAACCCAGATTTATTACACAGCAGAGTGTCACCTGGGAATAAGGAGCTGCCTTATCCCATGCAGACTTTACCAGAGGAGTGTTGCCATCTTCAGGAATACAAATGGTTCCTTTCCATCAAATGACACAGCAGACAGAGTCACCCTGAGCACGTGAGGAGGGGACGTGCCCGTTACATTGATGGCACATCTGCCTTCCCACGGGGTTAGTGCCATTGATCAGAGCAGTGCTTAATAAACTCCTGCATGTCAGGATTGTGATTCCATTCCTTAAAAATCATTTGAGACAGCTCTAGCTGAGCTGTCACAGGATCTCTCCAGACAGATCATCTGGCAGAATAAGGAAATAACCCTCTGTAGTTTACAGCTAACCTGCCAATTAGTTTTCAGGTTCACCTAAACCCCAAGTAGCTCAGCTTTAGCTATGAAATAAATCACAGGAGTTAATTCCATGAATGTAAGATTTTAATTAAAGACATTGAGGCTGTATTCAAAAGTATGTAATTGCATATTATTTTCTCTTGATGAAAAGAAAATAGTAATTTATTATTATATAAATATGGAGAAATAAAGTTGCAAAGGCTTTTGTATGGCCCTTTGCCTTTCAAATAACTGAGAGTTTTGAATCTCCATTGGCTCCATGAATTACCACAAATCCATACAAAGCTAGAACAAAACTGTGCAGTATCATTGCATCTTGTATGTATTACAGAAGTGCATCTGGGGTCCCTCAGGAGATTTTAAATGGTGAGAGTGAGAGTCTTCAGGCTTTAACCTGTATTGCTCAGGGCTTTCTATTTCCTATATAGAAGTTTTTAGTAGTATTCACTACTCCGTTTATCAAAATTATAGATCTTTCAATTGTTGTGAAGATAATTCTGTCCGGTACCTGAGGGAGAAATTAGATACTGAAATGAACAGAATGGGTCCTGTATCACCCATTGTGACAATCATTAAGAAAAAACCTTTTATAGAAGACCTAACTCATCTTGAAACCAGTTAGGTTCCTTTTTTTCTCCCAGAAGCTTGTTTCTATTTTCCTTTTATATTCTCACCTATTTCTGTGCTGTAGAATACTCTAATTCATAGTTATCCTTGTGGTTTTAGGCTGCACCTATACTTAAAAACTAATTAGGGACAGAGAGATAAGGCACCAGCCTGAGTGTGGACATGCAGCTATCTGTGGCATTACACTGTTGGCATCACCCATGTTGACTCTGGGCAATTTGTGCTGCCCCAGGACGTGACAGCTTTATCAGAATAATGCCCTGGTGCAAATTAAAACATTTGAGTCTTTCTTATGTGTAATTTCTACCCCACCTCCACAATGGAAAAACAGATTACATTTTATTTATGGTACATTTGAAGAGCAAATTCTGCACTGTTTAATTTGGAAAGAGTTGAATTTCTGGCAACTGACAATATCAGAAGTTTTCACTACAGGTTTAAAAAATTTCACTTTCACATTATTATTAGCTATCCTGTCTATATAATCTTTATAAATGATAAAGATTTTCATTATTGTTGTTCATTCCTTGATTACATTTAAAATCAATTCCTTATTTACTTCACTTTTTCATGCCTTATATACTTTCCTAACATTAAAAAAATAAATTATCTTAATTTTGTCTCTACTTGTGGTATTTTTATCCTTTTCATTACTTGGATTGTATTATGCATGCTTTTTACTTATTCTGAATATCTTTTAGAGGGTATGTCTTTAGATCCTCAGATCTAATGTCCTATCTCAGAAATGTACCATTTCTTGCAGTATAAACTTCAAATATGTGTTATATGTTTGGCTTAGAGACATTCCAAAACACTTCTATTTTTAGTTTCAACTGTTAATTCCAGTTAACAAAATAATTTCCTGCTTTTTAATGATGACGTGTTCCACTGTTATTTGATCAGCTTTTCTATAGTGTCTTAATTATTCATCAGAACAAGGCTATTGTTATTTCTTCACACTTAGTCAGTACTGGATAAAGAATCTGCTAATTAGCACAGCCAGAACACAAGGTCATTAGTCCTTACTAATTAGTTTTTACTATCCAAACTACTCTGAACAGCTAAATTCTCTCATAAATAACAGCATTCTGTAATATTTTTCAACAATTAGAAAGGTCTTTCTCAGCATTGAAATTCAGGGTAATCAGCAACTGATCTCTAGCTTGACTTCCAGCTATTTTAATTGCCCTTTTCCAAAATTACATGGAACCCAAGGTTATTCTGTTTTATCCAAATACTGGTTTTGTATCTGCTGATATGTTATCACATCATCAGCACATTATGACACCCAACTTCTTACTTTTATTTTGTCTTTTCTTTGTAGCTCATACTTTGTGTAGCTATGCTTGTCAGAGAAAGCCAGCCTGGCCATCACTGTTACCAGTACAGCCTTTTCCATCTTCTTGCCATCATACCTTCACACTCTTAGTTCCCTCTCCATTGCTATATTTGTGATTTCCCACTTTTCATTTTCCATTTGAATTAAAACCATACATAGAAATTGCATAATGTTTTCCCTGATACTGAAATCTTATATTAGTAATCTTGGAATTCTTAGCCACCTCAGTATTCAGGTGGAATGTAGTCATCAATAAAAAGAGAATGCATAAAGGTTATTTTGCAACAAACAGTGCTAACATTGATTTGTTCATTGCTTTATTTTTAATGTCTAGTGCCTTTACATTTTTTTTGCTTCTGTGGATAAAAGTCATCTGTATGTACCTGCACTAAATTTCAGTGCTGTTTCAGTGTGTTCTAGAATGAATCTGATACCTTATTTTCCTGACAGGAAGTATGGTCAGAAGATTTCTCTCTGTTCTGTGCATGATCCTTTTCAGCCTCAGGCCTGCACACACAACCTTTCTCCTGGCAGGTAGCCTAATTTGCTGTGCTCTCCGTGTGCTCTCACGTCTCTCTCTGTTATTAAAGTTTTCCTTCATGTAAAGTTCAGGCTTATCCTTCCCTGCTGCTGGAAATATCTACTGTCTCCTTCTGTTCTGCCTTCTTATTGAAGTAATTGTGAGTCTTTTTTTCTATCCTGCATCTCCTGAGCATCATCCTCATTCCCTGTTTAGAACTGCTTCCTGGCTCTCATCATCCATTTTTACATCACTACATGTGACCTCTATTTTTCTTCTTTTCTCTTGGATTACTTGAGATTTTTCCTTTCCTAAGGTTTCCAGGAAAGGCTCTTCCTTCAAACTTTCCTACTGAATTAAGACACCTTTCCCAGAGAGTCACACACGTACTTGTTTTTTTTTCTCCTCCATGGGTTATATGCCTAGTTTTGTACAAGCTTTTTAACTGATTCTCCATTCTATTCTCTATCTTCCATTACATTCATCTGCACCTTTAGCTCCTGGACACTCTTTCCCATGAACTATATTCTGGTGATGATATTTTGAAGTCAAAAGACCAGCAAAGGAGGAAAAAGGTCTTAAAATATCTATAATCAGTTAGACTTCCTTGCCTCTTCAACTTTGGCTCACCTCTATCATTGGTGCTTCAGCAACCATTGGTATTTAATTCTGTTTTCTAAATACCTATTTGCTCTATGTCCAGGTGGAGGCTGGTGACAAGTGGTGTCCATCGGGGCTCTGCCTTGGGACCAGTGCTCTTCAATATCTTATCAGTGACATGGACAGTGAGATCAAGGGCACCCCAGCAAGATGACAACGAGCTGAGTGTGCTGCAGCTAACACACCTGAAGGAGAGGATGCCATCCAGAGGGACCTGCATAAGCTATAGCAGTGGGCCTGTGGGAACATCATGAGGTTTAACAAGGCCAATGTTCTGCACCTGAGTTGGGGCAGTCTTAAGCACAAATACAGACTGGAAAAATTGATTGAAAGCAGCCCTGAAGAGAAGAACTTGTGATTCTCATGCATAAAAAGCTGGACATGCTCCAGTTCACAGCCCATAAAGCAAACCACATCCTGGGCTGCATCCAGAGCAGCGTGGGCAGCAGGGACAGGGAGAGGATTCTGCCCCTCTGCTCTGCTCTGCTCTGCTCTGCTCTGCTCTGCTCTGCTGAGACCCCACCTGCAGGGCTGCATCAGCTCTGGGGTCCTCAGTACAAAAAAGATATGGACCTGTTAAAGCAGGTCCAGAGGAGGGACATGAAGTTGATCAGAGGGCTGGAGCAGCTCTCCTATGAAGACAGGCTGAGAGAGTAGGGGTTGTTCAGCCTGGAGAAGAGAAGGTCCCAGTGAGACTGTCTAGTAGTCTTCCAGTAGAAGCTTATAAAAAAAGCAAAGGTACTTTATAGGCACATAGTAAAAGGACAAAGGGGAATGGATTTGAAATAAAAGAGATTTAGATTAGTTGTTAGAAAGAAATTAATTACAGCGAGGTCAGGGAGACCCTGGAACAAGTTGCCCAGAGAAGTTATGAATGTCCCATCCCTGAAAGTGTTCAAGGGTAGGTTGGATGGGACTTTGAGCAGCTTGGTTAATGGAAGGTTCTCTGCCCACAGCATAGTGTGTTAAAGCTTGATGATATTTAAGGTCCCTTCCAACCCTTCTATGATTCTATTATATGATCTGACTTAGTAGACAGAAAAACATTAGCCACTCTATTTACTTCTGAAAAAGTGCTCGGTGTTGTGGTCAAATTTTCTGAATTCTTTCACTCAGAAGGCAATGTTTCAAGCCTTTTGCCTCAGACAGAATCACTGTATGCAATCAGAGGGCAGTCTGTTGTGTTCACTGAGGGAGCACCTTCCTCAACACCACCTGCCTGGTTTCTTGCTCAAGAACAACTCAGAGCCACTACAAAAGGGCTCTGAATGTGACTCAGAAAGCACACAATATGTTGTCATACAGAAGAAGGAGATGCATTCATTCTTAATAAATACAAGATTTCTTCATGGTTCAGAATCTGTCCTATGAAAACCCTTTGTTTTTTACAGTGTGCTTAGCAGAGGCAACATGTTTTAGACTTCCTTAGACAGATTTACTATGCCATTAAACACTTGTAGATCCTTTTGTAGATGTGGAAAAACATGTAATATGTAACATAAACCCTTAATTTTTAATAATATTATCCTATTGCTTTTTCTAGATGTTTGGTGAGCAGTGAATTGAATGTGTGATGAAAAACAAGTAAGCTAAGAGTTTGCTGGATCAGCTCTAGGACCATAATATATTGTACTGTCAATTGCTATTTAATATCTACACTTCAACAGAAATCCTTGAAAAATTGTGCCTTCAGTTGTTTAGCTCCTTAGGCATGACAGTCCATACCTCTTTCAAAAGCAGTTCCCCATTTTCATAGCAAACTGCAATGTCTATTGTTCTCAATCTTCATATTGCCCAGAATTTAGCTGTAATAAACTGTTTCATTACTCCTTTAAATTCTCAGTATATTACCTTGTGTTTTTCTGGAGGAAAGCTTTTTACAAATTAATTTTGTACTGTAATGTCACAGCATCCCATATTTTCCCTGAAATATAAGTCCTGTAAAATATTTAGGCCCATAGAATTCCTCTTACAAAAGACAAGCCTCATGTACAGACACATAGAGCGACTGAATTAGCAAAGTTATAATGGATAGGTACTTTTAAGTTACTGAATTAAATTCAGAAAAGTTGGTTTCTAAAGAAAGTTAATTTTAATATTCTATTAAGACCATCTGTAAAGCTCATATTTGAGAAGCACCGATAGAAAAATTGTTTATATATTACTAATTATTCTATTTCCAGTCTTGTCCAAATAACTAGCAAAGGTATAAGGATGCATTGTTACAATTCAGCATTCAGCTTTTGTTAAAATAGCTTTTGCTACAAATAAAAACCCCAAAAGTGTTTTTCTCCCTTCCTTTGTGAAACTTTATTTGCAATGAGCTTTCTGCTTAGATTATGAAATTATTAAAAAATGAAAACATCACCATTAGCCTCACAGTGTCAATTTCCATTGAGGAACAGGGAAGTCAACTGTACGATTTCCAAGTTGGACTGTGCAATTTTTACATTTAAAAATGTAATTGTTTTTATAAAAATATGACAACTTGGTAATCCTGATTGAAAAAGTATTAAAAACCCAATTACTGGGACCACTTTTAGCAAAAACAGCAGCTCCAACCTCTTTTTCATAGAGAGAATGAAATTCCTCTCTTCTGCTCTAGGACTCTGCTTATTTTATTCTCTTAATAGGACACAGTGTAATAACTCAAGATAGTACAGTAAAGAAAAAATGATATTTATAAGTTTCAATAGTGGAGCTTCTCAAAACATTCTTGTGGATAACATTTATTTGCCTTTTTAGTACATGGGAATTTCCATACCCTGGGTCCTGTCAAAACAGAACAACTTCTTTTACTAGTACAAATTAGTGCTTATTGGTTGTTTTTGTTTGGTTCTTTTCTTCTCCACAAAATGCTGTTTAGAATTTATAGCAATTCTCAATGGAAATTTTCAATAAATATTTTTCATTTTTTCTTGAGAGCTTTTCCTATAATTCACATTAAAAATTGGAACATTAATGCAAAGTCAGAACTTTCTACTAATGAAATAAAACAAAATTTATTTCTGTGCATTTTTAGAATACATTAACAAGGAAATGAAGATTCATAAGTGAATGCATTTAGTCTTTGAGCTGTTGTCAGGTTAACCCATCAAAAAAAGGATCATGAATTTCAGAAACATTAGAAAATAACATCGTTTTCTTTGCTCAGTGTTAGAGAAACCTTGTCTAAAATTAAGGCTATGATTTCATATTAAGGATGAATCTTCATGAAAGTAGGGTTGTGGGTTTTTGTTTGTTTTGTTTTTGTTTTTTTTTTTTAATGACTGATGTGGCTTGGAGTCTGTTTCTGTACTTTGTAATTTGTTTTCTAGGTAAGCTAAACTTTTTTGATGTTATTTAGCATTTCTGCAAAGAAATTCATAATTTAAGTTTTAAAAAGTGTACTATAAGGGGATGCATTGTATATGAAAGGGTTAATGTAGTTCACAATATGGAATTTAACTACATGTTGAACTGACCTCCTTCAGCTGAGCAGATGACCACAATAGGGCTGAAGGGACCATCTCCTTTGTTGTTGTAAACACCAACTTTCACCTCAAAAGGAGTCAGAGGTGGCACACTTTCATCTCTGTAGATGAATTTTGAGGCATCTGAAGATGTCACCATTTTTTCCTTCCACCCACGCGTTCCATTGGGTCTGAAGGCTACAATATATCCAAATCCTTCTCCACTCTGAAACTCTTCTGACACTGGCTGAAAAATCAAGTTCAGAGACTTAATTATGATCAGAAATTGGTTTCGTAATTTAGATAAAAGTTACAGTTTCATTGTAGGATTTTATTTACCATACTTGTCCTCATAAGGACAGCTGCTTCCAAAGAGGAACCCTCCAAGAGAATTTCCTCACCTAATTGCCATAGTTAGGTCATTGTTCTAGGACTGAATGAGCTCTTGTGCTCAGAAAAGTGTTTTATTTTATATATATATCCCACTTTTTAGTAGGATCCTTTAACCAGCTGTCTGTAGGTCCCTGTCAGTGGCCTTGTTAAAAACATAGAGCAATATATTGTCAGTAAGATGATGTGTGTGATACCTACTGCAGTGGGACTCTTTTGGGTCTTGGGTGCCAGACTGTGTAAATTCTGTTCCAAATGGAGTATTAAGTCTTAGAGATTCAAAACTCAATACTTAGAATACATTGTAATAAATCTAAGTTTTTCTAGGTCTCAAAAGGTTTTTTACTTTTTTTTTGGTTGAAAAATCTCGTTTGCTTTTCCCTCCTTAGAGGACCTGTGAAATTAGCCACTTAAATTGGGATTCATCTGACATTAGCAGGCAGCTAGAAAAGGGATTTATCTGTTTTAGAGTCTGAGCACTGCAAAAGCTAAAACTTACATGTCCAACTCAATGAATGGAACTTTTCATGTTAATTAGTAAATTTGCAATAGCTTACATTTATTATGAAATCAATGGACTAGTTTAGGGACTGGGTTATATTTAACATCTGTCTGCATATTAACCCTATGGGAAATGTCCAAAAATAGGTGTCTAAACTCCCTGTCTTGAAATGCCCACCATAAATATGCAGCTAATGGACATTTGAATCAGAGCCAGGGCACAGGTGACACTGAATCCTCTCCCCTCCACATTTCAAGTGAATCTCTCATCACCTGGCACTTCACTTGCAGACAAAATTCCCTACCCATCCTTCTGAAGCTGTCTGTGCATCCCAGAAACAAAAGAATCATGACTCCATGGGCAGGTGATGCAAAATTAAGACAAACTTTGTAATTTAGTCTCACCCCTGGGTCTCTAGTTTCTTTTGGAAGAAAAGTTTGGCCCTTGACAGAGTGAGAGTTGCAACACTCTCCACTGATCCTCCAACCCAGTCACCTGGGAAATGCTTTAAAGACACTTAATAGGAATACTGCATACTAATATATCTTATTAGGGATTGGGATTAGGTCCATTCACATCAGGTACACTTCTAGCCACCTGGTATTTTTGTTCAGGATTCAGCAAATTCTCCCCTAACAAGAGAGATGTTGATATTTACCCCTACAGACTATAAAGCAAACTGAAATCAGCTCTGTCTCTGCTGTCTTTGGTAGCTGGTGTTGTAAAAGGCAGATGTGCCAACAACAGAAGGCTGTCTCTTTAGATGTCCTAAAATTTTACCAATTGAAACAATTATAATTTAGTGTGTCTCTTACTATCTGACTTGCTCCTCAAACTGGCTAAGCTAAAACTTTCTTCATTGTAACCCCATATCTTTATTTGATGGAATTTTTCTTGAGTATGTATATATATATATATATGTATATATGTATGAATTTTTATGAATCCGAAACTGTTCACGATGAATCTAGCAGTTTTGAAAACACCTTAAGAAAAGTCTGTGTTTTCCTTTTTTTATGATTAGTGGAGAAAGCAACTCCCACTCTCCCAACTGTCCACTGGCATGACCAGATGTCTGTGATGCATCTTGCATCACAAATATGTTCTCAAGATTCTCTTTAGTTTCATGCTTTTTTCCAACAATTAAAAATAATTATTTTTTAAATTGAAGTTTAAAAAAATTTACAAGGCTTTCCTTCTCTTCTCTTAGCTATTATTTCATCTGGTGTCTATATAAGATTTAGACAAATCAAATAAACCCAAGCAGTAGATCAGGAAGAAACACCTGATGAATTAGTAGAATTTGGGAGATGATACTATAATGTCTTCTACTCAAACCTCATGAAAATGCACAGTCCTTTTAAATATTACAACATATTTAAGAGTAGTGTTTTGTGTTCATGTGTTGACAAGACTTGTTGTAAGGAAACCCCAGTAGAGCACTCTTTACTTTGGCCTCAAAGAAGTTAACATGAAACAAAAGCCATAAACAGAAGAGTCCCTTACCTCCCATGCAATTACTAATTCATGTCGCCTTCCACTTCTGCCACTTACGTTAGCTGGAGGTGTCTTTGGCACTGTGTGCAAAAAGGAAAAACAAAACAAAACAAAACAAAGCAATATCCAAGTTATTGAAGTTTTCGCCATAGTAATAAGTTGCTGCAGAAGACATGAGACTGTTAAATCAGAACAGAAATAAAAACATAGCGCTCTGTGGTAAAGAAAATTTGCTCAAGCTTCATTTCAGAGAATTGCACACACAAGCTAGAAAACTCAAACAAAGCATAAGCTGAGAATGAAAATAATATTGGAGTAAGTAACTGCTAAAGCACTAGGTCTTCTGCAGATTGGTAAAAATTTCAATGTACAGATCACCTAAGAGATAAAACAGGAATAATCTTTTTAATGTTTGGCATTTTATAACAAATAACTTGAAAGGCCATGAAACCTGACATATCTCAGACTTCAGGTGAAATCTTAGGACATAATTAATAATGTCTCTATTATTTTTCATGTAGTTAGTGATTTTGAATGTTTTAATGATTGTAAATCTATTTTTCACTGCTCTACCAGGGAGCCACTTTTCAGAAATTTTAAAGCAACCAACCTTAAATATCCCTCATGATTTCTTGCAAAATGCTGGAAGCAGTAGTACCCACAGTTCTTGAAAAACTGAGCTCATCATTATAGCTTTAAAGTACATGAGCAGCTGATGAAATTCTTTAAAGTAAATTATAACTATCATTACCACTTTGATTTGTATTATCATATTTTGCAAAACTAGAAATGTCAATTGTTCCATTGGAATGGTATAATTTTTTTTACCTTGTTTAGTGCCTCCAGTGAAACTCTTCAGATGTCCAATGTTTTATTTACTGTGAGGAGGTAATACTTGCATTCTCTATTTGATTAAATATGTCCTGAGATATAAACTTTTTCTTTTGTTCTTTCCAGCAGTACATAGGTCATTGGTAGAAATGTTCTGTGAGTCTTTAAGTGTTTAGGCCTTATTGTATGTTGTTTAGCTTATTTAGTGAGTAGCACTGTGCCTTTGAACTATGCAAAATAAAATGCATTTAAATAAATGTACACAGTCCTCTCTGTTTCCTGTGTCATTGATAGCTTAAGTTCAATGAAAATGCAGTTTTTATTAGATCCTGTCAGTGTACCTAAGACTTTAGAATTCATTTGTGTAGGCATTTTTTTAACCTTGAACTCCCTTATTAAGAACATGAGCCTGATTCTGCTTTTCCTCATAAGTGATGCAAACCTACAAAACATGTGGATTGATTCTGATTCACACTGTTGGAAATGAAGCAGGTGTCATTTTATCTATGGCTCTTAGCAGACTGACAGGGGAGATTTCTAACGTGTTTGTCTCCAATAAACCTGTGTTCATCTGGCAAACATGGTGCCTTTGACCCTTCCTTCCTTCCTTCC
>VZRX01022471.1:90787-136691 GCA_013398075.1 Notiomystis cincta | reverse complement strand
CTCCCCAGCCCGCTCCCGCGGCCGGGACACGCGTGGGGCTGCGCCTTCGCGCCCGCCGCCAGCGCTGCCGCGGGACGGGGAGAGGAGGAAGGGCGATAGGCGATGTTTGCAGAGCAGGTCACTTTATTCCTTCACACTGAAATGTCCAGAGCCTCTTCTGTTGTACAATAATAGGAAATAATAACTCAGGGCTGCTAATTGTTTGCTTTCACTGAAAAGGACCTTCCTCTGGCCATATCGGAGAAAAGGAGTTTTAGCCATCCCCTCAGTTTAGCGGATGACAAGAAATGGTATTAGGCCTGGAAGACATCTGCTACTAAATGTGTGCCCAGAGGACAACAAAAATTAAAATCAGACAGACAATAAAATCTGTCCATGGGTATTATTGTCTTTTAGCTATGCATATATATAAATGTATTACAGAATGTTAGTTTTTGAAGACATTATTTTAACACATGAGAAAGTTTCAAGACAGACAGAGCTGTAAACCTGAAAGAAGCATGAGCAGCAGGTCAGAGCATGCTGATCTGATCCAGATCAACTTCCCATTAACGTTTAGCAGTGGTTTGGGCTTAGTGAGGACTTCGTCCAGGTCTTTGGGTGACAACTGCTTACCAAAAAGCCTTTGCTGATGGTTGAGTCTCTGTCTTATTTTGAATCATGGACTGGCTCCTGGCCTCCTGAGCATAGGAGGTTTGCTTATTCCTATATATCCAAAACAGGAAATCAATGTGTATTTCCAAAATATTTCAGATGGCGCATGTCAAGGCCAAAAAAACTTTACACAATAGTGTAAAAGCCTTATCATGTTAACTTAAGTGGCTCCATTTCACAACTCCATTGTCTGAGAGCTATTGACAAATGACTACTAAACCCCGGGAGTCTCAAGCACATCCAGACTGTGTTACTTTGGTCACTTCGAGTTATACCAGCAAATTACTATTTGGTGGTGTCTTTCAATTGAGTTGGTGACTTGTGAATTTTTCCCTGAATGTTAGATACCCACCCATGTTATAAAGACATAATCTCTAATGGGACTGAGAGGCGGATTTTTTTTCCTATCTGATTGATACCCACCTATGTCATTGAGCCTTAATAATAAATAGAATTGATAGGTTTGTTTGGGTTTGTTGGTTTTTTTGTTTTGTTTATTTGGTTTTGTTTCTGTTTGGGTTATTGTTTTTCTTGCTGTGGTTTGTTTTTTTTTTACATAGCAAAACAGAGCCTGACATTAAACAGTCTGAGGGGCTGTGCATATGCTTGTTCTGTAATTGTGGTAGTGACTTTTTAAATTTTTTTTTTCTTTCCTGAAAGTATTATTCAAGATGTCAAAGATACTAGCACAATTCTGGGAGAGAGATATTCTGATTTTTTCACTCTCCAGTAAGCTTGGTAGGAGCGAACCAGTGTAAAGATACGTATTAATGACTAAGAATTTATCTGCTGACTTTTTATAAGACAACTGTTAGAGTGGGTATGTGTGCAAGCATGTGGGCTAGCCATTTTCAAGTAGCTGTTTAAAAGAGCAGATTTGATCAAGGGGTTTGTCTGAGTACATTTTGGTGAAAACAAAGTCAAAGTCAAAACTAATTTCTGCGGTGGCCTGTAGGACATGAATTGGTGCTCATCAACTAGAAATACTAACACTAAAGACAAATTGAACTTTGCATTTGTTGGTACAATTTAGGCAAATGATTTGGCTTAAAGATTGAATGGGCATGAAAAATGAGCTGCCATCTCATCAGCCTTAGGGAAGGGGCCATTTCCAGGAGACCTAATTCAATCAAGTTTATTTAAGGACTAAAAATCCCGTCTGACAGACACATAGACCTCAAAACTTTTAACATGATTTTAGCAGGCTGAGTTGCAGTCAGCCAGGAGCCCAGAATATGACCTGCTAAAATTTGGCAGATTTTATCAGTAGACTCTTAGTAGGTCTTGCTTTTGAAAAAAGTTTTCCCAACTGAACTAAATCTACTGGAAAAAAGGATCCTTTTCCCCTTGTTGTCTAGACAGACCCTTCAGGGTTTCCCCACACTTCAATCTGTGCCATTTTTTGAAAGTCTATGTGGAGAAAATTCTTATTGATCCTTTCCTATGCTATTATACTCCTTGGCTGTTGCAGTGGGTGTGCCATTGCAAGGAGTATTTTGTCATTGTCTAGACAAGTATAAAAGTTGTATTTTTAGAATGACTTAGCAAACACTTTTGAACACCTTTTAGCATTTGGCTTGTCCTGTCTATGCAAGGTTTCAATCATAGTAGTCAAGCCTTGTTAGCTAGTGTCTTTAAAAACCCAACTTTTATCCTAGTCTAGACGTACTGAGAGTTCTTGTCCTGGAGTACACCCACATGAGGGTAGAGCCATTTCAAATGAGTCAGGACTGCCCACTACTCTGCAATTCTATCTCAATGACTTACTGCAGCTATCAGGATAAAAATCACAGGTTAAAAGGGGAAGAAGTAACTTTGTTTTATATACATCAGTTCTCCCACTTCCTTCTCTGTGTAATAACGAACCTTCTTACACAGCCAAAAACCTAATCTGGCACACAAAGTCAATCAGAGAGACCTGGTGTTGTCCTAAGGTATAGAAGCACCCAGTTCTGCAAAAGGATGGACCAGTGGCTGAGGTTACTTTCCAGGGACTTACCCTGGAAGCTCTTCCCTGATGTACCTTGGAAAGAGCCCAAGTGGCTGTAGCAGTTTAGAGATGATAACCCTCTAAGGAAAAGGTCTGCACTAATTTGGTTCATTTTGCCTGGTGGGTGTTGAAGCCTCGCCAGCAGTTCAGAGAAAGTTTGGCTCATTGAGGCAGTTTTGTTGGTTGGTTCTGGACTCCTTGGCTAGTAAGACACCAGATTAAATTTATCTCTGAGCATGTCAGTGCCAGTTAGATGTGGGCAGGAACTGCGAATGAGTTGCTCTGTTGGCTGAAAACAAACACAGGGCTGTGTAAGTCAGGGTGAGAACAGCCAAGGGAGTGGAGCTGTAGTAGTAGAGGCTTCAGGGGCTCAGAGGCAAAAATAATGGGATGGGACAGTAGCTCTGCAGCCCCATGGCATTCTGATGCAGGCAGGGGAGCAAACCAAACATTCCTTCTGAAGTTTGTCAGATAATGGAAAAGTATTGTTTTGGGTAAAGGGCAGAGACTGATCTGGCAGTCTGGCAGGGACCAGACTGAAGTTTTCCATCCAAGTAAGATTTTGGGATAAACTAGTGGTCAGCACAATCCCTAGGAGATGGATGGGGTGTGCCCTGCAGAGCTAAACCCTTTTCTGTGGCCTCAGCTCTGGAGACTCACACAGACATTGGCTTGGTCACCAGTAATGCACCTGGTGCAATATCATCTCCTTGGTGCAATACCCCCTGCAACTTCATGAGCATTTCACCCCAAGTGAAGCATCCTCATTTGATTCAGTGGAATAGCAGCAACAGTGGCAGCAGCAAAGGTGGCAGCTCTTTTCAGTCTGCCACCTGAGCTCACCTCTGTGAGCAGGCAGGAGATGTACAGCACTTCCCCAAAATCATTTCTTTTTATGGTAACTCTTTTTTGGGGAGGACTGAACCCCATCAGATCACTAGCTGCTTTTGAAAATCTCAGTCAGAACTGTATGCAGAGAGTCTTTGTGTTGATCACCGCTTCCCATACTGTGGTATGAGAAGAGAATGCTGACACTGCAACACCTGAATAAAAGACACCCATTTTCTGCCCATGTTACTCTCATAATGAATATTGTTCATGCTCAGTGCTGGTTTGCTCCACCAGCTACCCCTACCCCACAGCCTTTGAGAGTATCTGGGCGGTCAGAGTATACTCACAGAAAGTGCAGGTGGTGAGTATCAGCATACATTAAAATATATTTATGTCTTAATTAAAAAAACGTACACAGAAAAGCACAGTTTTTTCCCCTCTTTAACCTTCACCTGATATTTTTGCTGTAGCAAAATATCTGCTACCTGCATATGGAAACAAATGTTTTTTCTAGAGAAGGGAATTGTGCCACAGAGACCTGTGGATGACATGACACCAGAGCTCCTCTGAAAGTAGTGTGTGGTAGGATGCAACTGGCCAACTTCAGAGTCTTTTGCAAGACAGCAGAAGTTCCCTGTGCTTGAAGTAATAAATATCTTACATGCACAGTTGTGGTTGGGGAGGGCAGTTTATATTGATTCATCATCAACCACTCCAAAATGAGATTGCTGTGTTGTAATACGACCCTTGGAAGAGGTTTCCTGACAAAATTATTTTCTGTTATTTTGTATTTTTTTTTTCAAAGATGATACTTTTTCCTCCTGGCTATCTCCTGAACTATCAATTGCATGATTCATTAACACAACTTGTACTCTCTTATTTCCTATATATATGAGGAATAATCTAGCACTGGCAAATGAGGCACAAATGATGATACTTTAAAATGTATTTTAAGTATTACATTATCTGTTGGCTGCACCAGAACAAATGTAGGATAAATAATGCCATTAAATAACAAATGGATTAAGGCCTTATTTTTCTTAGTTGATTACGGAATCTGCATTACTACATACTTTCCATTATTTGCAAATTACACCAGACAGATTGAATAAATGCTTTAAAATGGGTCCTGAAAACTGGTTTAGAAGCACAGAGGAAGTGGTTTCTTAGACAACTGCTACCCACGTATTGATTTAATAACAGAGAGGTGGAGGGGCAAAGATGATTATGTTGATGTACTGAGCTGTTGATTGTTTAATTGAAGGTAAAATTTTTAGCTTCACTAGTCAATTACCTGATCTCATTAAGTTCTTAAAAATCACTAAAATACCATTCTGGCTGAAGCAGCTGCACTTTGCTACTATATTGTCTAAAGCATTAGGAAAATCATTTGCTAATGGTGATTTACAAGTGTAAACATGTGATATTTTTAGCATCTGAATAAGCTTTCTCCATGTGAGAGATTTTGAACAACTACCATGCACCAGGTATGTAAGGACAAAGAAGGATATGAAATGTGTTTTTCTGTTTGCTTAAATGAACCTTAAACTTCTAAATATTTTAAGTTTTTATTCTATTTGAACCTTATCAACAGAGTAGAAAATAGAAGTAGAAAATAATGATTTTTTTAACATTAAAGCTGTTTCAAATATAAATGTAAGAAATTATTCAGCGCCTGGTATGTAACAGAGATTGTTTTAAGGATAAATGTAAACTAAGACAACATTTGGCAACTCTGTGGAGGAGGAAGCCCCATGCTGTGAAGATGCTGAAGACACCAGCATGGCAGCACAAGGGGATGATGCTCTGAAGACTCCAGAGCAGCAAGGTCACCTCATCCTGGGCCTCACCTTGTTACTTTGGAAGATGCTGATAGAGGACTTGGCCAGCATCTCCTGGGTTCTGTATGCCACAATATGCACAGTACTGCCATGGGCACTGCTAGCAGCCAGTGACATCTTTTGTATTTCCAAACATCAGAGGAGCACATTCTTTCAGGTTAACACATTTTCATTTTGCAGGATGCCTGTCCCAGGAAAGGTAAGTGATCAGCCAATGGTTATACAGTAATGTAAGAAGCCTTTTTCAAAACCTGTGTGGCAGGAGCTCTGTCCTTGTGTACTTTGCTTGGTTTTTAGATCAGTTCGCAGAAAGACAGCTCATTTCCACGTAGAAGGAATCTGAGATGAATTTCTTCATTCCTGCAAGCAATGTGACTTCCATCACATAAACCTGATGAACTCTCACAAAGGAGCTAGACATGTTTTTGTCTCAGTGCAAAGATGTGACAAGGTTATGAACAAGTCCCAGAATGAGAGATGAAGAAAGGCCTGGGTTGTATTTTTTTCCCATTTCACAAAGGGTTAATGAGACTTAGTAGTAGTTGAGAAATAATTTAGAAGACTTCCCAGTTTTGGGGGTTGTTCCCACTGATGTCTGTTTCTGGTTCTGTGCCAATCCACATGTCATTTAAAATCTCTTTGGAGTGAAAAATGACTGTCAAAATATGAAAGGGGGCAAAAGCACACAGCACTGACTAAGAAATGTGCCAGTTCCCCAGTCTTAGAGCACATGCCTCCAAACTTCTCAGGAAGTGTAATTTTCTTCCTATAATTACTATTATTGCTTGGAGTTCTCATACATCAGTAGCTCCTAAACTACCTGTATGGTTGTTACATAGGTTTTTAGGTACTTGAAGTGAAGTGCGAAGTGCAAGGCAAATAAAGCTGCTGGTGTTGCATTTTAATATTATGTAAATTGGCAATTTTATTCTTTACAAGACATTGATATAAATTGTGAGATCAACCCAAATTTGAGGGCATTCACAGGGAGTCTTCCTCAATGTTAGGTAGGTGCCAGAAAGTATTGTGTTGTAACACAGACAGTGGGCATGAAAAATGCAAAATCCAGTTTTTAATAAAACAACATCGATTTGGATCTTTCAGACTGCAAAACTACTCAGGGTATGGAATTTGGGTTTGTTTTCTATTTTTTTGAGTGGCTATTGCCTTTTTAGGGTGTGGGGAGGGGGATGTTTTGGCCCTGCACTGTTCTGCATTGACTGTGGAAAAGGACAGAAAGAGTAGGAGCTGTGTAGAGCTACTCCATGACACACTCATACTCTCAAGCCAGAGAAGTTTGTTGTGCCAGTGTTACTGTGATCAACCTGTCTGTCCAAAATGCTGCTGCAACCTTTCTCAAATGGGTTTGTGCTATTTTTGGGTTTAAATAGCACAAACCCCTTTTTGGAAGGGGTAGAGCCTGTGTAACTTGGTTTACCTTTATGGGTTTTGGAATGACAGCAAATTTGGCTGTGATTTGTTTAGAGGAACAATTAAACCATTTTAAGCACTGATTCAAAGGTAATTCTTGGTGATAGCTGGTATCAACAGTGGGTTGAGCTCCTGTTGGTAAGTGGGCCAGGAGAGCCATCCTGGTGGAAAAGAGCCTGGAAGGTTTTGTGTGAGCAGAGCCCTGTGCCCCAGGAGATCCTGCAGAGAGAAGCTACAGGAGCAGCAGCTCAGGAAAGTGCCTGGGGCCAAATATTTGCAGAACTGTTCTGAACTATCATTCTGCTTGGGGTCTTTGTGGTTTTGAGATAAGAAAATGAGGAACCTGAATAAAAACAACTGTCCACCAAGAGGGTGATGGCTTCTGTGTGCCATCTCCTCCTCCTTGCAGACCTGTGCACTGGCAGGGGCTGCCCTGCTCCTGTTGGTAAACAACTTTTGAGGTGCTTGACTGGCATTAAAGTTCATGCAGCTTCTTAGATGCCAAATTTCTTAGCCTGCATTCTGAAGATTACACACTGATACATGGCTATCCATTTCATAATCCATCTCATTTCTGTTTTCAAAGTAAAATGGAAGAATCAGGGTGTAATTTTCTTGAATATAATGAGTACTTAATTCTGAAGTTCACCTTTTAAAGTCTCTTCAGTTTGTATTTTTCTTTGTTCACTGTGTTTATGCATTTATTTATTTTTATCCTGTTTTTATTTTCAGTGACTTTTCATGGTCTTCAGAGTAGGAAGAACTATTTCTCTGGTAGCATGAGCTATACCAAATCCTGCAGGTTGCACTTAATGTTGATTTGTGTGTCAAACTTAGCAAGGAGCATCAGTCTAGAGAAACCTTTTCCCTAACAAATAAATCAACGCAATTCCTAAAATGAAGGTGGCAGGTGTTTACTTATTTTGTGTTCTTCATTAGTTTTTGGTTGACTTGAGCTCATGCCAGCTTATACAGCTCTGGATTGCATTTAAGTTTCCTAAATGTTATTCTCTAGAAAAGAAGAAATTACAGTGCAATGTATTCTGAAACTACAAGAGTCTGAGGTCATAGTATTTGCCTATAAGACACATTTCTCAAACTTCTGTCTTCCAAGAATCAGTTAAAGCATAATGCTGGGAATACAATGGTTAATGAATGAAGATATTGCAGTGATTCTATGAGGATTTGTGTCATTCTATTTCTAGATATGAGTAGGTAATTTGCTAACCTATATGTATGTATACATTTTAAAAACAGAATTTTCCCTTGCCCACTAAGATCAGTAATACATGATAAAGAACCACTGAAATGTTTCATTATACCAGCAGTAATCTTTTCTCTAACTTGGGCACATCTTATTCCCAGGACGATAAACTTTCTGAGATACCTTTCCATGTGATCACTCACAAATACTAAGGCTTTTAATAGTCACATCATGCAGTGCTTATATTGCTTAGCCAACATTTATTGTGAATCTATTAATGCCCTGCTTTCAATTCCTAATGATATTAAAATTAAATTAGCTATGAACTCCCTTACAACACGTGTCTCCTGATCTGGAAGACTGTTTATACAAGCAATCAGGGACAGTAGCTGCTCACTGGCAGGGCAAGTGTCTGCAAATAGTTTCTGCAATAACATATTAGCCACTGCAAATGGAGGAATATGAGTTAAGCATATAGATTTTGCACTTGTTTCCTTTGTGCCTCCCCCCTTTCCTTGACATGTTTACTAACACATTTATAATGTCAGAAAGAGCTCTGAATGCTGAGCATTAATTACACATGGGAACTGGAGCATAAAATAACATCTACATTTGATCCTTTTTAATCAAGAGGAAATGCTCTAATGTTGGATTTAGATTTAATGCAAAACTAAATATTTGACTCGCTATATATTATGTCAGTAGATTAGCTGGTATTTATCACACTTTTCAAAACTAGAGCTTTAATGCCTCATTTGACATGATTTTGTCAGTCCCTGGCAGAAAGCTGATAAAATATCCATTTGTGCCATTACAGCTGCCTCTTGTAGCACTTGTGCTGCTATGGAGAGGGGTCAGTTGTCTTTTGCCTAAAACCCTTGGTTTTGATAATTTTATAACAGGTTGATCTCTAAAGTTCATTTGGCTGTGCTACAGTAGATAAGTTATAGGCTATAAATCAGGTTTTAATGGTACAAAAATAGCTTAAATTGACTAAATGGCCAAAAGTTATCTAAATACTGCATTCTTTCTGTCAAGGTAGCTGAAACCGGAGTTAAAACTACAACTGGATTTCCATTTCTTCCCTTATTTTGAGTTTCTTCTTCATAGGACCTTTTTTTCCTCTCTTGCTTGGGCATTTTTTAAAATTTCTTTTTGTGCACTGGTAGCCAGAAAAAAGGTTTTCCACAAAAAAAGGCAAAATGGAAAAGGACCAAATTATATGGTCCTTGCTGACCAGACAAGATGATTCCAGAGAATTCTCTAGCTCTAAAACCCTCTCCAGGTGTTGCTTTTACCCAGGCAGGATTGTCAGAATGGGCAACGTATTGCACAGCACCCCAGCTCCTACAGATAATGTGGGTATGCCAGTGCCAGGTACCCTGTGCTCAAAAGATCTGCATTGGGAATGATTTGTTACAAATGCAGCAGAACTATTTAACACTTGTTTCTAATCCACCTCTGTCTTTCTTTGTGGTTTTAGAAGTGGATGCTGTGTCACTGATCTGCTGACTGGGCCAGCTGGGGCAGCCTCAGGAGTTAAAAACAAGACAGGGAGTTCTGCTTCTCCCATGGCTCTGCTCACAGAATTAGAGCTTTACTGGTTCTATCAGAAGTGGTAAAATAAATAATAAAAAGACAAATGCAACACCAGCAAGAAGGGCTACACAAACATGCAGTGCTTGCTCCCTCACCTGCACTGGCAGGGAATGGCTTCCTGCAGGAGTGGCTGAAGCCTTCTTGGATAATCAGTGAGTTAGTTGCAAATCAGTCTCAGTGTCCAGTGTAGTAACACCATTAGAAATGTGTGATGTGTGCCTATTTAGGAAGACTGGTAAATTTTTACAATTACCGAAACAAAACGAACTGCAGAATTTCAGGTGAAGCCTGAACTTTGCCCTGTCTCCAGAAGTGCAAGGACAGTCAAGCCACTGACTTGTAAAGAGTGTATTTTCTTTCCCTTTTTTCCTGATTGATCCCCTTGAAGCCAATGTCAGCATCTGCATGAGCTAAATGAGCATTTACCTTTGGTGGCTGGATTTTGGTAAGGAAAGTCAGCTACTCAGGATGTTGAAAACAGCGCTTTTCAATTTACAGGCATAAATTCATTTTCCTCCCAGCAAAACAGAAGGAAAAATAGTTCCAGCACTGACAGCTT
This sequence comes from Notiomystis cincta, assembly GCA_013398075.1. Taxonomy (NCBI): domain Eukaryota; kingdom Metazoa; phylum Chordata; class Aves; order Passeriformes; family Notiomystidae; genus Notiomystis; species Notiomystis cincta. Next base: position 126,582 of record VZRX01022471.1, on the reverse strand, counting down.
ATACTCTGTGGAGATGTTCAAAAGCTGAGGACACAACTTGCTTTAAGAAATTCAGGTGCCACTTAGCTCTGTTCCTGGCCAGTCCTGTCCTTGCTGATAGTGTTCAGCCAACACCAGCCCGAGGGCACAGCAATCTTCCCCTGTGACCAGTGGCGATTTGGACACAGCTCTAGTTTCTCCCTCTGCTTTGGGAAGGGCAGAAGATGGGGAATTAAAGCTATTTCCCCAGTAAGACCCACTAGCAGGTGGGAGGAGAGTTATGCATATTTGTGCATACTTGCAGTCCACCCACTCCTTCCTTCCCTGGGCTCACCCTTCCGCCCTCCACGCTGTCCCCAGGGGTGCAGTGGCTCTGCCTTTGCTGGATGCTGTGGCAGCATTGAGGGGGGTGTCAGAGAGCCTGTCCTCCCTGCAGGGCCTAGGAGGAGGGGTAGAGATGCTCTGGGGGCTGGGAGTCCTCCTCCATCTGGGAAATGGAGTCATCTCTGTAGCTAAAAGTGACAAAGAGCTTCCCTTCTACGGACGCCAACTCACGTGGTGTGTGTTTGACAAGCCCAGGTAGCTGCTTTCCTCCTGTGCTCCAGGCCCAACAACTGGAGCTACAAATTCTCTAATATGACATATGTTTCTGGGTCATTATCAAGACAAAATTACCTGTGTAATGGGTTGAGGTCAGCACTTGTGCTAGCGTGGAGATTGACATTCTCGTGGGAACCTGCAGAGGTGGCATCAGCCTCTGGGACCACTGCAACAGCACCTTTTGTTTGCTGACCTGGTGGAAAGGCAGCTCTTCTGTGCTCAGCAGTGCCAGTCAGCAGAGGCCTCAGAGCTTGTGGGATCAGCACTTTATTCACATGAAAGACCTGATGCCTTTGATTCAGTACTTCTGTCTTTCCAGGATGATGACACCAAAGCAAAGGTCTCTGTGATCTCACTGTCTCAGCAGCTTTCACGTGTGAGCTTGGTACACAGAGAGTTGCCCCTCTGGCATCTATTTACTCAGTGCAAAGGGAGCAAAAAGGCACAGACTTGCCCAGGGTCACACAACAGAGGTTTTGCCAGCTCTTCACAGTGCACTCTTTATTGCACCAGGCTTTAGAGTTCATTTTCAGCCTTGCTTCTTGCTTGTTGTGTGATGATCTGGTCTTTCGTTAAAAAAGCAAAAACAACTTGCAAAGACCCTGTAACACTGTCAAAGAGAAGTTAGAAAATGTGCAGCTAGGAACTAAAAGTATCAAAATGCAAATAAGAACCTATGTGATGTGTAAAACAATTATGCTTTTCTCAGTTTTCTGACTTTTCTGGAACAGGGCAACTCACAGTTTTAACGTTGTTACTGGAAATGGTGAATGTTACACTTTCAAGTCCTCTGATATGCTGAAGATGCTCCTGTTCACATGCACAGTTCTCAGGGCTGCCCTGGCTTTAATGGAGCAGTGATGTGGGTGGGGACACCAAAAAAAAAAAAAAAAGACACAAACCAAGGGCAGGAAAAAGTCACACAACTTCTTTTTTCACTTCTGGTCTCCTTTGATTTCCCACACGACCCCTGCTGCTGGTGCCATACTTGTTAGCTGGTGAGCCAGCACGGTGGCTGGTCAGTGCATTATTTGTGTGACCACCATGTAGATGGGGCAGGTGTAGCACCAAACCCCAAGCCCCTGAGTATTCACCTGACAGAAGAAAATAGAGGATGAAATAGCCTGACTAGGATTTTCAGAAGTATTTGGTTTTGGCCTAACTGCCTCTGCTGAATCCTTCCCTGCCTATGTGGTGGACAAAGCCATCCTGACCTCCTCCTGGAGATTTGACTGTCAGCAATGTCTCATCCCAATTATAACACAGCTCAGTCTTCCAGTTAGAAAGCCAAAGGAAAAGACATTCTTAGGTTAAGATTTAGAATACAATTATAAATATAGATTAAGGTTATAATCTCAAGTATACTCAGAAAGAGCAAAGGAGCAGTTGTCAGGATGTTTTACAGGCTTTAACTTAAAAAACACTTAAGTGTGTTCAAAACAGTGTAGGTTTAAATCTGCAGGTCTAATTCCTGCTGTATTTAATTTTATAAATATCAGAGGCAATTAATTCAGACATAAGATTATGGTGTCTGAATGTGCAGAGTGAGGGGAATTACAATCTTTGTACTTGAAATTTGTCATGTCTGATATGAGAAACCAAAGGCTTCTCTTAACTTTGCCAGCCAGAGGAGAAAAAAAAAAAGCTCTTAATCTTAAATACTACATATATATATATATATGCACTAAAATTTGGAAAAAGCAGTAAGTGTGCTTTGTTTCCATTCGATGTCACATTCAAGTCATCCTGTTGAGATGTGTTGGATAACTGTGTTAAATACTGGCTTGGAAGGGGAAAATGATGTGGGTTTTAACCCACTATGTAACATAAGAATTTTGTATTGATTTGAAATTAAAGAGGCATTAAAGACAGCACTTTGCATTAACATATGTGAGGTCAAAATCATGTAGCCTAGAAAACAAAGTTGCTGAATATACAGGTGAAATATGAGCATATAATAATCTCTTCATGTTCCAGTGTAGAGGAGGGACACAATAATCTTAATAAAGTTAATAAGTAAAATTAAACCCAGGATTTCTCATGGGGTCTGGGTTTTGCTTCAGGAAATGACAATCCTACCACTCATCTACCACAAACAAAAATAAATACCACCTGTTGTCTCTTTGTTCTTAATTTAATTCCTCTGGTCCAGTTTGCTCCCTTGCTTTCCTTCTGGAGACTTTCTAAGAGGACTAGTGGTTGGGTCCTTTTGTCCTTTAGCTTTTCTGATGAAATAAGTAGGTAAGTGTATACAATTGTAAGAGGTTATTTCACCTTGCTCTGTTTTGTTTAGTTTTGCTTTTCTCCCATTGTTTTGTTTTTGCCCTCTTTCTTAATTAACCAGCACAGCTGTAACTGCTGGAGGATATTTGCTTATGGAGTTTTGGTCTGACCCAATATGGCCATTTTTATATTCCTCAGTTATAACTGTCTTACAAAATTAGAAACTCCAAATGCTGGGGAAAATGTAATTGCTTAGTATTTTTTTATGATCTTGCTGTGACAGGTATATTTGTCCTAAGTTTATTCTTTTTGTGCCCAAGTTCTGTGACTGAATGTGTTTCAGCTAGTGACACATTGGCTACTTCTTTTGAAAAATCTGTTCAAGGTATTGGAATAAAAGGGGAAAGTTCTGTCCACTATTCATCATAGTTTTTTTTTGTAAAATAATTCATCATCAATTTAGAATGAGTAATATTTCCTGTTATGATAAAACTGGCTTAAGAAAACTGGAGCTAGCACGTATCTGTTTGTCCCCTCTGTGTGGAAAAACTCACCTGATTTGGCTGCTTTTCTTTTTTCAAAGAGAGCATTCACACATCCTAGTGGTCATGTAAAAGTCACTATAATTGTGTATCACTATATATTCTCCAGGCAACAAGAACAAAGGCTTCTATATGCGCTAAATATTGTTTCATTCAGGAAGTTATTCTTATGTGTATGTTTCCACAACTATTATCAGCAGAATTGAAGGGTAGCAGCAATATCCACAAGCTGTCTGATTTCCTTCCCACACTATCAAAGATTGAAAGAACAAAGATGAAAATGTCAGGGAAATGCCTTTAACTGTGACAGAAATTTCTTTCCAGGAAAGGTTTTAGGAAGTTGCCTTTAATATATTGTTTATAGTACGGCACTCCTGCCTGAAAGAGTTCGGTTGTGTTGGATCTTCTAAGCATTTCCCAAGTCTGGCCTCAGGATGTCCTCCAGTGGGTTGTGTTCTGCTCTTGGTCGTGGTAGTGGAAGCTCAAAGTTCCTGCTCTGTTACTGGGTTGTTTATTCTGAGTTTGTGCAGATGCATCTGAAATCAAGCTGTAGCAAATATCTGTAAAACGCCAGTTTAACCCACCCCAGAAAGTTCAGAGGATAAAATCACATAGGAAATTGTTACTCTTACAGTGTTTATTTTATTTTATAAAGTTCTATGATTAATACAGATTATTTATTATTGTGACTCCTCTCACAATGTTTGTTAGTGCCTGTGCCTGGGGTATTATGCAGTGGGAAAATTAAAGAAGGAGGAGCTGCTAAACCCTGTGGCACTGATGAGATGTTTGAGCCTACATTTTCAGGTCCTGGGAAAGCTCTCCTATTGTACATCACTTTTGATGGCAATCCATGCCCAGTGAGTGGTTTCAGACATTGCTGAGCTCCCTTTTATGACTTTATTTTGTCTAAATGCCATGGGTCAGTTTCATGCACATCCTGGTGTAGGAACTGGGAGGAAGCACTTGGCATGGCAACTAGTTGGAAAAGGCAGCAAAATTGGACATCCAGATGCTTCCTTGATTAAGATCTCCATACTGGAGTTCCCCTGGAGTCTGGGAAGTGATGAAGAACTGAACTCTTGTCTGCCAGGACACAGGTTACCCTTCTCCTCCAAAGAACTTCTGTCCCATCCTTGTCTCACTGCTCTCACTCCTGGGCTTCTGCCAAGGCAGAGCAAGAACAACTGCAGAGATGTGTGAGCCCCTGGGAAGGAGCTGGACACGAAGAGACCCTGAAGCAATGTGTCACCAGAGCCCTCGGGTTTGTTGTGTGGTAGTGTCCCCATCCCCTGTGGCTGCTGTCACTGTTCTGCTGCAGAAATACCTGATTCTGATGAGCCAACCTTCTGGGTCAATAAATCAGCATTTCTGTTAGTGGTTAGAAATGCTTCTGAGGAGAAAAAAAAGTAAGCCCTCCTATAGCATCAGATAGAAAACTCGGGAGACCAGATATTTAGGATGTGGTCAGATTGGGAAAGGCCTGTCTGCTCATACACACAGCAAAGGGGCAATGCCTGGGAGATGAAATCTGCTCCCACTGTTAGGGGAAGGACCTGCATTATACACTTTTAAGTTTAAATGCCTTGGTTCTGCCCAAGTTTTTCTTGTATGCGAATTTTTTAAAGAATGACCAGTAGACATTGCCCAAAGTCTGGATGAATGAAATACAGCATATTTGGAACTAGCTCAAAAAAGAGTTTGGGCTTTTTTTTCTTTTAGAATTATGCATATGTTATAAATAACTGGACCCTCAGCTGGAAATTTTTGCAAGGTGAAAACAGAATTTTGTACATTAAACATTAAGATGACTGCTGCAAAAAGAAAGAAAAATACTCACAAACACCGCTATTAATACTTGAAACAGGTGAAAATGAGTCAGTACACACCAAATCCTTCTTGGTGGACACAGTTGCTTTGTGCACATCAGCTCATGTTACCTCTGTGGTGTCACCTCCAAGGGCCATCTTAACTCTGCAACCTTCATGGTTTCGAGGGCAGAAGCATCTTGTTTGCTTGTTGTAGTTGAGGCTGCAAAACCACAAGATAAAAATACTTAACAGCCAACTAGCAACTCCCTTTTTAACAGGTGAGATCTGAATATCCATTACCCCACAATGTGTGCCATCCTTCATGTCAATACAAAGTGGTGTGAAGGAAAGGCCGAAGTGCAGGGTCAGAAACTATGATAAAGTGGGTGTTAATCTGATTTTTACCACTCTACACAGAGCAGTAAAACACTGCTTTCTCCATTACAATATATATTTTTGCATGGCTTCATACGGGCTCTAAAGCAATGATAAAGATTTTTGAACCCTTATGTAATGTATGTTTGTAAAATGGAATAAAATAAAATACTTCGTCCTCCTTCAATAGCATTATAATTAGTTTTCCCAGCTAGGAGTGGTATAACTTAACAACAGCCACACAGGGCTATGCACACTCCTCTTGACTTGTCAGGAATGACAAAATAGTGTCTCTCTTCTGGATATTGTGACCAGCAAGATCCTGTGCAGGGTGCAGAGCCCACCATGGACAGGACAAGGTTAACACCCTGCACCCTCAAGATGTGAGCCTGATGTTAGAATCTGCTGGGGTTGTATCCATGTCTAAATCCTACCTTGTGCTTTCCTGGGCTGCCTGCCCTTGTTTGTTCTCACCAGACTTACGGGGTGCCTCCTCAGGGAGGGTGCAGAGCCCCACGGGTGCTGGTCCTGCGTGCTCTGCTCTCTCTGCCTGTGCAGCAGAGCAAGCACTGGTGTGGCTACACAGCTGCTCATTTGCCTAACCTGCTACTAAATGCTCAGGGGCATTTCTTAATGTTCTGCATGTTGGTCACAATCGATATATTAATTAACATAGTGGTGGGAATCAAGGATCAGTGGCTTTGTTTTTCTGTCTCCCTTCCACTAACTTGCTTTTTGCTTCAGGCAAACGATCCAAGCTCTGTCCACATCCTCAATCCTGTAAAACAGGAGTGATAACACCTACCAAGGAGCTGTTTGTGAGCTTTGATGAGCTCTTTAGCATCCTCAGCAGGAGGCAGCATGGAAACATACAGCAAACATACAATTTCAAAACAACCCAGTTTTAAGTCATTGCAAAGAGCTCCCATTAGCCCGGGCATAGCTCTCAGTCCCTTCCTGATGGTACCACCATTACTTTAAGAAGTTGCAGCCAAAATAGCTTTTCTAGCCCTTTTCTCCCCAGCCATTGTACCCACACACTGTGTGAAAACTCATGCTAGTGAGAACTAACCACTTTATTTGTATTTTTTCAGGTTAATTTTCAGCAGAAGTTCCCTGAGCTAACTGGCTGCATAGTTTCCTGACTGCTCATACTCAAAAGAGGCATGCTAGGAACACTCATCTGAGCAGGTACAGGGCTGCCTCTTTCAGTCATGGCTCACATTCAAGTTACCTTAAACTTGCTGGGAAATCTAATTTTCAGCAAAGCTTCTGCAGATAATGGTAGGTAACCTCAGCAAGCCCTTTGAGGTAACCTCACAATAGTTGTTACCAATGCATCTTATCCTTCAGCACAGGTGAAAATTTGATGTTGTGGCTTAGCTGAAATTCAGTGATCCACCATGTTTAGGAAACAATTTACAAAAATTATATAGTCAGCCTTTTCCTGGCTGTCTGGCTAGAGGTAGAGGGGAAGAAGGTCTGGCTTGTGCTCTGACACAGTTGTCTTTGTACCCCTGTCTGAGCCACGGCCTTGCAGAGGAGGAGCAATCTTGGTATCTCAGCCCTGTGCTCTGGGTAAGCTCATTAAAAGCTATGACTCAACTGAGGTCTTCTGTAATCCCCAGGTGAATTGGAAGATAAATGGGTTATATAAGTTCGTGAAAGCCACAGAGTTAAGGAACTTTTCTGGGACAGTGACAGACTTCACTTAGCACCTTGGAGACATAGCAAAGTAAGTTAAATAGAGTATTAAGAATGTCTCACATAGTTTTCTGTACTGTTGAAGACCCCACTCCCAGATAACAGGATAATATAAGCAAAGTACTGGAATCAGCATTCCTGGCTGCTAAGGTAAAAATCTAGCAATAGTGCCCATTACAAAGTAGTATTTCTATCATGAAAGGTGGGAAAAGCTTGATTGCTTTGAGTTGTCTTTTTTTTTTTATCGCAGAAGTATTTTTTCAGAATTTTTTGTTGTTGTTTAGAAGTATATGTATCCCAAAAGCAATGGGTGACCTGTATCATAAAACACCATTAAACAAATGTAAATGTGGAGAAAAGATTTAAACAAATGCTGGGAGGTTTCTGAAAATTAAATTGATAAAATGGGCTTAGTGTCCTAATCTGGACAAGAGGTTAATAAGCGTTCCCTCATAAAGTAAGAGAGAGCAATAAGGGGTTTTGGTGCCTGTTTGTGTGAAGCTTGCTAGCTTCTGTTCAGCTCTGAACACAACCACCTACAATAATGGTAGCTGGAAAGAAACAGCCCACATGTGATTAAAAAGAAAGTGCTGCAGGTTCTGTTCCTGCCAAAAGGGGTCCTGGGTGGTGACGGCTCTTTTCTCATCGTTGTGTCCATCAGTGCGCACAATGAACAGCTAAAGGCATTAAATTACACTGTTGAGGGGCTAACCTTCTGTGACAGACTAATGTGGTGCTTGACCAGGAACTGATTTACTTCAGGTTCTCTTCAGGTTTCAAAAAAAGTACTACAAGATGACAGTTGGGAGCTTTTTGCTGAAGTTTAAAGAAACTACACTTGACTGATCAAAGTCCTGAGAATCCCAGGACTTTTCAAGTAGGCACTGAAAACAAACCCTGCCACTACTCTTGACTTTACCAGAGTAAGTCTATGATAACATTATTAAGGTCACTGTGTAGGAAGCATAGACAAACACATCAGTTTTTTAGGGTATGCTTTTTCACTGTGCTGAATAGTTCTTTAAACCCAGTGGAATTACATGGTCCTAGAAATCTAGTGTACTTCAAGGAAAAAGTTCAAAATTGTCTTTTACTATGCAGTTATTAGGAGATCCTGCCACATCTCCCAAAGTAGCTGAATATTATTCAAACTTATTTTTATATTTTGTTCCTTTTTCTGTACATATATGATGGAAAGAAAGTGCACACACTCATAGGTCATCTTAAAATGGCCTTTGGAAAAGTTTGAGATGCTCTTGTTTCTTTGGTGTGACGTAATTAGGTTTTAGTCCTGAGCAAAGATACTGGAAAGCTGGGTTGTATCACCCTATGTTGCATTATTCTTTTACCTTCTTGATGGTTTACTTTCTTGATCAGGAAACAGAGTGTCTCCCCTGGGAGCTTCAGACAGAAAGTGCCCTGCCAGGAACATACACTGAATCCTGTAGATCACTGTTTTTTGCACAGATAAAAATGTGTGGAGAGATTAATTGCTAAAGTAGCTGATGAATATTTTTAAAACATGTACACAAGACACAGGCTTTCTGGTGCTTTTTTTTCTCTTTTTTTAAGCAGCTTATTCAGCTGTAAAGATTTGGGTTTGCTGCTTAATTAGCTGTTTAGAATTGTACACTTTGCATAATCACTATTTGACTACACTTTGAAAAAAAAGGAAGTTCAGCCTATTTGTTACTCAACTAAAACAACCTAAAAGGCCAATCATACTTTCTGATTTCTCTTCATTGCAAGGAAGTTTTGAGGTAACTAATTCTTCTAGGCAAAGACATTGTGACTTCTGCCTGATGAGTATTATTTTACCCTTTGCATGGTCTTATCTTTCAAGTAGAATTTTCCATAAGGGGAAGTCAATATATTTCAAGATACTGGGACATGAGTAGTTTAGTTGATTTGGGGATGTGTGTGGAAACAGCAAACTGCTCTGCAGTGTTCAATGTAAAAAATCAAACCACAAACTGATATGCAAGTATGTGTATGAGTTCTTAATTTCCAAGATTTTTCCATATATGCATACAAATTCATGTGCATTGGGGTACACAAAAACCTCTTTAAAATGCTTTGTGCTGCTTGCTTTTCACACTGCAGAAGGATCTGAGCACACCTGCCAAAGTTCTTACTCTTATCGTACTAGAACAGTAAACCAATAATATTTTCCCCAAAATTTTGAAACATGTACATATCTTCTGTAACTGATAGCATAGCTAGCTTAATATTACCAGCATTGCTGTGGTGGTCCCAGCAGCTCTGCAATGTGCAGTTGAGATCAGCAGGACAGTTACAGTCCATTCTGCAATCCTCTGTCAGATTACATTTGAAAGAACCACCTTCATAACTATAAATGCTGACCAGAACAGGCTGGGTGTGAGACAACCACCTCCAGGAGGGCACCCAGCCCTCTGCCTTCCCCCAGCAGCACTGAGGGTGCTGCTGATGGACTGAGGGCCAGGGTAGGGGTGGTACTGGGGCTCGAGCACTTCCAGGCAGGTGCTCATAAAGTTTGCAGCAGCATTCCTGAATTCCTGTTATGACTGTTGCCTATATTGATGAAAAGCTCCTTTCATGACAAAGGCAGGAAACTTTTAACATGAAAACGGTCAAACTGTTGTCACAATTCAAAGCAAATATGAAGTCTGGATAGAAACACAATATAAACATTCCCAGGAGAGCTTTTTGAGACTTGTTATGCAGAGCAAAGTTGGCACAGTGTTCCATTTGCAACACTAGAAATCAAATGGGTTTTTGTTTGTTGTTTTTACAATATTTAAGTGACATTTTATTTATTTTAAGGATCAGTTGCTGACGCACAATATTCCTCTGTCCACTGATTCACATCAGATGAGTACTCTTTCTGTAGCCACAAGTGTCTGCACAGCAGGCCTGTATTTGCAGTTGAAAAATCAATAATTAATTCATAGCCAAGATAAAGAGCTCAAGCCCATTAAGAGATTACCACCAATGTGAAGATTTTCAGTTGTATTCATAGTAAAGGAGGAGGAGACTGAGAATGTTTGCCACTTATACTTTGGTCTACTACCTATTTTTGTTCTTTCTAGGGTGCCTATCACTGGGCTATCTAAGTAACAATAAGCTAGTCACTCAAGTGTTATACTAAATATTGGTTTCAAGATAACTTAGTATAATGAAAATGAAACTTGTTTTGACAATGATAAAAATGTTTGTTCAATAATTTTTACCACAATTCCCAAGTGAATAAGCAGTCCTTGAGTTCCCAAAGAAAAGTAATTTAATTATTTTTTTATTCAAAAAACCAACTTGCACCTAAAAATTGCAAATTGTTATCTAACTGATTACATTAATCTGCAAGAGAAATCTCTCCAGTGAAGGGAGTGTACAAGAGCTCAGAATAAAATTAGCAAGTGTGCAAGGTTAAAGGGAAAACAATGAATTTTGAATTTGAATACAAATAAGTGAGTTTCCATGTTTGTAATATAATGTAGAGACAATGGAAAAAGGCCCAAATTGACAAGCACTTGTGTATTTTATTATTTATTTTAAAAGTTTTTACTTATTGCTGCCCTATGGTAGCTACCGTCTCATAAATAACAAAAAGCCTGTGGTCATCCATAGCGTTTGGTCCTTTGCTCAAGTGTGTGGCTGAGAGGCTATCAGAAAAAGGATCATTAGGCTTGCTGCTTTCTGCAGCCAAGTACCCTGACAGCACAGTTATCAGCAATCACTGGACTGTGCTTTCATTTTCCATTTCTCCAGAGTCAAATCTGATCCTCCTGCTCTCCTCCCTGCCTGACGCACAGATTGCTGCAGGGACGGGGCCCCGTTGTCGTGGCTCTGCTCTAACCCAGCCTTCTGAAAAGGGCCAAATAAAAGGGCTGCTGAAAAGGTGTCTTGTTTGCAAGAACTCGGTGTTTCAGAGACTGAAAGCCCTGTGTAGCTGTGCCACGGTGTGCCCAGGCTCAGCACGGTTGTGCCGTGGCATCCTCAGCACTGCTCTGACCACAGCTGGCTGCAGGGACACCAGTGAGGTGTAAACCCAACCAGCATGTGTGGGGTACAAAAGGGACCAGAAGAAATGATATTGTGGCTCTTTATGTGTCAAGAAACTCTGTACAGGGCAAGTCCTTGAGAATATCACCAGAGAGCTGTCACATTTATTTAATCAATTGTTGTGCTGCGCTTATTACTTCTCAAACGTGCAGCAGCAGCAGAAGTGCCTTTTTTAAACTTTTCAAAAACAGGTAGCATTTGATTGATTTTTAATATATTGCAGTTGCTTCTCTCACTTCTAACACAGTCTGAGCTCCTCCAAAAATAGTGTGAACAGAAGGTTAAAAAGAAATGCACAGAACTGATGAATGTTGGCAAAGATACTTTACACAGAACAGGTTGTAATGTCCGGAGTCTGGAGCCTTGTGGTGTCTCAGAAGGAGGACTCGGTGTCAAGGCTGGTTCTAGGACATCCCCACGTGAGGTGGGAGTAGATGGCTGCACAGTAGGTGAGCTGTTGTAGAAGCACCTGTGGAATCTCTTGCAGGCTTCAGTGATTTCTCTGTGCTTTTGATAATGTGTAGGTATTTTTCAAGTGTTGTTTCACCCTTGAACAGTTTATTGATTGAATTCTTGAAACTTTGTATTAGAAATTGCGTGTGCTTTGGACCTTTAACTTCCATGGGTTTTTATTTGTGCACTAGTCAGTTTGTATATGAAGAAATACACCGTGTTTCAAACATATTCTAAATTCTAAAAAAAAAAACCCAGTAACTTCTGGTGTATACTCCCATTTGAAGCCCATGACTTTCAGTAGGAGAAAAACTTGGCTGCTCAAACAATCACAAAGTGAATTCAAAGTAATTATAAATATATTAAATTTCTTGGAGTTTGAGGTGACATTGATTCAAAATTGGGAGGAAATTCCATGAGAAGGAACTAATCCTATTTCCTACAGAATTTTTCCCTCATAGAAGACAAATCTAGCCTTATTCTTTAAACAATCCCTCCTTATTTCTCCATTTGACTAAAGTTTTAGTTTAGTTTCCTTTAAAACTTGCTTTAAAATGTAAGTTAAAATATTAGCTATGAGGTTTCTGAATTGCAGGGCTCTGGCTGCAGCACAGAAGCCTTTGGGAGAATATGGCTCTGGAGCTCAGAATTAAGTGTAGTTCCTCAAAGAATCATTTCAGCAATGTGTGAGTAGAAGTGCTTCACAGCTTACTGAATCTTAGTCACTTGTGCTTTGGCTTTTGCAATAGCCACGTGAAAAAGAAAGGGTTATTTATTAGGAGCAGAACAGTTCCCTTTTAGTTCTGTAGCAATCATGTCTCTTTTTTTCCAGTCCATGGAAAGTGTTATCTCAGGCAGCTTTGTGCAGGAAGTTCTGTTTATCACTTCCTCACAGTTGCAGTTTGTCTAGGACTTAAATATATGATATCAGATTGCATCAAAATGTGGGCCTTTGTGTGCTTAACTCATCAAAGGAGTGGACCCTCAGGACTTGATATCACTTCACTGCATATGCAGTCATGTAGCAAAACAAAGTCTATCTAAACAGGACAGGACTATTTCTGTTGGTAGTGTAGCAAAGCTAGCAGAATTGGTGTAGTTTCAGGTATCTGCACTGTTTCACTTCTTGTTTTTAAATTTATCACTTTTTAAACAGTGACATGGTTTGCCTGTTTTTACTATGTAAACTACAACAAAAACAAAAATATTGCTTCTGCAATCAAAAAAACTCAAAAACCCCCAAACCCAGATGGGGTTTACTTGTTGTACACTGCTGGGGTGTCTGCTTATGTTACAAAAAAATAAAGAACTCTAAAGTTTTGAATCCTTGTATTTTCGGCTGGCTATTGTTCCCACGAATCTGAAATGGTAGATGGTTATCTAACAACTATGTGTCAAATAAGCCTAATGAGGCTCTAACAAAACCCAACAATTACTGCAGGAGGTTGGGCACAGGTTATGAACCTGCTCTCCCACCTTGGTGGTTATGTTTCTATTTTCTCTAGGCTTGCCAGAGGAGTTCCCTTTCCAGCAGAGCGGCTGCACTGCCAGATGTCTCCGGGCAGCCACAGGAAGTCTATTCAAACTCTGTAGCAACACTTCTGCTCTGGGCAGCAGCTCCTCGGCGCTGACTCTGGTTTTTAACACCACCCTTGCAGTCCCACGCCCCTTGCAGTATCTCACTGAACTGCAGTGGCCCTTGTGCCCCACACCAGTTGGCTTCATGCTGGCTGATAAGAGTCCGGGCACTGCACAGCCCAAACTCGCCTGCCAGGCCGGGAAGCTGCAGCTTCAGGTCCATTTCTGCTCCTTCCCACACTCTTCTGGTGTGTGTTTTAACCATGAGATGGATGCAAACCTGAGAAGATGAAATTAGGATAGTATCCACTCTCAGGTCCATGATGTAACGTGCCCTCTGATTAGTAAAATCTTCCAGTACTATACAAGGGAGGAAAAAGGGTTTAAATTACTCAGCAGTAAAGGACAAAGTAAGTCTCTCCTCTCTTCATGCCTCTTTTTTTACCTGTGAAGGAAAAGAAGTTGTTATTAGAAGATGGACACAGAAACGGATTGAGGGCTTTTTCCTTCTCCTTTTCCCAATTAATTTAACTGCGTATTAGTTGATGAACATGATCAGGAGATTACTCCAAATCCCATCCAGCAACTGCTGGGGGAGCCAATGTGAGTCAGTCAGCAATGTGACCTGAGCAGAGCCATCCCCAAAGCCCAAACCTCAGGGATGGCTCAGTCCTCTGGCAGACACTGGTAGAATCCTGTCAACCCTGGACTGCAAGCAGGGAAATAATGGAGTTTTCTAATTCCACTGTTTTCCACTCTGCCTTGCTATGCCAAGGACACCCTGAGAGGAACTTCATTTTGTCTTCCTGCCTTTGGTTGCTGCCTCCAACACTTTTTCCACAGAAGGGGTGGTGTGAGCCTTAACACTCAGTAGAGCTAAGGAAATTTTTGAAAAAATGTAGGACATGCTGCTGTGTGCTATAATTCTGAGCCTTGTTAGTCCTTTGTGAGGAATGAACTCTCAATGCTGGCCAGAAAACAGGGAAGAGAATAAACCAAGGACTATTTTTAAGAAGTTGAACTTTTCTCCCTTTTTCTTTCAGTTAGATTATATAGCAAAAGTGAAAGTCAGGAACCTACCTCAAAAAAAAAAAAAAAACCCAAAACTTGTCCTGCTCTTCAAAATAGTTTTACTTTGAAAATAACAGTACTTTGCAGGAAGTAAATATGCACTGTTGCCTCATGAAGAATATGTCCATTTTCACTGGGGGTGAGGGAAACCCTGCTTTTGTTAATCAATATGGATAATCAGTGCTGTGAAAAAGAGTTTACAGCTACTAATCAGCCGTATAGCTTTTCACACACACATTTGCACAGTGAAAACTGGAAGCTTTGTGTAGTTCTGCTTTGTGGAACCTCTCACTACCCTACAACTGCACTCTACAACTCAACTGCCCCTTTTTAATATCTTTTTGTATTCATAAAGCCTTAAATGTTTAAATAGGTGATGGTACCCTCTAGTCACTGAGGATGTACAGCAGGTCCATGTCTCTGGACAGCCAATGGCTTGTGGACTCATGGACTCCAGTGGGCATGAAAGGTCTACTAATTAATCTTTCTAATTAAGCCAATGCCTTTAAACAGAGACCCTTTGGTGGTTTTTTTTTTATTTTAATTTTATTTTTAGAGGGGTTGTATTTTTGGTGAGGAGGACATTGGTGTCATCCAGCTTGGGTTTTTTTCAGTCCTGATTCAGAGCCCCATATTTCTGCTTGGAAAAACATGTAAGGTGATGTCAACTTTAAAGCTCTGCTTAAATCCAACCAAGGTTAGCCAGGAGGGAGAAGCACCAACTTAATGATTTCTTGGCTTGGGGCTGCTGTAGGACTCCCAGAGATGTTAATGAATGTTAATTTAAACTTCTTATCACTACACTAGCAAGACCGTTCACACATTTTCCAGAGCCACCACAGGATTTAGGCTGTTGTCCTAATTGCCATTGTTCTGGCTGCTAGCTATTATATTTACCACAAGCTGTTTTCATCTTGTTGGGAGCCTGGTGCTAAACTGAAAAACACCTATCTTGGCAATTTGTTGCCTTCTGGAAGCTGAAGCAATTACAGTGGAGTATGCAGACAAGCTTCTATACAATGTGTGTAAATTTCTGTCTGTGCTTCCAATAGATAATAAGTTTAAGTTCCTGGAACCTTGTACCTGATTAGAAATGTAGACTCTGTAACATAAAGCACAGCACACAGTCTTTCTGCAAATTTTAAAGATTTTTTTTGTTCGATTCTTTTAAAAAGATTAAATATAACTCATTTACCAAGATGTATGTGATCATGGTAAACCATTATGCCTGAGCAGGTCTGAACTTTTCCTACAAGACTGTCTAATGGTGGATCCACAACCTCAGTTTGTGTCTGGTTTTACTCAATGACTCTCTCAGAGATGGATTTCTCTATCCCACAGAAGTTGTAGCTGCTCAGAGGACCACAACATTTGCACAGTCATGGTGGTACCAATCTGGAAAAATACTTCAGGCAAGTAAGAGCAAAGGAGAGAAGCCCTTCTTCATCTCAGGCCGAAATAAATGGCTACCTTAACCTGGGACCAAATTTTTTCTCACTTAATGGAGCTTGGTATTAGATTAACTGCTTGTGGCAGCTACAGGATATGACAAAGCACAGCCCCCTTCAATCTTTGTGCCACATTTTCTGCTGCTTTTCATGCACTGGGAGCAGTGGCTGTCTGACCCAGCAGCCAGCCAGCTAAGAGAAGGACAAGCAAAAGAAAATCAAATGTATCCAGTATATTTTCTGCCATTCTCATTCCTTGACCCAGTTTATGGAGAGGCCAGCAAATTTTTGCCCTGGGCAACAGATCCAACATTTTGGGCAACAATGCTCCATAAGACTATGCTTAGCAGTAAGTTAAGAGTGAACCTCAAATGTCTGACTTCCTATATTGCTTCCTTCTCTTTCATGTTTTTAGGTATAATTATTAACCTGCTTTAAAAAGGATATTTATATCACAAGTCATAGACTTTTATTTAGAAAAATTTGTCCTGGAAGAAAACTTTTAAAGTTTAAATCAAACTTAAGGTTGCCAAAAAGTTTGGTTACATGTGTATTTGTTTCACTTTTCATGCTCATCTCCACTTCCTTCTTTTGCTGGAATATTTCCAGCCTCATCAGAACCTGAAAGTACCAGAAATAAATCAGAGACACCCACTTTTGCAAAGCATAGGTCTTCTTGTGCTGAGAATACTGGGCCAGGACTTGGGAAATCTGAGTTCAGTTTTCTGCCTTGCCACTCCTTTGATATTGGATAAGTTATTTAGTACAATCAGTCTATGCTTCAGGCACCCAGCTGTGAAACAGCTCACATCTCCTTCCCTCCAAGGAGCACTGAGTGGTTGGAGCAGGCTGCTCATAACACTGAGATCACAGGTTCAATCCATGTACAGGCCATTTGCTAAGGAGTTGGACTCAATGATCCTTGTGGGCCCCTTCCAACTCAGAAAATTCTGTGATTCCCAGTAGTTAATCCGTGGTTCCACACTGCTCTGATGCTGTGGTGATCAGAGCTCTTTGTGAGCACAGAGAGGCTCTTTAAGAACAACAACAAAATGCTGTCACATTTAAATAAACATAGGATTAGTTTTTGTTTCCCAAATCATTATGTTTATCTTGTTTCAACCTGCTGGAGAACAAGCTGTTGTGTTTGTTTCTGGAGACACATTATCCCAGTCCTAAGCAGCTCTGTGTGTGTGTTGTGACAGTGTCACTCCCAGCCAGGTGACCTGGAGTGGGGTGTGCTCCATGGCCCATCTTCAGTGGGGCTTTTACAGGGACTCACTGAAGGTGTACTGTTTTCAGTAAGACATTTGTAATTTTTTTTTCTGTAAGATCTAAAGGTTAGCAAATCTTGAGCAATGAGTATATTCATGCTTGTATTCAGCAGTGTGACTTGCTGGGCAGTGCATCCATAAGCTGCACATCTGGCTCTGAATTCAAGCAGGGAAGCATCTGACCCTAAGATTAGAGATCCTGGCTCCATAGATCAACTTGTCATCTCACATACTCAGTTTCTGATGACCCAGTCTGAGTGTTCTGCACATGGAGAGATTTATTCCCAGGTGCACAGGAGAGTGCTGCATTGGAAAGGTGGGACATAAATGAATGTCTGAAGGGTAGCCACAACTTCTCATCAACCTTGACTCCAGTTAATGATCTGAAGAATGTGCTTGTTATCTTGGGGAATGGTGAATCAATTCACCTGCCAGTTTTAATGAAAGAGTTTTGCTCTTTAGAACTTGTATTTACAAAATTTAACAGAATAAGTGTAGCACAGAGCCAGTGTTGACAAGGACTTTTTAGCACTCCAAGAATCCTCAGCTATTACATTAAGACCACATCAAATTCCATGGTCTTTCCTCAGTCAAAAGATACTAGGAGGCCTGTGTGTAACTTATCATAGGTATGAATAATAAATTATTAACACATTACCTCTTTTCATGACTTAGCACTTTGAATATATGCTGTTAGATTTCATGAGTCAAATTTTTGAAGAGGCTAAATAAATACAAAAATTAAAACATTTAATCCTGGATATGCCATTAGCTAGAAATTCAAACCATACAAACAAAACTATTTGCAGCAAACTACTCAGCAAAACACATTGCAAAAGGAAGCCTTACAAATAATTAGATTCCCAGAAAAAATTTCATCACAGCTGCCTCAGCAGTTAAAAAAAGACATGTATCAAAATTTATTATAACATTGCTGTGTAATGGTTTACATATTTCTCCATTGTGCTTAAGAAGAACCCAGACTTGAAAAATTATTCTCAAGTAAATGACTAAGCTCTTTATTAAGTGCTACTGTACTCCCTGAGTCATTTGCCTTCATCAATAGACAATGACTTGGTTATCTGTGGAATCACAGCTATGTAGCTGTATAAAGATATCACTATCATACAGATACCGTACTATTCTATTGTTAAATTTCCATAATATTGTCCACTTTCATATTATGTGGTCTTTGAAAACCTATCTACAAGAAAGAACATCTGTATGCACATGTGAGTTTAGATAAAAAAGAGTGAAGTTGAGGTCAAAGGCATTTTCATTGCAGTGTGTTCTAAGGATGAATGAAAGATTACTTTGAATTTGAAGCCAATTGGACATCCAAAACTAAGTATTTTTGTTGTAGATGCAAAACCTGGAAGGTGTAATTGTTGCTAGTTACTTCAGAAGCACTAAGAAAATCAGAAGCTGAGTAAGCTGAAGTAAGATGATGTGGCTTTCAGTTCTTGGCACGTTTATCATTCTTAGATGAATGTTTGCCAAAAGCAAATATGGTATAGGTTACTGAAGTGTTGTGACATTGTATAATTGACACAAGACCTTTGAAAATCTAAGCAAATGGATTCAGGTTATGAATGGATATGTTGCATAGGTTACATATGTTTCTGAATAGTTGCATTGCATTACAGAAGTAGAGGGTGAGGTCCTAAGATTGGATTCGATATTGAATATAAACCAACATTAAGAAGTTCAAAGTTAGTTCACAGCTTTTAAGAGTTTGACAGTTGTCCTTGTCAGACTCAGTTAACATCTGGTGAACTGTGTGTATGGTTATGAACAGTCTGATTTATGAAATGTGGGGGTTTATGCTAGACAAGAGTTTTGTGGGTGACATACAAATGTTCTTCACACCAATCATTGTTTTGAAATCTTCTTGTAAAGCTGTTTTGAGGAATTGAGTTTGGAGGTTAGTTTGGTTTTTGAGGGTTCTCCTGTTTGTGTAGATCTCTTTGCTTCCAGTTTGGGGGTAGGATGCTTCTAAGCCTATAAAAACCAGGACTCTGCTAAACACTCCCTTTTTTACAGCCTCTCTAGACATTGGGAGTGTCCAGCACTTTTAACAACTGATGTCTCAGTGTGTGTATAGACTTGGTTAACTGCATAAATGCCATCTCAATCCTCAATTAAGTCTGAATTCTTGGCACTTGTCAATGAATGACTTATTCTCAAATTAACCAGCAAGTGCGATGGGGAATGCAATCTCACCAGGTCTGCTGTACTGTACCATTACCAAAAAGTAAATATAAGTACACAGCCAGAATCATCATAGATTCATAAAATATTCTGAATTGGAAGTGACACACAAAGATCATCAAAACCAACTCCTGGCCCTGCACAGGAACGTGTCTGAGTCACATCCTGTGGCTGGGAACATTGTCCAAATGCTTCCTGAGCTCTGTCAGGGTTGGTGCTGTGAGCACTTCCCTGGGGAGCTGTTCCAGTGCCCAAACACCTTTGTGGTGAAGAACCTTGTCCTAAAATCCAACTTAAATCTCCCCTGACACAGTTTCAGGCCTTCCCTTGGGTCCTGCCACTGGTCAGCACAGAGGAGAGATCAGTGTCTGTCCCTCCTCTTCCCCTCACCAGGAAATTGTAGACTGCAATGAGGTCTCTCCTCAGTCTCTTCCCCGCTGGAAAACTGACCCAAGTCACAGCTTTCTCCCAAGGCCCTTCACCATCCTCGTTACCCTCCTTTGGGTGCTCTTTTAATACCTTTATAGCTTTCTTATATTGTGGCACCCAAAGCTGCCCCCAGCCCTCGAGGTGAGTCTGCCCCAGTGCAGAGCAGAGCAGGACAATCCCCTCCCTTGCCCAGCTGTGATGCTGTGCCTGGTGCCCCCCCAGGACAGGGCTGGCCCTCCTGGCTGCCAGGGCACTGCTGGCTCATACCCAGCTTGCCATTGACCAGGACCCCAGGGTCCTTTAGCTGTGTTTCACTATATTTAATGTAGGCCTTGGTTTTTCCCTCCAGCTATGAGATAGCAGCAGTGTCCCGTTGCACAACTGTGTGTAACTATGGCATCAAAACAATCTAATTAAAATACGCTCAGGCACTCCCTGTAAGGGACTTCAGTGGAGCAGAATAGCTCTGATCTTGTCTAAAAGATGTCAGCTCTGTGTACACAGCCAAATTGTTTGCTAAATGCCACTAACCTGAAGAGAGTTGTACATCTTCATTTTACTGACAGGTGCTTCAAGACATTTGATTATTTGATGCCAATTATGTTACTAATGCAATCTGTAATTTTTATCTGGAAAATATCTCTATATTTTCAAAGTTCTCTGGATGAATTTTAATGCTCATTCACCAGTTTTCAGAAACGTTGCTACACTGTTTTGTAGAGAAGATCACAGCTTAGTTAATAGAGTTGGGGCTCTCACAAGGGAACATAACAGGGAGTGGAGAGGAGAAATGTGAGGTTTCTGCTTCCTTAACCAGGCATTTCTGAATTCAACAAAGTACTTCCATGCTGCCCTCTTAAGAAATTTAAGAATTAACATTAAAAAGAATTAACCAGAACAAACCAGTGGCCTATGAATGTGAACCCCACTGTCTCAAAATCTGTAAGGTAAAAAAGGGAAAAATAGATGGGATAATTTTCTGAAAGAAAGGAACAGAAGATTAATATGATTCTTTGCATTAGGTGTCCTAATAACATTGACAAATTTACATGTTAACTTTTGGGAACATCAGATGTGCAAAGCTCTTTAGCAGCTTCCTGGCAATCACACAAAATCAGAAGGCATTATGTTCTTGTCCTCATGACAGAAACCAGAAGTGACAAAAAAATCATTTTTTCTTAATGTACAAAATGAGAATTTCTAGGCAGAGACACAGCAGGGAGAGCCTTTCCTTTATCTTCGAGTCCTTCAGCCTGGGAAACCCACACAGTTCCCAAATCCAGCTCCAAGACACATCTGGCCCAGGCTGGAGCAGTATATGGTTGCCACCTTGGAGGTTTGGCTTCCCCATGAAGCAAAGGGAGGGCTGTGCTTCTCCTGATTCTTTCTTCCCTTCTTCATAGGCATCTCCCACAGCTGGGTGTGGGCATTTTAAATACTGAGAAAATATTTTCCTTTTTTTCCATTACTTGATTCAGCAAAGTTTTTGAGGGAGGAGAGCCTGGCTAATTTGTTCTGAGACTCTGGTAAGGTTTTTGACCTGGTGGGATATTTAGGGCCAGGGATTACAAGGGTGGATCTTCAGCAAATTGTTCCTCGTACACTCTTGGGAAAATGGTGCCTGTTGGTGGATTTCTGACCTTCTGATCCTTTGAAAATCTGTACCTGTTTGTGACAGTGGTCACATCAGTATCCTGGGTGCAGCTGGGTCTGAGCTCATGGTTGTCTGCCTGGCTGCATCCATGTAGGGTGAGCACCTGGACAGGGCACAGACTTGTAACATCTGATTTGTTTTATTGGCAGTTGTCACCTGTAACCACCAGTTCTCATTGCAAAACCTGGGCATGTCTCAGGGCATGGCAGAAGCCACTGCTGAGTCCCAGCAGTCAGAAAGAACGAGGCCATACAGGACAGCAGGAGATTGGATGTGTGGATGGAGCTGTGCCGTGCCACTTGCCCACAGAACCCTCCAGTGAATACCTGCCTCGGTGAAAAGCTTGTGCTGAGGATGCCCAGGTGTGGGATGTTCATCCTGCAAAGAGCTGCAATGACCCCTGTAGCTACGGAAGGAGAATTGAAGGGAGAAGTGAAAAGTGTTCTGAGACTCTCAAAGATGTTGACTGCTATTGGCAGGGGACATCAAGAGACCCCAGCAATAAGCATCTCAGTGATGTACTCAACTGTTTAAAGTGATCTTAAAATGCTTGCTGTCTTGCAACCAGTAGAAAGGTTGAAGTAGCAGGCAGGGAGATGAGGTCTCTTATTTTTCTGGACGTTTTGGAATTGTTTCAGCTCTGACAAAGCAAATCCCTTTGTGAGTGATGAGCTTTCTTTAACTCTGCTTGCACAGGGTCACCCTAAAACTGAGAGGTAATCCTGTCTCTGTCTCTCTGCTAAACTATGCTGTATTTCAGTCCAGCTGCCAAAAAGGTAAACAAAGAAAAAAAAGAGAGCGGGGAGTTTATCCAACTTATTAAAACAATGCAAAACAAATTACTTTCTTTTAAAAAACCACTCAACTGGCTGGACTTGAACTAGCTATTTTCTGGCCAAAGTTTATTTTCTCTCTCTCATTTTTAATCCTGTTGATGATGAAATATTTTAAGTAGTATTGGTTAGTTCTTCTTTCTTATTAGGACATTTCCCTTCCTCTTCCCCCTCTTCACTTCATGCTTTATATTTACAGAGAACATCAGGTAACAAGGCAAGCCTGGCTTCTGACCAAAAAGGTATTTTAGCTAGAGATTCATTAGTGTGTATAAAAACAGGCAGCCTTGTTTAAAGCCACTTCTTACACAAGAAGAAAGGGGTTCAATTACCATATTTCATTTAAAGTGAAGATTAAACATCTTTACCAGGACAGTGCTCTAATCCCATGAATCCTATTTATGCTGAAATGTAGTGCTATTGGCAATAAAGAGCAATTTGAGAAGTCATAACCCAAGGAAATAATTGTCAAGTGACTTTAGAGCTCCCTATAAATTTCCTCTTCATGACTTTGGCAGTAGTGTTCAACAACAGAGTTAAATATTTGTTTTAGGTGCTCCTGCCTTTAACAGACTAATTAAAAAGATGGAATTCTTTGATTCTATCTCAAATAATTTTACTTCTAATCTCTCTCAGGCAAAGTCAGCTCTGTAAATGGAACTAAACATTTTTTTTTCCTGAATAGAGACTTTGCAGTATAGCAATAAATTCAAGCACTGGGAAAGTAAATGCAACTGAAGTACCCTTAATGATGCTATTGTGTAGTTGTTATGGCTGTAATCCCATTACACAGACCTTTACCTTGAAGGCCATAAATTCTTTGAGAAATAATTCTAATTGAAGGTGCATTACTTAAACACTGTGTTTAAACACAATGAAAAAGAAGATGATTTAAGTTTGAAAAACCAAGTTACACAAACTGAAGCAGTAATAATGGAGGGAGATCAAACTTTTGCCTATCATGCAAACCTTCTAAATTTGTATTTCCTGAGAAACTGCGCAATGGAGCAGTTCCCAGAGCTACTTCTTGTAATTTGCATCACCCACATGCCTGGAACTTGCCATTAAGGATCAGGCCCCCATTCTGCTCTACACTTGCAAAGTTTGAAGCAGTACCTGGACCAAAAATTGTCAGTCTAAATATCTGACCCAATGCCCAGGAGAGTAAATGGAAGATTTTTCATTGATTTTAATGATTTAGTTCAGGAGCTAGGTAAGTATTTCTAAGACAAAAATCAATATTGTCCCACAGTGGTAATGTTTTCATGTGCTTCTATTGATCCTTTTGACACAGATTACAGGATACCTTGGCACTGTCAACATACCAGGTTTTTGCAAACTGATTTGATTTATTAACACCATTTGATTAACATCTGAAGTAGCAAGTATTTATCAAATGTCAGCAAACAAATGTTCAGCAGACGGATCACCACAAAAAATGACTTGTTGCACAATTTAAGCTGAAGTTCACTAGGAAAAGGCTTTCTGTAAAACCAGTTTATGTGAGAGTCCTACCATGATATGCATGGCAGAAGTTGGGTATTGAGAAACTGGTTCTTTTTAACCAGCTATATCACCAGGCCTAAAAAAAAGCTCTTATCTCTCCTGGAGTACCTTAATTTACCTCCTTATATGAATGGTGAAAAATCATTGCCATGACAGCAGGCAATGCTCTAAAAATTATGCCAATTTTTTCAAATCCAATGGAACTTGCTTAGTCTGTCAGTTATGCTTTATGATTCTATAACCCATCTTCTAAATAAACACATTGAAATAAATCATCCTCTTTCAGAAAGACTGCAATCCATTGCTGTGTTTGGAGCATCTGACACAAAAATGGAAGTCCTGGGGCATCAGAAATGGGACTGGTTGTCAGTGATATTTACAGTGTGATTGTTCAATTGATAGCCCTGTAATTTAGCTTTGCCCCTTTATAAACCAACCAGAACTCCTCTATCATTTTTTGAGAATGACTCTTTGAAGTCTCTAATTCAACTTGATTTTTATATGGGTATTTGAAAAATAAAGAATTCCTACAATTTAACAATGATATAGTAGCAGTCTAGTGGTACACAGCTTTCCTACTACATGACCAAAATTTACTCCTTTAGGACATCAGACTCTTCCACATATTGTTTCTCAGTTTACTAATAGTGGCCAGAATGATCCCCAGGTTTAAAATATAATTTCCTCCCTTCGGAAGGATGTTTTTTTCTCCTGGAAGAATATTTGAAACCTTTCAGAATTTTCCTGAGCAAAACCCAAAACTGCAAGTTATATCTGACACAGACTAGGATGGGTTATACTCATTTGTGTTTTCCAAAGCAATGTAAAGCCTAATTTCCTAACTGAATTTATCACACGTAACCTGTTACAGTATGAATATCTCTAACAGTTAAATCGATCATAACAAAAATGTGGATATCATGTAAATCTTATCAGGATCACTAAAATAATGGGACTTTTGTTTACAAGGTGTCGATTGGTTTTAGAAGCTTTGATAATGACTCCAGACAGTCAATAAATACAGAGACTTTTACATAGCCAGTAGGAGCCGAACTAAACTATCTAATCTTTTTAAAATGACAGACAACACAATGAACTCTGAACTTAATCCCCTCCAAACATTAAGGAGACAGTTTAGTGCTTAAAGTACTATTCAAACTCAAACCCTACATTAGAACGAAATCATTAAGTGTCTGATTTAAACACACAGGAAAATTCAGAGGTAAGGCTGATTTTCCTTCCTATTGTGCCTGGGCAGTGGTCTGTGGTGGGCTCCAAGTCTGTCAGTTGCTTGTTTTGGGCAAGGAAAATACCTCTGTGCCTTTTAAAAGTTTGTAGTCAATGCATTAAAAAGAAAAACCCAAACTGAAGCCTTAGTTCCTTTTTGTCTCTATCAGGTAAATTTTCCCTAATGTTTTGAAGCAGACATGGGAGACATTATATGCTACATTTCAAGTTGCAAAATTTACACTGTTGGGCACATAACCTTTGAAAATGATACATTGTCTTTAAGAGGAAAAGGAAACTGTAAATGTAAAGCTTATGTTACACTGAGAGATGGGGGAGGAGGGTGGCAGGTAATGGCTAACATACAAGTTGTGCATATGTGAGCATATAAATATATTAAATCACCCTTTCTTTCAGCTTGTCAATTTTTTAAATAGATAATAGGACCATCCAACTGTAGGACAGTTTCATCTAATAGCAGTAAAGTAAAAGAAGAGAAAATAAAAATATCCTGTAAATTGTCATTAGCAATTCTTCTGAGACCATTTTTTGCTTTCTAACATTATTAGAATCTCTATTTGCAGTGCAAATTGGATTCCTCCCAGCACTGCTGAAGGCTCACTATTACCCTGTTTGCCATGAATTGCATCTTGTGTATGCCTTTTATTAGTTTGCCTTATAAATGTACCTCTCTGGATAATGAAAAGAGGAATTAATCCATTCTAACCTTTTCAGTGCATCCCTCTTGCTTCCTAATGTAAAGCCTGATGTGAAAAATGTTTTTGTTTTATTCTTAACATGATCCAGATATCTTTAATGTCTTTCCTGGCTAATTGGAGATTGTGTTAAATATCTGTATTTTTTATTAATTAATTCAACTGAATAGATAGTATTTCCTGGAATCTTAGTATCTCAGGTAGATTGCTGTATGCAAAGGGGGGAAATAAAATTTAAATAATCATTTGGATTTTAAATTTTTTAATTACCAAAATCTGCTTACATTGTAGAATGCAATTTGTTGTTCTACAATTTTGTAATGTTGTTTTATATATCATCATTGTCTTGAAAAGTTTCAGTATGTGAATGGCTTCAAATGTTATTAACAATGATTCTTAAGTCAGGAATTTCTGATATTCCCATATCTGGGTTTTGCCATGATTAATTATTTAGTCTTGTCTTTCCTGCAGTGCTTGATGAGCAGACTGTAGCTTCTTGTTGCTGAGTTATCACTCAGATGAGCTTCATTATCAGGACAGCCTAATCTTACAATGGATTGTTATTGAGAGATGTGATATCTGTGTTCTCAGGATGAGATCAACCAGCAGAAGTGAGAGTGTGAGTATTTATTTGACATCAATATGTGATATTTTAAACCATTTTCTAAAGTCTGAATTTACATTAACTGTATACAAACTCTATCTTGATTTTAGACTTCAGTTATGCTAATAGATTTTGCTGACTGAACATAACATTTCAAGATACTCAAAATCTAAATCTAAACCCTCTAAATCCTTACTTTACAATATTTTTTTATATGTTTGACTGATAGGTTTTTGATAATCAGTACTTTCTCTGGTGATAATTTGTGGTAGAATTAGTGGAATTTCATGACAGCTTATTACACAGCACTTTTCCTTTGCAAGAGTTGCCTTTCCTTTCCATGGTTGCCTAATTAGTATTTCCTGAATCAGAGAATAGCTACATGTTTCATAATGAAAAAGAAAAAAAAAAGGAAGATAAAGAACCAGAGCTCTGCCAGGTCTGTGCTGAATGAAAATCCACAACTGCCAAAATATTTGGCTTCTGATTTTTTCCTTCTTAATTTCTTTAAAACTTTTCTGAGTCATTCTAATAGATTGCTTCCTAAATCCACCCTGGTTAATTACTATGCATTTAAGGACAAGTACTGTAGAAATCTTACAACAGGAAAGTTTGTGTTACAGAACTACACAACTGGTTGTGAATAGCATCTAACCAGTATCCAGCTAGAGCAGAACCTACAAGTGTCTGTAAGATATACTGCAGCATCTTTTACTCTCAGAAGCTCCTTGGTACCTGCTTTCTCTCCCGTTCTCTTTCCTCCACCAAGTGCTCCCAAATTCACTGCATTTGGGCATTGCCATCACACATCAAGTTACAACTAAGATTAGTTGAAGGCATTTGTATTTTATTTTTCTCTGTTTGTACCAGTGGCAGCAGTGAAAGTGTTGAAGGAAGCTGAATGCTGCTGGCACTGTGGGCAAAGCATCCTTGGCAGCGGCCGGAGGGCAGAGGACTCCAGGCGGGCACTGCCCTGCCGCGGACTGTCCCTGGTGCAGCTGATGTCACCCAGAGCTCTCCCCCGGGCGGGGCAGTGGGGTCCCCTCCCTGCTGCCTCTGCTGCTCAGGCTGACTCGCTGGAGGGCTGAGCTGTGCCCTGGGGGCTCCGGCCTCTGCTGGGGGCTGGCCGGTGACATTCGTGTGCTGGGCTGCGGCTGTGCCGCTGCCTTGGCTCTGCCGCAGGGACTCAGTTTCCGTTTCTAAGGCACGGCGTTAGCGCCCAGAGTGGCTCAGCACTGGGGTCTGTGGAGGTCCTGCCCTCCTGAATGGAAACCAAGTACTGCTTTTGGGATAAAATCCCAGGTGTGCCGTGGCCAGCGAGCTTCCGAGCCAAGAAGAAAGATAAAGGTGTGACTTTATTTTCCTCCAAAAAAAGAATAGCATTTACCATATCTTTAATACCAAACTGTGCAGCATTTTCACAAGGAATACTTACCAGTTTTCCAATTTTTTAATTGATCAGACCTTGCCCTTACTTTGCCTGACTGTGTGTGTATTTATAGCAGTGTAACACTAAACCAGATTTGCCTTTGTTTTTGTGATTTATGTATTTTTTTTCTTTAACAGGAAAACATTCATTATCAAATGCTGTGAGAACAATGCAGTAACTGGACGTTATTTTATATGAAAATATTGTTGATTGTTCCTTCCCTAGAAATCTCCCTTGGCAGCTCACTTCCTGCCAAATGAATCAGCAAAAGTTGCTCATGAAAGTTGTTAATATATAATACAATCACCCAGCACTGCACTTGCTCCTTATCTATAAAGTCCTTTTGTGATCAATGATTCACATCACCTTTCGATTATAGTCTCTGAGCACAAACAGTTTCTTAATATAAATTAATGGCCTTGGAATTTCTAAATAAACATTCCCTTTTGTTTAGCATCATTTCCTATTTTTGTACCAAAACAGAGTCTTATTGTAATTGTTCAGTTTTCACTGGAAAAAGTGTTTGTGGCCTGGAATGTTCTCAAAAAACAAGCGGTTCCTTTCAAAGCCAACAGTGTTGATTTACAAGGTCTGACGTGCCATGTTAATTGAATATAGCTAGGAAATACTACAAAAAAGCAGCAAGTGTGGTGTGATACTTTAAATAATGATTCTTGTACTCAATTACTGGAAAAGAGACTTTCTCTTGAAGTATAGTATTATTTGGCAATGTTGCTTGCTTGGTTCGTTTTTCTTTTTCTTTCATAGTAATAAGACCCAGCTATCTAAGTAGCAGATAGTCAAGGTACTTCCTTTAAATTTCCTGATTGCTATTAACACTACTAAATAGGCATGGGCTCTTCAGCAAAATGAGTAGTGAAGATTTCCTCTGGCCAGATCTGACTAGTAGGACTATTAAAATAACAACCATGACACAGTGGTAACCTAACGTTCACTGTTCCCTCTTACAAGCTTCAGAGAAGCATGGGTGGAGAATGTAACAGAAGCATAAGCCTGACCTGCACAGAACTGGTGCAAAAAAACTATCTGGTAATATTCCTTTCTAAGGCAGAGTTATTTCGCTTAAATCAATAAGGTGGAGTTCTAACTAAACTGAAATAAGAACCTGAGAGACTGAAAATGCCTATGGAGATATTCAGTTTAATTAATTATTAGCTAAAGTGATTCAAGCCTATATTAAGACAAAGTTGTTGGGTTTTTTTCCCTGAAGTATTAAAAGAATATAGGCCATGATAAAAATGACCAAAATTCCGAATGGGTTGTTTGTAGTAGTTTCAGTTAAAGCATTTCAGTTTGCAGTGAGAAAAGACTCAGGGTGGGCACCACGTCTGTCAGTCACTGTGGCTCAGCTGACAGAGCAACTCATCAAGCTGGCATCACTTGGCCATCACCAGTCAGAGGTCCATAATGCACTCATCCTAACCTCAAAAGAAGTTTTAGTTTTTGACTCGTTCATATCCCAAATTAGAACAGGGACTGTTTTTCTCAGGAAAGTTCTCCTGGGTTACATAAGGAATATAAATGCTGTGGCTTTCTAAGACTGGATGCTCTTAAAAGTGTGGAGAAAAAAAAAGCCCTCCTGTTCAAGGAAAGTAATGTCCTCCAGAACAATATTTGTACTAGAGGTCCTCACTGCCTATAAAGAAGTAAAGCCCTCAGGCTCCCAGGGCACGTCCTTGACTCAGGGTTTTAGTCAATGCCTGTTCCTTAAAAGCACTGGTAAGAAGAAAGAAAATTTCTATGCATCAGTGTTTTGTTCTGTAGAATGATAAAGATGCTACTTTGTAGGCTATTACCCAATATTATTAAAGTGTCTCATTCAAATAGGAAATTCAAATGCTGTGCTAAAAAAATATGGTTTGTATGTTGCAATGAAAATGAAATAGTACTTGTTCTTCAATGGCACCAAGCATTATATAAACAGATATAATGACAGTGACTCTCCTCTCCTTCCCACTGCAGACAGAAGTGCCTCTGTGTTCAACCAGTAGTTTCAATGCCTTTATTGACTCTTACAAAGATAACATCAGCACCAGCTGAGGATCTCTCCAGATATTTTTAGGCACTTGTTAGATGTCAGTGAAATGTCAAAAGCAGTTAGTGATGCACTGTCCTCCTAATGAGAGAGATGTATTCTGTTCTGACAATTTACCATAAAAAAACCCCCCAGGTGTAAATGTGAAATGGAACATGGTGCATTCAGTATTTTGGTGAAGATTGTTATATACACTAATTCTTAAATCCACTGTTATGAAAACAAAACCCAATGTATTTGTGATTTTGACTACTATTCAGAAAGCAAAATTCACTTCTATGCTCTGAAATAATGCTGATACCTAATGTAGTGGTCACATATTAGGCAAAAACGTAAAAGGCAAAAAATGGCAGTGTTAATTCTATTATCTCCTTATCTGCCTGTTTTTACCAAGAATCATTTGATAGGGTTGTAGCCACCATGCTTCATCTGAGAGGCAGCAATGGGTCTGGCCATCAGAAAAACAGGCACAAGGGGAATGAGAGGAGCCAGTTCAGTTTCTGGGGAGAATGAGCTGGTTTGCAAGGGTCCATTTTGGGGATGAGTCCAGGAAAGAAGGCAGTAGCAGAGCAGGAGATGCCAGAGAAATGACTAATGGCATTGTTGTCCTTGTGGAGGGATGTAAAGAGGAGATATCTGGGCAATGGCCAATGAAGTAATTTGTTATGGATGGCATTGCATGTGAAAATTATCTATAGTAATTCCATTTGAGGGTGGACATTTCCCTCCTTCTCTCTTTTCCATGATTCATTCAAAATGGATTCCAACCCAAGTGGGAAAGAAAGTTAAACAGACTCAAAGCTGCTAATTGTGCATTGGCAATCTAAAAAAAAAGGAAGTAATCTACACTGGAATTGCATACCCAGTAGGGACCTTATTCTACAGCACATCAGACTTTTGGTAATGGTCATGTGGGTAAAATGTGGGTATTTTTAAAGTATCAACACAGGCAGGCAAGATTTAAACCAGCAGTTCCTGACCCTCTGGTATCCCATTAGGATTGGGGAAGAGTAGGAATTGGAGGAGGAAGGGGAGAAAGGACGTGGTGAAAGTGGTTTTGCTTTAGATAAGCCTTTGCATCCTGTTTCACAATATTGTTGATAATTTGCCTCAATTTCCCCTCTTGCTCTCTGCTGAGCTGAGGACCGTTTTTACACCTTCAGCAAGAAATGGGTGCTTTGGATCATTTTTTCAAAGGAAAATCTCAGGATGATTGGAAAGATGGCAGCAGCTCTCTTTATAGCTTACAGGGCCTGAGGTTTCTGCCTGTCCAAATAATGAAATACTTTCTTCAAAGAAATAGTGTGAGTTTAACCAGCACAGAAAAGATCTTCTCATTTTCTGCCAGGGATTTCTAGAAGATGAATACCTTCCAAGGCCTCTTGACCTGGTTAAATCTGAACTAGTACAGGTATGATACCTCAGAAATTTTAAGGTCTACTCTCCTTTTCTGCATGGAGAGTACCATAAATTAACAAAACCCCAAAAAACCAAAAAATCTTAGTATTTGTCTTTGCTGACAAACTATTTAGTTGCATCCTCCCAGTATGTTTAGTTGTGAAGCAAAAATACACTGTTCTGCCAGAAGCTGATATAATGTACCTACACTGAATTTGTCCCTTTGACTTTTTACAAAAATATTTTATTTTCTTGAACAAGGCAGTTCCCTAAAGCCTTTTGAGAGTGGCCCTGAGCTCAGCTGGGAAAAGGAAAAGCTCCTGTATGACTGAAAGATGTAGATGTTGGGCACATCTAATCAGCACTGGAATTATGGTGGAGAGGAGCAGACAGAAGCGGGGAAGGGGAGCACAGGCTGGACAGACAGCACAGGGTAGCAGCAGAGTTATCTGCAGCAGAAAGGGCTTTTGGCAGGAGTTAAAGTGCTCCTGCCCAGGGCTCTGAGGTCAGATACAAATCAGATACACTGTACCTCGGATCCTCCCCTGTCATGGTCTTAGGCTGGTTCGGTGCGGGTGTAACACCCTCTGGAGAGCTGAGCAGCCGGGCCCGGTGCAGTTTGGTCTGACCCAGCACAGAGAACCAAGGTACTTCAACACCCACTGCCACAGCCCAAGGGACTGCAACATCTGTGTATTTCTTGGTCGTTCACCTTTGTATTTGTTTGCTTCTTTTTATGTTGTTTTGCTTTGTTATTAAACATACTTATTTCCAGGCAGCTGTGATACTTTCAAGAATATTTGCACAACAGATTCAGAGTCCTGTTTATTTTGTTTAGTTGGTTTCCTAAAGCAAGCTACTGTTTAAATCCTTGGAAAAGGAGAAGAAATTTTACCCGAAGCCTGTGTAAGAATTGAACCGATTTAAAATCACACAAATATATTCATATATTCATTTAGTATAAATCGTCATGCTTCCATCACTGCATTCTATTTTTATTGCCAGCCACAGTGTGTGATGGCTGGGTGTAGATGCCTGAGGCATCTCTGATTTACCTGCCCTGCCTCTGCTCTTCCACAGTGGCAGTAGATGTACTTTCTTCTATCACACGAATAAGCTTGTTATAATATTTGCAAGTTTACTTTCACAGTGTCACCTCATAATTGTTAAATTAATACTGAATCTGGTGACTGTTAAGATTAGAATCAGTAGTTTCAGTACCTACCCTTTCATCTGCGTTTGTGTGACATCCAGTGGCTGAATGGGTCAATCACAGGCTCCCATTTCTGGTGGAAAGTGTAAAAATTACTCTTGACTCCATGTAGAACACGAAAGCAGGAAATGTATTGCATAGTAATGCTATCAGAGCAACTGCTTAATTTTGGTTCAAAAATAAACTGGCGATTAAAGCAGCTTGTTCAAGGAAACACATCGCAAATTTGTACATAGCCTTAGCTCACTTAACTAACTTAGTGTTCTTTCCCACTGCTACGATCTGAACTCATCTCCTCACTGGTCCCATGGGACACAGAGAAGAGAATAAACTATTTATCACCCTGCTAAAAAATGAGTAATCTCTGTTTCCTTGCATTTAACTGTGGATTGCACCATGTCTGGATTCGTCGATTTTGTCAGGAGCAGTACTGAGATTAGGAGCCAAATTTTGATCCAAACCCTTGAAATATTTAAAAAACCAAAATATATTAAATTTGATTTTCCAAATAATATTGAATTAGGCTTCTAAAAAGTTGTTTAAATGGAAAGATCTATAACTCCAGTCTTCTGTTTGAAATAACTGCCTGAAATTAAAGTAATTCTTGGCAGTTGTGTAAAGTGTTTTCTTTGCCATCATCATGAAAATGACGTGACTGCACTGCTCTCAACATTTGTTTATCCATTTTTTTCCATGCAGGTAACAAATTAATAATAGCTTTTTTATCTCTCACACATATAAACCCCACAGTTATCACAGAGCATTTTTTGCAATTTGTTATTGTAAGCAGCAGCTATGAATGCTGAAAAGGAAAATGATGAGAACATAAATGTTTCTGTTTTTCTGATCTGCTTTAGGAGATCCATAAACCTTTTTCATAAATCCAGCTAAGTCCTTGTGTGTAGGCTTTTTATACAGTAATAGGAAAACAGATTTTTTTTAAAAAATATTTTTAATCTCACAAAACTTAACAGAGAAATTAAGCATTGATGTCTAGTGTCTGAAATTCCTTTAAAGTTATGTTTTCAAAATGACTAAATTTCAGGTTTAATATTTATTTCAAGGCTGTAAAAATATTATTATGGCAGTAAATTTGTTGTTAAGATAAATATATTGGACACACACACTAAAAGGGCTGCGCAGGCCTGGGTACTGCATACGAGGCAAATGTTACCAGCAGACAGGAAAAGAGCAGCTGTGCACCATTCTTGGACACAAAGTCCTCAGGAGTCACGAGGTTAGCACAGGATCCTTTTTTTTTTATGCCTGGTTTTGCTGACTAGAGAGTCGTTTAGACAACTATAATAATCAGAATAAAAGTCCTCTCCTAAAGTTAAATTAGTTTTATGCTACTCTATGGCAAGCAAAAGCAAGCCAAATCTGTCAGAACTGTATCTAGAAGAAAATAAAGATCAGATATATGAAAATGCCCTTGCTGAGATCCAGTCCTTTGAGATGCCTCTTGGAGCCACCCTAAGGTATGATTCTTTTTGATAATATTATATTCTTCATGATGGATGTGTTCCAGTTTATAGCTGTTCTTTCAGTCAGCACAATATATTAGAAACTTTGTTTTCCTGGCCCTGAAGCCTACAGGAAAGTTGAGCTTAATTTAAATGTGATTGGCCCTAAGTGAAAAAATACAACCCAAGGTCACCTACTCCACTCTCTCTTTTCGCCAGGACAAAGCGATCTATTTCTGATGGCTGGCTGCAGTTTGGGAAAAAGAAAGTGCTCTTAAAAATGAAAACAAAAGGAAATTTTCTCTTTTGGTAGCAGTGTTTTTAGTTGGAAGTTAACTGCTAGAAATTTAAACAATTAACTGCTTCTTATTATTAAATTTTTAACAAGTGCAACTTCTGTTTTAATCACCAAAGACACTACTACTTAAATTTTACTATTGATATTTCTAAATATCCGAAGCTTTAATATTTTTTTCATTTGCAGCTTATGGAAACTGTTTAATAGTAAAAGTGCAACCAAAAAAATTCCTCTGCATATTTGTCACTAAAAAAAGTAATACATGAAAGATTGCAATGTAATTTGTCTAGGTATATTGTCAGTATTTGTAGAAGAGTTTTAAAAATAGCCTGCCTGGCACTGTAGGCATCAGGTTGCAGTAACGACCAGGCTAAAAAAAGAAAATTAAATTTCCCCTGAAAAATGTGTCAATCTATAACTTCAGTATTTTAGTGATGGGGAAAAAAAGGAATGGGGGAAGATTGTTACTGCATTTGAGATGATTTCTTGAAGGTAATAATTTCTTGAAGTGGTAGGATTTTTCCTTTTTTTTTTGCATCGTGCACTTTGTAAGCACTCATCTACATTTAGAATAGTCCTTGTTGATTTAGTAGTTGTCATCAATAAATTAATCTGAATCAACCCATGATAAAGGCACAAGCATAGACAAGATGTGCGCCGTCTTTGGTGCCATTTATTCACTCGTGTACAGGTGTGTAGTTGCACCACAGCAGGAGAGATGATGAGCTTGATAACAATAA
The DNA here is from genome assembly GCA_013398075.1 of Notiomystis cincta. Classification (NCBI taxonomy): domain Eukaryota; kingdom Metazoa; phylum Chordata; class Aves; order Passeriformes; family Notiomystidae; genus Notiomystis; species Notiomystis cincta. Next base: position 91,706 of record VZRX01022471.1, on the reverse strand, counting down.
CTGGAAGGATGACAAATGCAATTGTAGACCTTGATGCATTCACACTTGTCAAATGCTGTCAGTTCCTTACTGGAAAGAGTAGCTACACATCACCCGGATTTTTACATATCTGGCCTTTTACTTTACACGAGCTCCCCACTTGTGTGCAGATAACTTTGCCCAGAAAGCAGGTGCATCCTGTCATCTGAACATGCAAAACCCAAGGATTAGTTAATCCCTGGCCACAGGCCATAAAGTATAAAATTTAAATAGAAAATAGGTTTTTTATTCCTCCTTTATTAACACATGAAGCTTTGCTGTACAAAGCACTACGAAACATTATGTCAGTTTCTAGTGAAACACATCAAGCCACTGCACGTAAAGGTGCACTTTATTGTTCTGGTTTGGTTTTGTTCTATTTTAACCCCGACCTCAACATTTCTAAAGAATGGAAAGAATTAAGTCAGTGACATAACCTGAATGCAGAAACCCTCGCAGAGCCTCCGCCTCAGGGGTCGGTGCCTCCCTGCCGGGACAGGCACGGCCCGCGTGTGCGGGAGCGGCCAAATCAAAACAAACCAAATAAATTGTAATAATAATAAAACACGACCACACCATGAAACGAACCAGACCTAGCTCAATGGAAAAGGCCGTGATGAACCCTATAAGCTCCTAAGGCGTCTCTGCAGCGCGGCGCTCCGGGGCGGTCAGCCGGTCCCTCCGGGACAGGGGCCGCATTTTGCGCGTCCCTCCCTCGTTTGTCACAGCGGCTGGCGCCGGGCAGACGCAGCTGCCCGCGGTCTCTGCCGGACACCAGCGCCCGGAGATGCCATGGGGACGGAGGGGCTTTGCAGGATTCTCCACGCGTCCCCGGCCGAGCCCTTCCCCTGACAAGGGCCGCGAGGCACCGCCGAGCTGCTGCGAACCCGAGGGGCGCAGC
>VZRX01022471.1:3617-90628 GCA_013398075.1 Notiomystis cincta | reverse complement strand
GGCTCCGGGCTGGCCGCTCCCTGGCATTGTCTACCGGGGAAGCAGCCGGCCACGGCCCGGCTCCGGCGGGGCTGGAGAGCGGCCTCGGGACAGGGCCCTGGGCCCGGCGCCGGTGGGCGGGCTTGGGGCGCCCGCCGGAACCCAGTGCCTGTCCTTGCTGCCCCGCACTTGGACACGAGTCAGCCCCTGGGTGTGTCGGTACCCCCGGTTCTGTGCTGAGAACGGGGCCGAAACCGTATCATGGCTGGGTGTTGCTCCACTATGCAACCTCTAGCGATGCGGTCTGAAACCTACTAACCTGCTCAGTTTCCTTGGAAATGTGACAGTGTTTAGAGCATTTCTGACATGTTATGATTTAAACGATTTGGTTTTCTGTCTTTTTCCTCCAATTCCACATGCTGCTAAATGGCTTAGTCTGCATGTTGAAGAAAAGGTTTTGCATAACCTTTCTTGTTAGAGGCGAACGTCAAAGTGCCTTTCACTTAGAGCTGGGTAGATAAGGGCAGGGCCTGTGGAGAGTGAATTGGGTTATAGTGGAAACACAGGGGGAAAGGGGATCTTCACTATGGAGCTTTGCTGATGCTTCCCTGATTAAAGATGTCTGAAAGAAGTAAAAAAGCATAGGCACTAGCCAGACGGGGAGAGAGCTGCGAATTTGAATGTTATCTCTTGGAGAAGACACAGTGAGGCTGTGTGCGGAAAACTGGAAAAGGCGGTTTGTGTGGCAGCGTGCTGCAGAGCGGTGAGCACGGTGCTGCTGGCTTTTCCTGAGCGGAATGGTGCCTGCGGGAGAGCGTGGACATGGCTGGGAAAGGGTAACGCGGGGTGCGGTGAGGAGCCCAGTCCTGAGAACTGCTGGAAGAGAAGTTTCTGTTGCGTGCCACATGGGTAATTCTGCGTATCATAGTTGATTTTGAGGTTGGCTGCTTGTGTCTTCAGTGTGGGAGGTGGCAGTCTGGGCGTTTTTGTGAGGCTGGGGCTAATCAGTCCTTTGAGAGCCCCCATGGGGAGTGGTGGGGTTGTCCAGACATCACACAGGGACTCCTTGCGAGCTCAGTCTGGTCTTGGAGGTCACCTTGGAGCAAACGGCGCTCTGATCTTCCCTCATGTTCCTTGAACACAGCTGCTGTTGGGAATACAGTGTGGAGATGCTGAAGCTGAGCATCACAAGGAGCCTCACCTGTGAGAGTCTGTGGGCTTAGGCTGAGAGAAAGTAGCTGGGATGCTTTCAGACTCAAGTTGTCCCCGGAGGCAGTTTAACCATGTTTCACTTAACAAGCCCAGGCAGGTTGAAGCTAATGTCTGCAACAAACCACACCAAAATGTTAAATATAATTGCAGTTTCACTACCATCTCCAGTATAGAGCTTATATCAGAGTAACCTGTAGAAAGCACAGAGTATTAGGCTACACAGCAGAGGAAGGCATGTTTGGGAACCACAAGTGTGGGTGGGGAAGGGACTGTATGAATCTCTCATCCATATTTTTTTTTTGCTTGTTCCTGTACTATCACTGACTTTCCAGTAAGGGAATTTTACATTGCTGGCTTTCAGGATTTTTAGGAAAAAAGTGCATGTTGGTCTGATTTAACCTCTAGTGTTCAATTACAAATAAAAAAAATGAGGTTAAAGAGTGGTTACACCTGGCTGAGTGTTTTGAAAGAAGTCCAGCAAACACCACAGAAATATGCCTCTACTCCCTAAGAACAGCAGTGTTTAAAATCAAAACTTGAGCTGTCTGCTCAGCTCTATCTGTTACAATTTGTGAATTGCTGTGTGAAACTGAAAAGTCTGAAATCCCCCATCTAATTACGAGATCTATTTCAATGAACAGAAGCATGAATAAAAAATGGAGCATTATTTTCTGCATGAGATCTAGGTTTTACTTACTAAACAATGTAAATCAAAGAAGTGAGTTGAGTAATTCTATGTGCAATTGCATAAGGCTACAACATGAAGTGATCCATTGATTTCCAGTCACAGAAGCTATTGAAGCCAGTTGTCTCACATAATGACTGAGATTACATTAATTTCATTATGTGAAATGGAATATTTTTGTAATCTCTGGTTTGTAATTCTGGAAGAATATTTATAGCATTGCCACATGAAATAAAGTACCAACATACCTACTTAAGTAGCAGAACAAAAGAAAGGACTTGAGGTGAGTGGTTTGGATAAGTAGCATGAGGTAATATTAAATGCTGAAGATTGTAGGATATGCAAGATGTGACTTATCCTTGATTGTTAATATCAAGATATTAATGTTTTCCTAGTCCACCCGTGCTTCACAAAGGAAGTGTTCTTTTTTTCTTGTGGGCCGTGTGTAGATTCCATGGAAACACATTTTTGCTCCTGTTTTTCTTCAGTATTTTGATTGCTGGTTGGGTATAGCTGTCCCTGCCAGAGTGCTGTTTCCTACCCTGCTAAAGGAGTGGCAGCACTTGTTCTTATGATATAAAAAATAATGGCATTTATTGATATATAATGGTTTTGTGTATAATTTACAGGTAAGGAACAACATAGAGACTGATCCTACAGGTGATTTTCTAGTGATGACATCTACCCATAAAGAGGAATGTGAAATACAGGTTCCTTACAGGAGGAATCAACAGCTAGTGCAGCTGGGATTATTCATTGTTTAGAAGAGTTAGCTCCTAAAGACTCCTCTGCATCTCAAGAAATGAAGAGATTTTGTTGGATTAAATTAATTTTCATTTTAGATTTTAACTGGGTGAACTTTTTGCTTTAAATTTGCTGCTATTTTACTTGCATCTCTAAATTCAGTAACACATGCTGAATCATTATAAATGAGACTTCAGCCAACATGCCTTTCATTAAATAGGCAGACTGTGTATATAGCAAGCCAGGATTAATTTTTTTTTCATCCGACTCTGTGAAACTTTTATCAGCATCTTTTTGGCTTTAATGGCTAACAAAATGAGATTAATTACAAAACTTGTTAAAGGCTCATCACTCTCACCTTTTTATATAACATGTTAATATCATATAATTCATGTTGCATACATACTTTTGAGCTTCTCTCAGGGAGAGCTATCGCATTTCTGATCTTTAGAAAGGAAATGGAAGAAGACAAAAAGAAAGAAAGGCAATTCCCATAATCCTTTCAACAACAACAAAAAAATCAGAAAGTTGATAACAAAAAACTTAAGGCCCTGATTGAACTGTGTCTTAACACTTTCTGACTAGTCAGTTGGACATGCTGTAGTAGCTAGTAAGACAAATTCTCTTCAGAAGAAAATAATTGACCTTATCTGATGGTTATTTTATGGTTGGTTGAAAAAGGTCAAAGTGGAACTCAACAGAGTAGAAGTTGTTCTGCCTGTGCCCTGTATACTATAGATATGAGTCTTTTGGAGTCTGTAGTAATGTGTAGTATTTCAAAGCTTTTTTAAAAATAAATGAATTAACTCTTAAACTCTAGCTTGGCAATATATTTCATAAGCATGTGGTAGACCTTCTCTAAACACTTGATCCTGTGAGTTTTGGGTCACTAAGTCCACAGAGTTCTGTGATTCCCGTGCACAGCCTGTCAGTGGAGTACATCCATGCCCACAATCCGTTGACTGAACAAAAATACAAAAGTAAAACTAAATATAAAAACTGTGGGGGCTTTGATAGTGGAAATTTTGTAGCTAGGGTGGAGTTCGTAGGGAGGTGCTATGACTATTGATGTATCTGTAAGTGAAGTGTACTCTGTAGCTTTAACCCACAATCACAGCTTGGAAAGTGCTCCTCAAAAGTCAGTGTAAAAATGCTTTTAATTAGATTCTCTCTTCCTGAAATCTGTCATCACCAAGATGTTGCCTGGTAGATGTTAGAGCATATTCTAGGTTGTCCTAAGTTGTGCTGGCCGTGAAACTTCTTTGCAGTGTTCTTAGAGAGCCTCCTGTGAAGACATTTCGCTGGCCTGCTGTCTCTGGCTGCAGCAATCACACCACAAGTGCTGTTCAGTCGATGCATTTCTGTCTGATGCTGCAGTATGCTGCAGTCACCTTCCACTGATCTAGGACTGCATTGCACTGGTAAAAGCAGCACTGAGCTGAGACGGCAAAGCAAAACCATTCTGTATAGTGCTGCATTTTTCTCATTTAGGTTAAATGGAGTTTGGAGGTTGGATGTCAGAAATGAGTTTGGCTGAAGTGTTAGAACCAATTGATATCTGTTCATCCTGAACTTCTGTCTTTGTGTTGCAGAAAAGGCAAAGGTAAAAGCTACACTTTAGAAAGACATCATTAGGAAAATAAGACTATTTTGTCCTTTACCGATCAAGGTCGCTAAGAAAATTCAAAGTTAGGAATATGGAGTGAGAGTCTTATTCTGCTGCTTTTTCTGTGTTGTGGTACACTTAGCAACTGCAGGTGCTTTGCCCAGACTGGGGTCGGTAATTTGTATTTTGGACATATTCTTGTATTCATTGAGGAGGCCTGTCCAAAGTAAAATGAGCCAAGTGCCCAAGTGTTTTACTTCAGTTTTACTGAAAGTGTACATTACATTTACCAGCAGGCATGACTTAGCTATGTGATTCTGTGTCTTCAACACAACAGTTAATAAGCAGTAGCATTGGCACTATGAATGAAATCTCAAAATGTGGGAAGATTGTACAACAGTAACACAATTGCAGGCAGGGAAATACTTTTTCTGCCTATGGTCTATTGGGATTTGTGATGTGGTTATCCAAGAACAAAATGTGGTTGCCTTCATTTTTCTCCTGTGGTCTTATTTGTCTGGTAGGGTTGTCTAAAGTAATTTTTCTGTGTTTTCATTATTTTGGTTTTGGAGTATGAGCCAGCAATTCGCGTTTTTGTCTATAGCTTAGTGGTGTTTTAAATATAGAGCAGATGTAAGAGTACTCTGAGATCATCAGCCAGTGCTTTAAATCAGAATTTTAGTAGTTTTATTGTATATTTTGATTTCAAATAGTATGATAATCTTTTACAGAACTGTAAGCTATTGGCTTGAAAACCAGCAGTCCCTATCTTTTTTAATGGGCTGTCTTCAAGCCCTTCTCAATTTTCAAGTTAGTGTGTTCCATTCCTGGTTCCCATTCAAACAGAAGTTACAAAGTAGCCCAAAAGAACTGCAAATTCCTTGTGTGATAGCTGTGGTCTCTTTTTGGTCAGGACTGTACTTTCATGTATATTGTTGTGGTTTAACCCCAGCCAGCAGCCAAGCCCACCTAGCTGCTCCATCATTCCCCCACCTACAGCATGGGATAGAGAATCAGAAGGGTAAAAGCTGGAAAACTTATAGGTTGGGATAACGACAGTATAACAGGGGAAGCAAAGGCTGCACACATAAGCAATGCAAGGCATGAATTCACTGCATCCCATGGGCATGGATGTTCACCTGTGTCCAGGACAGCAGGACCCCATCACAAGTGATGGTTACTTTGGAAGACAGAATCACAGAATCACAGAATGAACTAGATTGGAAAAGAACTTTGAGATCATTGAGTCCAGCCTATGACCTAACACCTCCTCATCAACTAAACCACGTCACTGTGCCATGTCCAGTCTATTTTTTAAATGTGTCCAGGGATGATGACTCTACCACCTCCCTGGGCAGAAGATTCCAGTGACCAAACACTCTTTCAGTGAAGAATGTTTTCCTGATGTCTAACCTAAACTTCCCTGGTGCAGTTTCAGACTGTGTCCTCTCATTCTGTCAGTTGCAGCCTGGGAGAAGAGACAACCCCCTTTCAGGCAGTTGGAGAGAGTGATAAGGTCACCCCTGAGCCTCATTTTCTCCAGGCTGAACAGCCCCAGCTCCCTCAGCCATTCTTCATAGGGCTTGAGTTCCTTCACCAGCCTTGTTGCCCTCCTCTGGACATGTTTGAATGTCTCAATGTCCTTCCTAAATTGAGGGGCCCAGAACTGGACACAGTACTCAAGGTGGGACCTCACCAATGCCGATTACAGAGGAAGAATGACTTCCCTGGTCCTGCTGGCCACACTGTTCCTGATCCAGACCAGGATGTCATTGGCCTTCTTGGCCACCTGGGCACACTGCTGGCTCACTTTCAGCTGGCTGTCGACCAGCACCCACAAGGTGCCTTTCTGCTGGGCCACTGTCCAGCCACTCTGTCCCCAGCCTGTAGCGCTGCAGTGGGTTCTTGTGGCAAAATGTCATCATTCCAAATGTCTCCTCCCTTCCTCCTCGTTCCCCCACTTTATGTACTGAGCATACTGGTTTGGAATATCCCTTTGGTCAGTGGGGGTCACCTGTCCCAGCCTCCCATGCATCCCCAGCCTCCTTGCCAGCGTGGCAGCACAAAAAAGCCTTGGCTCTGTGTAAGCCCTGCTCAGCAATGACAACAACATCTCTGTATTATCAGCCCTGTGTGCAGCACAAATCCACTGTGGAGAAAATTAATGCTACACCAGCCCAAATCAACACATATTTATATATCAGTGTATCTTTATTATAATAGCTAACTTTTTTTTGTGACTGGGTTGTTACAGAGTAAGGAGAGTGGCCTCCTCACTGTGAACCAAAGAAACACAGGCTTGCTTGTAGTGTCAGTTGCAGATTTTGTTACTTGGTGCAGGATTTGATGGTATTCCAAGTATTTAAGTTGAAAGACAACAGTCAGATAAAGTAACTCCCTATGTGATGTATATTGCTATGAAGGAGCAATTTTTTTTTATTGCTGCACCATTATATAGAGTCAAAAGGGCATACAACGAGTGTGTGCTGTAGACTGATTAATCTGGCATTCAGAAGCAGAACTGGAGTTCTGACTTTCTTGTAGCCTGGTCAGCCAGATTTGCCATTGGTAGCAAAAGTATTTTAGAAAGATTCACTTGCATTGCTGCAAGTTTCAGCATATTACTTCTTAAGTTTTTATAAAGCCTGAAACTGTTTGTGGGTAATCATATCTGCACTGCGTTTTTTTGTTGTGAAAAAAATCTTTAGGTTCTATGCTGATTAAGTTTGTCATGAAATACGTGTTTGCAAATCAGGTTATCTTGATCTTTTAAGTATTCATTCATCATCTTCTGACTCAATTCTTGCAGTGATTTCCAAATGGGCAACTGCCAAGAGAAGCTTTAACTTAGCTAGTAACCTATGTGAATTGTTCTGAAATAGCTCTCTCCAATTTTGCAAGCATTGCCAAAGAGCTTCCAATTGTCCCAGTGTTTAGGAAACAAGTTTCAAAATACATTAAAGCTTCTAAAATAGGAGAATCATCTGCTGCATCATCATCAGAATAGTATACTTAATAGGTGTTTCATGCAGTTTGTGTCATTGTGTCTCATTTAAATTTAGCCTTCTCTTCATATGAACAGCTTATGCTTGTGAACTCTTACATCAGTTAAATTCAGAAAAAACAGTTCTTACTCCTGTCATCTCTTCATTTACTTATTCCTCAAGCTGATTTATACAGTGTCTGGTGACCCAGATTTTGGACCTATGTGCATAGGAAGTGTGTAATTTTACATCCTTTACAAATGCCAGTTACACGGGTGCTTACTTCCTTGCAGATTTTTTTGGAAAGCCAACAGCATAGCCTGTGCTCCAGCTTGTTTTGTGTGTGGCTGAGCCATTGCTCTGAGACTTTGCAGTTTCCTCAATATAGATATCTGTCTGAGGAGCCCTAGCATAATTCAGTTAAATATTAGTCTGGTTTTGACTGGTGAGTGCTGGCCTGTTTGCAAGTTTTGTCATGTTGCATTTTATGTATTATGCTAAAATGAGCTCATTCAAATCGAAGATGATTAATATGTCTTAAATAATACATTTAAGATAATGCCAGAAAAGGATTTGCAAATAGGAGACTATTTTTATGGGTTTTAGTAAACTATTAAGTACTAACTCATTCAAAAATGTAGTCCTAGCTTTGCATCAGCAAAAGTCATCAGCATCAAGTAATCACATGAGATTTTATCTTGCTGAAGGGCTAGTTATAAAATCTAGCTGTGGCTAGTCTTTCTGGCTATTTTCTGGTGATGGTTGAAATGCCCAAACCTAATCCCTGCACCACAGCCCTTGTTTGACAATGAGAGAATGTTCAATTTGATGTTCAGTTTGATGAAGTATTTTCAGCAATGCATCTCTTCCTCACCTTGTGAGTGTATACTACAGAGTCTGTACTTGTGACAAACTGGGTCCTGTGCAGGAAGAAGTTAATGATCTCTCCTGGAGCCTGGCTGAAGCCCTTCCCCTACCTCAACCTTTGCCAGTAATAGCAAACTAGTAGGGAACTTAATCACTGACGGAGGTATTAAGAAGGAAGGAAACAGATTTTAGAGTGCACCAACCTTGATGGAAAGATGTGGGATTGGACAGAGAAGACCTAAAGGACATTTTTTTTTCTTTTTATATATATAGCATGAGAAAAGTGTTCAGTTCTAATACTGCAAGTGGGATTTTCCCTGAGTGTCTCAGGGAAAGTAATTTGCTTACAAAATTGCAGTGAATGTAACTTGCAATTCTCCTGTGAATCAGAGTAATACAAAATTAATAAAGCATATACTGTCATATATGTACCTGGGGAATACTTTTGAGACATTTCACCTTCAAAAGGAAGTGTTTAAACTTTCAAGTTTTGGGACTTTCACAGTTTGCATACTTCCTTAGGCATAGAGTGACTTTGAAGGATTTTTACCCTATTTTGTTCATGGAAGCAGTGTTTTCTTACAAGCTGTGTTTTCAGTTAATTTCAACATAAAAGTAACACAGTAGATATTGTTTTATACTGTATATTTGTTCTGGTTTGTTTCATAAACTTAGGAAGCTGTAAGCAGTTAGCCAGTGTGTGCTACCTTCTTTTGAAATGTGGAGTTTCTGTGCTGTGCCAGACTCTCACCTTTCCTTAAGAAATGAACAGATTTTCTTTGTTTATCAAGGACGTAGAGAACTGGAGTTAGTCAGTTGCTTCAACTCTTAATGGCTTCCTAACTGAGAGAAACACTGTGAGTTTCAGTTCAGTTTCTGAATTGAAAACAGACATTTTTAGAAGTCATGTTTTATTTTCTTCAGTGATCCTGAGAGATATGCAAAGAATATATAACACAGGCTGTTGTTTTACATGAATTAAATACCCGATGATTTTTTATGTATAGGCTATGTGAGCTCATAGAGTTAACAAAAATGAATAATATAAAATCACTGTAAAGTACATGCTTTGGTTATATGTTTGCAGAAGAATGTGATGCACCGAAGAATTACCTGATTTGAGTTGTATTGAATAGAATTCTTAATCCAGTTGGCTTTGGAACTTTTTAATTACTGGATATTTTATCTGGACTTCTTAAATTTCTGAAATAATGTAGTGTTGATGTTCAAAGCCTATTGAAACAAGTAACTTACACATTTCTGACGTTAAATATTCAGTTCTATTTCATATGTCTTCTGAAGAGACATGGGATTGTTGAAATAGGAAATTTATTTTCTTCTAAAACAATTGATCTGTATTTATCTCAAAGATTATGTCTCAAGTACTCTAGATAACGTTGACAGATTATCTAGAGGTTGTAATAGATGCCTAATTATTTCTGGTACATGTGCAATAGAAATCTGATCAAATTTTTTAAAAGAACTTAGAAGCTCACAATTTGGTTTACAGATGAATCCATTGCCCGTTAAATATAACAATTTATGTAACAAACAGTCTCTGGAAATATTAAGGGAAGATAAAAATATTGCTATATGGACTTCAGTTTCCTACTTTATATTCTATGAAATAACATGGGTTCCAGCTACATCCACTTGTACCCATTTAAGTGTAAGAAGCAGATGGCCAAACTTGGCACTTCATTCCGTGGCGATAGCCAGTACCAAAGCGAGCAAAGCTGCCACTTCCTTTGCTGCCTTTTTATCTACTATTACAGCACAAAATTAGGAAAAAAAAGTGGTAGTGCAGCACTTGTTTTTCAGTTTCTTGCTTCATACATCAGTAAGTCACACAAAGGCTTAGCAGGAAGAGGCATCTCCTTGGTCAGCAGTGCAAAAACAGGAAGGAGGAAGTCTATTGCAAATCTGGGTGTACTGATTATCAGTTCATGTTTCGCTGCAGAGGATGTCCATTAACAGCCATCAGCGTGATCCATTGCTTATCCAGCAGGAGCAATGACTGCTCTAGTGCTGCTACTACAGAATAAGGACCCTGCTTATAGGAAGTAATGTTAACTAACAAACTGTACTCGGCCCTTTCCTGCTCATAGAAACAGGATACTATTAGTGAGAACAATTCACAGAAATTGCACATCCAGGAAAGCCAGGCAAGCAAAGCATAACAGCTAAACTAAGATTAATAAAATCTTTTCTCTGAATAGACCATAGCTGAGTTCTGTGTTGTTCTGGCCTGTAATGTGAGCTTTTAAATAGAGTGGTGAAATGTAATTATGAGTAAGAATGGCAGAACTGGAACATAGGTAGTGTCTGGCATTGAAAGGCTGCGTAGGTTTTAAGAAATATACTTATTACCATAACTGCAATTGAATTACAGGAAACACCTGGACATTATTTTATAAAGCTTTTTAGGGTGTATGCAGCCACCTATATGAAATTACTCTGTGGAAAAATCCCTACAAAGTTTGCAGCTTGTGTAAACAGAAAATATCTTTGTATATTGTAGGACAAAGGAAGTTTCTGCAGGTTTCCTGTGAAATTGCAGCTCAAATGGAGTGTGTGATACAATATCGTGGTTTGGGATGCCATGGTTATAGTCACAGTGACAGGTCTGCTTTAAGGGCAGAATCTTAATTTGCATTGTCAGTGTTTTGCACTTGCACTGATCCCACTGAACTCACCATGCAAATTTGAATTGTAAATACTACTTTATTTTATAGTTTTATTAGTATATCTCTGTGTTGCCATTTCATGTTGAGATTTTTTTTTTCAATGAAAGGAGAAATAGGGAGAGTATCTAGTGGGCCACTTCTTGAAATGTGTGTATGAGAGCTAGCTGAGAGCATTTCTAGCATCAGGACAAAATTGGCATTGGTAGCAAGATAAGAATTCTAAAAGCATTATTTTCCATAAGCACAGTTTCTTCATTTCAGAGTTGTTTTATTTGTGTGTGTTTTGTTTAAAGTATTACTTCGAAAAATTGAATAAAAAATGTATGGTTGGAGAGGGTTTTTTTTTTGCCTTCATTTAATTGATCAANTTCATTTAATTGGTCAAAGTAATCAGTTATTTCCCCCCCCCCATGGTGCTTAATTTGAAGCTCTACAAATGAATCTTTTTCTCTTGCTTCTGTTGAAGGTCAGAAGTTGCATGGTCGGATTTACATTCCATGTCAAACTTGTACAACTGTTGTACAGATGTGTGTAATTCCTGTCATTGTCACAGCATTAATGGAGTTGTAAGTGATTGGCACTTACTGAGTGGTTATCAGTATCCTGAAAGGAATGTGTACATACAGTTTTTAATTGCTTCATATGTCTTGTGTAATCAGGAAATGAAAGACTTTGTGGCAATATAGGCAGGGGTGGGGAAACCTGCAATTCATCCTAGAAATGGGACAGAACAGGATGGGTTGGGGGAGGTGTGAAAATGGTGAAAGGTGTCAAGTCATTAATAAGAAGTTTCTTTGTCCTTTAAAAAGATTGCTAGTTTTTTCCCTATTTTCTGACTTTTTTTTTTCTATTTTAAAATACATGATCTGTTTTAAAAGTCTCTGCTGCTGCTACAACATATTACTAGAAGGAGAATTGTTCTCTCAGAAAAATTTACAGTAATGCTCCATAAGCTCAGATTTGCCTTTCCTGCATATGGATTGCAATTAAAAATTGAATCATTGCCCATTTAAAACATGCACAAAATAGTCCCCAAAACCTTCAAGAAATATTTTTTTAAAAGTTCATAAAGATTTCTTAAATATTATCTTTTTCTTGATCTAATAGACTTTCTAGTAATGATTTTTAAGTGACAGTTACCACCAACTAGGAATTCATATTATCATCTGAATCACTATTTTCTTTTGAAAGTATGGAGATTTTATTTAAAAAAAACCCAAACTTTTCAAGTTCATTATTTTTGCTTGAAGCCTGAGTTCCTGAGCAGTTCTGCTCTCCTTTGAAAAGTTACAATTATTGCTATAGATAAGAAACAAAATTACTTTAGTTCCCATTCTGATTATTCTTGCAATCTATTTTTCTATGCTAAAACAAAAAGATTACAGTAGAAGTTGTGTTTAGATGTCTGGTTATTGCCATTTTCTAGGCTAGAGGCCATAGATGTGGAGATAGACTGGAGATGAGGAGAGGAAAAAGCAAATTTGGGGTATTTGCTGAATTTTCCAAAAATTATTTTGGGCTCCTTGCCTTTCACACTTAATAGTCTATATGCATTTCTATTATTTGCCCTTCCAGTAGTCCAGTCAATGTATTAAATTAATTTCTGGACTTACACAATTTTTTTTTTCTTCTAACTTTTTATTTCTCTCCTCCTTAGTGAAATGCTCATCCTCTTTTAATCCCACCTACACTCAGGTATTTAGGAACATATACCCTGATTGCATGCATAGAAATGCTTGTATGAAATGATAGCAGAAATATATTTTTGAAGTAAGACTGTAACCATTTGTGAAGACATTTATGATGCTTGCTTAGAGTGATAATGTTTATGTATAGAGTTGTCATTATGGACTAGATCAGATGATTTCAGGATAATTGATTTTAAAAATTAATATAATTTTTGAAGAGTCATGTGGAATTCTTGGCATGTTAAGTTTTATGACTTTTGACTGAATTTTAGTTCTGTGGAGACAAGCCTTTTTGCTTACTCAACAATTGGTATTTTTGTGCATAGGATGGTGCCCTCTGGTGCTTCAGTATATTTTTGCATGTAAACATGAAAAGTCATCAATAAGACTTATTAAATACACATTTTTCATTGTGTTTTGGTTTTGAAAGGAAAAGTTTTAGGGGAGTTTTTTACAGTATAAAGTAAACTTATTTTATTGTTTTCAATTGGAAAATGGTTGCATATCTGAAAATTCTCCTTTATTTTTCTTGAGATCTGAATTCAAATCTGTTTATACTTGTCTTTCTCTGTGCAGCCTAACTGGTAAGAAAGATTAAGGTAAAAATATCCCTATTGCAATAAAATGTATCCAGTGAACTGAGACATCTTTCTCCTTTAGGTTAGTCTCTGACTACTCCTGGTTTATTTTTTTCCCCTTTTCGAATACTTTCTACACTATCTTCTTTTTACCTAGACTGGCATTAATATAACTTGACCAGGTGTTGTGATGAGTAGAAAAATAAGTATCTCAATTTATAAACAGAGTTCAAGGAATATAGACAAATAACCTGCTACACATTATGGGGAAAGTTGTTCATCTCTGCCTGTGCTCTTCACGGGTTCCCTGTGTGTCCTGTCGATCAGGAAAGAAATCAGTACCTGCCCTAGCCCTGGTTCACAGTACTGCTGGCTAAGTACTCACTCAAGTTAATGTTCTCTCATTCCAGATTGAAAATTTAGGGGGTAACATTGTGTTGGTTTGGGGTTTTTGGGTGTCAAAATCAAATATAAACTTCTGTCTCCAACATTAGTGATTTTCTCCTTTTTTATCCAGTCTGAAGACTCATACGAAGAAAAAAACTTTCTTGTCAAAGTTTCATGATATGAATCAACCACTAGTAGTCTACAGGCTCCTATAGTTGTGCAGATGAGAGGTTGAAGGCAGTTTTAATAAAGACTGATCATGTCTTTCAGTTTGACACAGTTCAAATTTGTGCTATTTTTCAGATCATCAGCATCTACTTCAGGGGCCCATGAAGCTAAAGAGGATCCTTGGGGCTCTTCATTCAGAGGTGTATAAATGTAAACAAAATCTGAAAGAATTGTGTATTACACATGAAAAAATTTCTTTGGTATCCTAGGCACATTTACCCCTTTTAATGACACTTCCTCCTGCTGGATGTGAAGCACTTTACAGTTAGAGAGAGATTTTTAGGGTAGACATAATTGCATGTAATTGTCATCTCCTGAAGAAATGGAGCTAGAAGGATTACTACTTCCTCACTCACTTTCCAACAGAAATCTCTGTGTGTTATAAATTCCATTATTTTTGTCTTGTAATCTTAAAGAATTATCTCTAGGATGCTTTTAGGATTCCATGATCTGCAGTATTGGTGATTTGTCTGCCTGATGATCTAGCTCTCAAAAATGGAGAATTGTTATCAGCATCACTTGCAGTGTCATTATGTCTTGAAATGCACACTTTCAGATAATTATTCAGAGATAGCAATTATTTTATTTAGATTACCTAAAAGATGAGTAATCTTTTAAATAACTATATGTATAGAAAATAAGCTTCAGTATCAGAAATAAACTATGATGTGTGATGTTCCATAATGGGTAAATCAGGTGTGTATTGTCTCAGTTGTATTTGCAGATTTGAGAAAAAGCCTGATTTCTGTCCCTGGCCAGAGATGGCCTGGCTCCCCAGTGTACACTTATATTTTCACAAAGGCTGGTGTTTTAGGTCAGACTTTGTTCTGAAGCCCCTGAAAGAGCATGTGTAAAGTGTCCTCAGGGCACGGTGTCCTAAAGGAGTCAGTAAATCTGTTAAATTCATCTTCTTCTCACCTAAATGAGAAAGTTGTGATACAAAGTTTTTTATAAATTTTAAAAGAATTTTCTTTTAAATGCTCCGATGATTTATTTCTGTGAAGGCAAGCAGTTCTGTCTCAGGGCTTTTTTCACTCGTGTGATGATGAGCGTTGATTTGTTGTTCCCACAAGATGGAGCTGTTTACGTGTGTAATTAACACGGAATTTATACCACTAGTGCATCTTGGGGAGCTCTGTCAAAATACTGGTTTAAATCACAGGTCACAATTTTATTAGTATCCTTGCAGAAAAGGGTACAATGTACAATAAAATTCTAACTATTATTTTAAGAAGGTAGGGTAAACTTGTGATTAAGGCATTGGGAAGTACGCAGGCATTGCTTTCTTCCACCCTGTTTTGAACATTTATTCCCTGTATTATTTTCAATTAAATACTGTGATAATACCCCTGAGATTAAAAACTAGTACTTTATTATAATTAAATTTAAGCATAAACGGCCTTAATATTGAGGAAAACATAATCAATACTGATTTTTATAGTGGTGAAAACTGCATTGCCTATGCTGCATTGTATGTACTTCCAGAACTTCTGGCTGTGTTTTCTGGAATTTTTTTATAACATTTTAAAGAAAAATCTTCTGATTGCAAAGGATTTCCTTCTGTCAGTATTTTAACAGCATGTCTGAAAGTGTTGGCATAGATGTGAAATGGATAAAAGATTTTCAAGGCAGCTATTGGATACCCTCAAATTATCAGGCAATAACTAAGTCCAAAAAGACAGTACATTGCTACCATCAAAGAAAGTTTGGTGGTACAAACTCAAGTATGGAGTTCCTCTTGCACCATCATTTTGCAGTCTCATTCTCATTTTAGATATTTTCTTTACTGAGTTTTACTGCTGTTTTCATTTATGCTTACATGACACAATTTACAGTTTGAGCTCATGGTGATAGATAGAAGTCCCCTATCTTTATGATAATGATGCTCCTATTGCACTTCTCTTTGAGAACACTGGGAGGAGACCTAAACTTGGAGGCTTCTTCTACCCTTAAACAAAAAGGCTAAAGAAAGCAGTAATAAATTGAACGTTTTTTTTCTGTGTGGTTTTTTTTTTTTATTGTTTTGTTTTGTGGTTTTTCTTGGTTTTCGTTTGTTTGTTGTGTTTTTTGGGGTTTTTGTTTGTTTTGGTGATTTTGGTATTTTTTTGTTTTGGTTTTTTTTTTTTTTAGCATGCACTGCAGTATAAGTGGTGAGTTCAGTCCATTTGAGGAGGCTCATGCCTGATATCTGTGAAGGCACTTTGATGCATCTGGTCTTCCTAATCTTTTTTATCTTCCCCAAGAATTCTGAAGATGGTTGGATGCCCCTCTATGTCCACCCTTGCTTCCAGCCTCTCTGACCCTTTTCTTAATGGTGCAGCATTCATGTAATCGCCTTGTGCTGTGTATTTTGGAGTGCTGCAACATGGGTTGTGGAACCTTTTTCTCATCCCTTCCCCATTTCTTGACAGGTGACAGTGCCATGGTCCATATGCTTGTCCCTGTGTCTCCTCATGTAGAACATTAGGCTGCCTAATGAGGCCTCACTCAATGCCCTCTGTGTCTTGCACCTTTCTTTCCTCCCGGGCCAGGATGCTGCCTCTCCCTCCAGCCAGCACTGGGTTCTGCATGTGGGTATTTCCCTGTGGTGATGCAGGTCACTTGTGGCCGTCCCCTACAGCTCCTTAAAGCTCCGTCACCCTGGGCAGCCTTGAGGGAGCCCTTTCAGGCAGTCTGGCAGGAACCTCAGGAGGAGACACTTATGGGCACGCATTTGCTCCTTCCAGCTGTCATTTCAAACTGTGGTGGTGGAAACTGTGAGGGGTGAACCACTTTATGGGTCAACAGTCTTATTTTTCCCCTGGTGCACTTTGGAGGAAAGAACCTGCTTTCAGCACTATAGCCTTATCTTCCTATCATAAGCAAAAGGAGATATACTTGGAATATTTCATTCAGTAGATTTTTCCCCTGAAAGAATATCTGTAACAAGCACAATATAAGGAATTGGCTTTCTTCCTTCAACATGTAGGACAACATATTGCCTTTCTTCTGTTGCTTAAGTTCAGTTGCTTCTCTGAACATATTGTACAAGGTCAAAAAACCTCAAAATGTATAAAGAATCTTATTACAAGAGCCTTTTTTTCATTGAAAGGTCACATTCCTGTCAGACACTCAGCTATAGATTTGTTGTGCTGATGACAAGCTCAGATCTCAGCAAAGCCCAGATGTCTGGTCAGAAAAAAGAATCTTGAAGAACATGGGAAATCACACTTCTCCAAGAAGACGGGGAGGGAAGTACTTTCTTGCTACTCAAGAGTTTTAGAGGCTTTGACTCATGGTTGCCTGGGTCTTGAACTTAAGACTCTATTTCTGCAAGCAACATTGAAACCCTTGCAACTTCAGCTTTTTCCTCATCCTAACTTTTTTTCTTTTTTTTTTTTTTTTAAATGAGCTTCTCCTTATAAATATCTGGAGAAAACTTTATAGTTATGAAATGAAATTAGAGGCCAAAAAAAACAATTTAAAGATTTTTGATCATTTTGTGTTTTTTAACACTTGTGGTTTGCAGTATGAACATGTTTGTATGTGTATGATGAAATTATCCTCGTATTGCTGCTCTCATTCTATGTGAAAAGCTACTTCAAAACTACCACTCTTTGCTGTTGTTGCTGTATCAAATTATGAATCAATTTTTGGAACTCTCTGTGCCTTGCCTTTGTTGGGAGACTCAATACCTTTGGTTTTGGTACAGCGGTTTTGGTACAGCTCTATGTAAGACCTTTTCTCTTGCTTCCTCTGCTAAAGTCTAAAGCTTTAAATTGCCCTGTGCCTCCTTTGCTCATTCTCATGTTTGAGCATTTTTCCGTGCAGATTTCTGTTTCTGATGCTGTTTAACAAACTACAGCAGTAATTTCTCCCGAGTCGTTTCCTGCTGGAGGTTTCTAAGTGAACTGTGCAAGAATTAGTAAAATAACCCAGAAGACCTGATTCTAGCCTTTCCTGAGAGTGAGGTCCCGTGGAGGAAGCAGCCTTAGGTGTGTGCACGTTGTGGCTTTGCCCTGGGCGCCGTTGGGCGTGGGCAGGCGGGGATGAGCCTGGGGGATTGCCTTTGCCAGGGGTCCGGCTGCTGCCGCGCAACGCTCCGGTCATTCCGGCTGGAGTCATTCGACCCTGATTTACTTGGATAGCTCTGCTGCTAGGAATACTGGGAAAGCAAATTTGTATGTTTGCACTTCTTTATATTTAGCAAAGAGTGGAATTTGATGGAAAAGCGATCCATGCTATTTGAGGTGGTTGGAGAAACTGATTCTTTTGTACCCATATTTGAGCATTAGGGCATAAATAACAGACCAGTGAGGCTCAGGTCAACCATGATGTAACTGGTTAAGCACCTGGATTAATGCCATAAGGGCTGGGTTTTGGGCCATCAGTTCCCATTTTTGTGCCATCTTTTTTTTAATGCTAATTTTGGTGGAGTGGATCCACCAAAGGATGCCACTAACATCAAGTTTGCTTGCTTTTATTTTCTTTTTAAGAGAGAGAAGTTTCAATAAACATCATTGCATGAATACTATTTTCAACTGGGGAAAAAAGTAAACTTTGCCTTTCTTATTTATATTTTATAGGTCTGTATATGATGACCAACCAAATGCACATCAGAAGTTTATGGAAAAACTTGATGCCTGCATACGTAACCATGACAGGGAGATAGAAAAGATGTGCAATTTTCACCATCAGGGCTTTGTGGATGCTATTACAGAACTTCTTAAAGTTAGGGCTGATGCAGAAAAACTAAAGGTAAGGAACCTGTTGTTCAGAGTTTCATATATCATTGTCTTTGAATCTAAAAGAAGCAACTGGACTCTTCTACTGAAGATTAATTTAGTGTTTATCACATGCACTCTGATGTTTGCAGCAATTTTTTAGAAGTGAATTGAACAGGGTTTGTGATTAGAGCCATGTTGCCTGATACAGTAATTTATATTTACAAAGCTGAATATTTTATTAGATCTCGTTCTGAATTTTTTAACTTATGTTTTCAAAAAATGCTACCAAATTATTTTGCATTTTTTAAAGGCTTTCTCAGAAGGTGAAAGACAACAAATGATAAACACATTTTTTCTTAAATAGGTCTTTTCCTAATCATGCGTTTATATGTCAGACCTTAGAAGAATTGAAAGTCCTTATTAGAAAACTAAAAATACTACAGTTATGCATGGAAAAAGCCTGTTCTTTACTTGTAATGAGCAGGAGAGTAGGTGATGTTAGTAGTTTTCATGAGATACGAGAACCAAGATTTCCTCATAGATCAGAATGCAGAATAGTGAATTATGAGATCCGTCCCTTTTAGCTCTCCTTACACTTTTGAGAGCAAAATATGCACACCAGACAGAATGAGCATAGTTCATCAGAGGTTATGATTAGAAGACCATTATATAAAGGATATTCAGATAACAAGAGACCAAATACAGCATCAATGAGGTCATTGAGCATCTTTGTTCAGAAATTAATGAGATTTTTAATAAACTAGAATGTGCTTCCTTATTATGATGACCTAATGAGTCACTTACTATGTGGGAAAATCTGAGGTTGAGCTTTGCCTGCACCTGCAGCATTAAAATGTTGCTGTGGTTTGGAGATTTCCACGTTTGATGTTAATCAACCACCCAGTGTTTGCATTCAGCAAAGTATGAATGTTTAATTACCATAAAATGCAATCACCATTTCTTACAGACAATGAATGGCCCATAGAGCTCATTGAGGTTATCAAAAAGGGACCAGTGGTCAATTGGGTCAATGATTTGAATTGTTTGACAGACCTACAGAAACAAGGAAAGTTCAAAAATCCCAAGTAAATTTGAGAAGTTTGCCACAGAATCTGTTAGAAAGAACTGTCATAAGTAATTGAAGTTAACAAAAGCCCTTTGCGATCAAAAGTTCAAGTTCAAGCTGTAGAGTTAATTTGAATTTGCATTTCTTTGTTCTAAGTTTCTCAGGAAGCATGATCTGATTACAAGGGTGAGCAGTCACATCAGGGCAATATATGCATATTTGTCTAACAAAGGTAAAATTATTTTTAAGGTCCAAGTTACTGATACCAACCGAAGGCTTCAGGATGCTGGGAAAGAGGTGAGAAAATGGTGCTTCCTATATGGGCATTATGAATATTTGTAGCAAAATAAATTTATTTGCATAATTTAAGTGTTATTTTCTTCCCTTTTAAAAAAAACCCAAACCTTTAAGGTGATAGCCCAAACAGAGGAAATCATCCGATGTAGAGTTCAACAGCGGAATATTACAACAGTTGTGGAAAAACTACAGTTGTGTCTTCCAGGTGAGTAACCTATAGCTAAATATGATGGCAAACTAACTAAAGTAAGTCACAATAGCTGAAAGGAAAAGACTTCTGTTTTTTCTAAGTTGTGGTCCTGTAACATCCAGTTTAACAAAAAAACTAGTAGGTTTTTAAAAAATGTCAACATGTAATTCCATGTCTTTTGCAATATTTGACACAGAGCAATTGTGATAATGTCAGAGAACAGTGAGACATTTAAATGATGCAAACAATGTAGCCACATACAACTTTGAATGAACTGATATTTTTAATATGGTAAACAATTAATTTGTTGCTTGAGAGGATGGCTTTTAGTGTTTGAATACTGGGAAAAATACTAATGATGCTCTTTCAGCATTGTAGTTTTATTTCTATGTCACTACAGGTGTTTCGAAATTAAAAAAAAGGGCTCTAAATGTTGTTTCAGGAAGGCAATATTGTAGGATTGCACACAGCTCCATAAGGGTTTTATGCTGTTTGTCATATTGGTGTAAAGTAGATTTGAGAATTTTTCTTTGTGAAGTCTTCTTGTTGACGTGTTCTGAGTACAGTAGGTGGTACTGTTGCCTTTTTATGGAGACAGGCCATGGACTGGTAATGCAGACCAGGTTGTGGCATGAAGTAAGTGAATGAATATGCCTGATCTGTGTAGTGTTGACTGTTTTGTTAATCTTCATTATTTTTAATTTAAAAGCTGTTAAGAGTTCAGTTACTTTTTCCTTTTTAGCTGCATTCTAGAATATTTTTGCTAGGTTTATCACATTTCTTCTACATAGAAATGAAATAAGGTAAATATATCACATCCTTTTCCATTTCTGATTTAGTCCTTTACAGTATATGTTTTCCTCTTTTGTTAACTAAACCCACAATATGACTCACAAGTTAATCTGCTTGTTTTTATGCAGTGCTGGAAATGTACAGCAAACTAAAAGAACAGATGAGTGTAAAAAGGTGAGTAAACTTATTTCTATGAGAAAAAATGTTATATTTGTAAGTAAATTAACAGAATAGCAAACACTTTCATAGACAAGTAAATGTTCTAAGTCTGTAGCTTGGTATATCTGTAGTCTGTACTATTTCTTAATACTGATCTATATTTCAAGAATATTTGAAAATGTTATATTAAAGAACTTCTAGGACCTTAGTGATTGCAATGAAAAATAACGTTTACTTAAATGGGTATCACATGTAATGAAATTATGATTATAAAATGTGAAATAAAGTTTACTCTTCTTTATTATTTAAAGCAGTCTAAGAAGCAAGAAAAATAAGATCTTTAGGGACTAAAGATCTTCCAGAGTACATTAATATCTGATTAATATATCATCATATATTTAAATCAAACTCATAATGGAAGAAGAAAAAAGGGCATTTTACTCCTTATATCTTTCTTTAGATCGATCTGGTTTCTCTATGC
Organism: Notiomystis cincta; assembly: GCA_013398075.1. Classification (NCBI taxonomy): domain Eukaryota; kingdom Metazoa; phylum Chordata; class Aves; order Passeriformes; family Notiomystidae; genus Notiomystis; species Notiomystis cincta. The sequence goes on along the minus strand of VZRX01022471.1, from coordinate 69,292 downwards.
TTTTGTGCAAATGGGATTATGAGAAGGAAGTGGAGATAATGTGGTTTGGGGTTTTTCCCTCTGTCACAAGTTGACTTGTTAAATTAAAACTATAATTGAAAATTAATTTCTAGAGTAATAGTTTATAACCAGTACACAACCAGCTGCTCCTTCCTATTGTGTCTCCACTTTTCATCTTCTCAGGGAGCTGCTCACTGCTGCTCTAGTCCCAGTATCCCTCATTCTCCCTCCCTCCTGGCAGGTTGGCTACTCCTGCCCTCTGCTTTAGCTGCATCCTGTCCCACTGGGGCTGCTGCCTGCACCTTGCACACCCACCCCAGCAATGCCACTGCTGCTGTTTTCTTCTTCATGATTTCCAAATCATCACTGCCACTGTGATCCCTGCCTGCTTTTCACAGTGCCTCACTCACACCCATGCTCTGTGCCTGCCCTTTCTGGGTTCCCGGTGGCTGGCGGTGCCTCTGTGCACTTGGCACCACTGCAGGGAGCTCCTGCTGACAAGTCTGTCTGGACAGGACTGTTTCCATTTGGAACTAGCTGTGCACAGTCAGTTGTCTGCAGGGCTGCTATGTGATACAGATTTACTTTTGGACTGTTTGTCTGGATTTCAGTTTCTGAGTAGCCAACACCTCCTGCCATACTGTTGGGCATCTGAAAACCCTCAACAGCAGCCACTGTGTAGAGCAATCAGCTCTAAAGCCTGTGTGCAGACTTGTCCAAAATGCTTCAGATTAACTGATCTATGAACATTGCAGCAAATCTGATGCATTTGTGATACTGATATATGTGCTACATGATACCTATGTATGTTTGTTCTCTGGAAGGTTTTCTGCAGAAATACAAAAGCTTTGAGAATGACCCTACAGCTATGGCACTGTGGTGTCTCTTATTAAAACTTGCTCTGTGTGAACCAGTGTGGTAGATCTCATTAGTCTGACTCCTATACAACGTTACCTCTGAACAGGACACTGGTTTGGCATCTGCTTAGAGTGCCTGGCATGTAGTAGTAGTAGTATAGTAGCGTGTTGTTGCAGTGTTCTTGGAGCAGCTCACCAGAAAGATGTAAACAGTCCCCTTGCTACTCCAGAGATCAGACTGAAGAGTGTGCAGTGTGCTGTCTGAATCACACCACTTCCCTCTGCAAGGTCTTCTGTGGACAGTGCTGTGTTTAGTGTGCTGAAAATACTGGACACACAGGCAAGGCAAGCAGCATCCTGGTTTTAGAATTGCAGGGGAAGTTGTAGCTCCTAATGTCATCATGTAAGGATCATTTAGGTGAGATAAAATTGCTGATGGCTTTTGGCATTTTGACTCCATATTTGCTAGTGGTTTTGTGGAGACCACTGATGGTTGATGTGCTTTCTGAGAAACCATTGGTACTCTTCAAATTTAAATTATGTGATAATTTTCCTGTGGGAGTTGTTGCCAGACAGGAAGTCTTAAAAGTTGAAGGACTCCTGAATTGAGGGGTTTGGACATGTTATTGTCATACCATAAAAAGATCTAAAGGAGAGAGGAGATGCCATAGCTTTGATGTACCATGCCTTGAAATCACATGAAGGGCAGAAGGCTTAGACTCTGCTGCAGGCTACTGCTGCAGCTCAGATAACTCTTTCATTAGCTATGCTACAGTTATTATTTTGCCTGTGACTTACAATTCCCTGTAATACAGCCTACAGGTGGCTATCCCGTGAACTTGCAAGTAATTCCACTGGTAATTTCCTTGTGGCTCAGCAGAGTGCATGTATTCTGGCCTTTATCTCTACTAGAAGATTAAGCAACAGCAAGGACATCCATAGTGTCAGTGCAAAGACCTGATGTGTGCGCATACAAGGGATTTCAAAATTGATCTTCCTAAATTTTGCTGTGAAGCTTTTTTGTGGAAGAGTCAGAGAGTAGCAGTTAAAATCCTAGACACCACAAAGCAATGAGGAATGTTTATTTTAGGCAAAGATAATTTCTCATAAACCTTCACTGAGGTTTGTTAATGCAGCAAAGCTTTCATTGCTCTTTTTTTTTATAAAAAGACATCTTGACTTTCTCTGCTTGTGACCTTTTAGAATAAATTTCCATTATTCCATTGTCTTACAGTCTTGCACTGTGAGTAAAACTCTCCATTCTAATGTTTAAATAAAGGGAAAACAAAAGCATGGATATTAAATATGTTTGGGGGATAGTTGTTCCAGGAAAAAGATTGGAATTTCATTTCTTTTTTTCTGTGGCAGACCTCTTTTAAGATAATGCAGGATTTTGGATCTGGAACACATACTGGTTTGTGCAGGTGGAATGGAGGTTTACAGAGAAGTCCAAAAAGCCATCTCTTGATAGCAACTTTTGGTCCTTACCAACATGGGTAACGTTTGAACTGATGACCTAGAGGTGAAAGGCTCTGTATCCTATTTATCTGTCTCCTGAGCCATAGATAACACAACTTGACAAGAACTGTAGTAGTGAGAGGAAGTAACTGCAGAATCTGCTCTAAACAGACACAGTTGGCTGGAAAGAGTTACAGAGGGTTTAAAATCTTAACTGAGGAAGCACAAAGGAGAAATGTGGTTTCTTTGCTGCTCTCCCAACCACCTAGTGGGGGCTATACACTTACACAATTCGAGCTCGAATTTTGAGTCAGAGATAAAGGTCATCACACATTTCATACAGCTCTGGTACCATGGCCTTAGTGTTTGGATTTTGATATGTGTCTTGTGAGACAAGCTGCTTCAAGTGATTGTGGTCTAACTGGGAGTAGTTAGAACTGGTGCGTTTGCAAGCCTTTTTCCACAGTAAATATTACAAAAACCCATCATAAAATGAAAAAGATAAATCAATCTGCTAAGGTTGTTGCTGGATCTTCTCAAATCTTCTGTGAGATGGGCTGAAGAATGAGTATAGCATTTCAGAGTGAGCTTTTTGCCCTGAACGACTTGGATTTATTTTTTAACCTTGCTATAAGCTTTTTTCCAAACTGTGGGAAAGACAGAGTTGATTAGTTATTTAGGTTACTAAAACTCACTGAGACAGTCATGCAGCGTTTCTCTGCATAAACCTTCCAAGCATCCAAATAAACCTTAAGACTTAAAGGATGCAAATATGAAAAGTTCATAATTTGTATAATTTGGTTCTACCCATGTTGGTATGGATACTGGAACAGATAAAACCATGGTAATTTGATTTTGATTTTCTGCATTGTTTTGGAACAGTGTCAGAATGAAGCACTGCATTTTACCAGCAGCAAATCAATACTTCCCAGACATACCATTGATCTGGCAAAAAACCCCATCAGAATTTATATTTGATGCTGAAATGTCAGCTGCTTTCTTTGTCACCATTCCTCAAGCATTATTAGTTTGATAATTTAATTTCTAAAAAAATGTCCTACCACAGCTTTATTGACAAAAAAGGTATTCCACATATCTTTTTTTTTTTACACAGCAACACTTTAATCTGATTTTCAGAAATACTGAGCCTTTGATTTATTATACAGAAGTTTCAGAGTTGGTAGGGCCTTTATCTCAGTTCATGGTCCTTTGGGCAACTGACAGAATTCATATGCTGGGGAAGTTTAAAACTTAGGTTTAAAGTTGGTAAGGCAACTAGATTTAAAAACAAAAGAAATGCTTGTGGTAAAAGGACTTCAATTGCAATTTCAACATGTCGCCTTCAGGATCTCTTTGAATATGATTTTTCTGTAACATTATTAAAAAATTCTAAAGAACTCCCTTAAATGTGTTTGGTGGCAAAGTTTTAGGTAATTACTCAGTGGAAATGTAGTAAGCAAGAATATACAGTATTTCCTCTAAGAGAAGCATTAAAGTTGGAGAATAGTACTATTTTTTCTTTCTAAACTAGGTTTGTTTCCTTAATAAAAATAAAATAAGGATTTTGTCTCTTGGGGTTTTTTTTCAGCAGGAAATTTTGGAATATAACTACATGGTTTTTTACTTAACAGGCTTGTGAGCAAATAAATTATTCTCAGTAAAATTCAGTCTTTGAGTTCATCTTCCTCTTGATCTGTGTAATTTCTTTACTGCTGTAGTTTAACTTGATGGGGCTTTTTTAGTAAGTTATGGTATTCCTCTTTACTGCCTCCAAACAACACTCTGCTGATAAAAATCTTAAAGTTTCTCTTTATCATTTAAAGCATAAATGAATACTTCATGTACACTAAAATAATGGTAATTTTCTTCTAGTTTTGGTTTTTTTACGTGTTGATGTTTTATATTCTATACAGACCTGACTCTTCTGTGCCTGGGGCATTTTGCAAGGAGTAAGACAATGCAAAACACTAATATTAATCTTCAGGGGGGCTGGCTGTTCGGTGTGAGGTTTTTTTTGTTTACTTTTGTTTTGTTTTTTTTTCATCCTGGTTCTTTCTAGTATTAGAAGGTTCCATTTTTATAGTTTGCAGACGTTAGTAAAATCCATTGTGCAGTTTTCTTGTTCAGGTGTCAAAATGGATCAGTTCTGCAGTCTTATCATATGACCCATATTGGTGTTTGAAACTTAGCGTCTTCAGTTTCAAACAATTACAAATTTTGCATTGAGCAGCATATTCTCACAAGATTAGCTCAGAAAAATAGACAGAAAGATGCTATATTTATATGAAAAAATAACTTTGAAGATACTCCTTTAACTCATTTGTAGTCAAATGGGCAATCTTCACCTTATGTGTTTGATAATATATGATGGGAACTAATAATATTGTCAAAATCTTCAGCATTGAGTTAAATCTATGGAAAGTTTTAAAATCTAAAAATGTAAATACATCATTCTATGAAATTATATGCAAAACTTTTTGTTTTAAATCCTGACCTGCAGATGACCTTCAAATTAATAAGACTTCAGTGCTTTATCAGAACAGATGTTAAAAGGGCAAGGTCCTGAGCTCCATATATGTATAATTAGTAAGGGACTCTAGAATGGATTTAAAATGGATTATGTTAATTCTGATCTTAGAGCCAGCAGTCAAAAACCTTCCAGATGAACTAACAGTGTTCTGATAAGCTGATCTGTATAATTTAAATAAAAACCTTTTATACGATTTTGATGCTATTATGGTCTTATTCCCCAGAAGTCTCACCATGTGGCACTCTTGGCCATTTTCTATTTAGAAAAACAAAACCCACACACATAAACCCCCCAGACCTTTTCTTATGTGCAACATTCCCGTCACCTTATGTATATTTTATATAAACCAAGTATATAATAAACAAAAGCTCCTAATTTACACTTGAAACCTCTTTATTTGCAGTCTTCTGAAAGCAGCTCTGTTCTGGAATAAAAGAGAAGATTTTTCCCATCCTCCAGCTATGCTGAGTTGTTAACTTAGAAATGTCTTGATTAAGAAGATTCAAAACACTGTCTTAATTTCAGAATTGAACGAGAAGTCATGACTCTAGTGTTAGTAATTTGTTTTTGCTTGTCTACTGAAAGAAGCCAGAAACTTGAATTACATTTTCGGAAAGTGTTTACTCATTTACAAAGTAATGTCCAGAAACTAAAGAACCGTAAAGGACACTTTTTAAGGTTTTCTCATTTGAGGGGATTTTCCTCATATTCATTTTTTCCTTCAGAATAATTTGGTAATTTTTCTAAACAGATTATGTGGGACTTTTAGGAAAAAAAAGGAATTAAGATTAGGGAAGAAAAGTTAAAAATGGCTTAAAGATATTACTCCATATTTGTGGAAAGAAAGGATTGGAACTAGCAGCAGGTTAACTGCATCTGATCTAAGTGTTTCTGCTTTTCCCATTTAAGACCAAGCTAGAAGACATTGTTTACCTTATTCTGCTCAAACTGGACAAACTAAATTAGTTTTCCCAAATTCCTCCAGGGCTGAGTAGCTGGTAAGAATACTACATAAAGGGAAATTATTGTCACATCTGCAATTGACTGGTGTCCTATTCATGTTTAGCCTGGTTCCAGTATCTCTCTTTAAACTGTGGTTGAGATCACAGATTTATTGATTATGGTACTTTGTTGATTCTATGTAATTTTTTCCTGGGTGGGATAGACTGTATTTTGTCAGAAGAGTTAATAGGTTTGTAGTTTACAGCAAAATGTGATGTACTGCTGGAAAAAGCCTTGGTCAGTATAGGTGTAAAAACGTGTCTTTTCCCAGTAAGGATGGTGGAAGGAGGGTGGGTGTAGATCTGTGCATGTGTTCACATATACCTGAAGAAGGCAGATACCTGCAGGCAGGCTTTTTCAAGATTTTTAAAATTGTTTGGCACATATACTGCAGTGTTGGGTGATTGGCAGTTTGTGTTTCAGAAAAAAACCCAACTCATAAAAAACTCTAATCCCCTATAGGGGAGAGATAATGGTTATGACTTTAGTGTCTCCATTCTGCAGGATGCTCCATGTGGTACTGGCACTGTTGATCAGAACAGTTAATACTGTAGGAGCGTACTTAAAATTTTGACTTGGCGCTTCACTGGGTTTTTTTTTCAAACTAAAGCATTATATGGATGACCCTTGATTGTTATTTTTTCTAAGAATAGAGTAAATTAATTAGATGCATATTGATTGCATGTGTGATATTGAAATCTATATTTGATAAATTATTTTATCAACTTTTTATAAGAAGCTACATAATTTTATCTTAATCTCTCATAGATACTATTCTGCTTTGAAAACAATGGAGCAGCTAGAAAATCTATATCTTCCTAGAGTTAGCCAATACCGCTTTTGCCAGATAATGATAGAAAATCTTCCAAGGCTGCGTGAAGAAATAAAAGAAATATCCATGTCAGATCTGAAGGATTTCTTAGAGAGTATTCGAAAGCATTCTGACAGAATTGGGGAAACTGCCATGAAACAGGTAAGTCAGCCTAACAGGATGACTTTGGTCCTGTTGTTTACTGAGAGTTTCAGTTTTGTTAGTCTCAAATTATCCCAGGTTTGTTCAAAGATTACAGTCATCCCAGAGACCTCTGAGTAAAGATGGAGAGCTGTGAAATTGCTAACATGTTGTGTAGTTTTTATCAGTGTCCTAGACAAGAAGTAGTTTCCTCCCTGAGAAAGGAAGGAGAGATGCTGTATATCTCAGGTTTCAAGAAATTATGAAATACTTTGAGCAGTCAGCTCCAGGATAGTATGTATCTCAGCAGCTACTGCACCAAAACAAAGAGCAACCTATCTGGCCAGCTGGCCAGGATGAATTAGACAAAAGAAGTGTTGAGATAATTGCCTAGTTCTCTCTACAGTGCTACTCATAGAGAAGACTTTGAGGTAAGAGCCAGGAGGAGACTGAGACAGCTGGAGGCCTTGCCTGCTCCATCACAAAATAATCTGCCACTTCAGAGCCACTGGTACTAGGCAAGGTAGAAAGCAGTTAATGCTTTTAAAATTTATTGAGAGAGCAAATAAAGTTTTCATTTGACTTCTCATTTACAGAATTCAAATTGGGTTGCCATTTTGTCATCTAAGGTTCTTATAAAATGCAGCACTGATTATTATAAATGAAACTTAATTGCAAGGTTGTGCTGTGCTACCTTCAGTAGTAAGGACAATATAGTGCCTTTGACTTCTGCAGCTGACTGCTCACTTAGACGCAACTGAAGACAGCAAAAAATAGCTAGGAACTCAGATACCTGTACTGCACTTAAAGATAGATTCTCTGCAATTTTATGATCAGGAAAATTACAGACTGACTTTTTAAAACCTTTCTGCCTTTAAAATTTTATACTGGGAATTAGGGAAAAGTTATGCAGGATTCGCTATTGAATTCATTTATCATCCCCGAGTGATTAAAGGCAAAATCACTGGTGTAGGCTGAGGGTTCGTGCACACCTTGCAGTTACACTGCTGTGAATTCAATTGCACCACCTGTTTTTCATGTCATAGCATACACTCATCAGTGATGAAATTTGAATTACATGCCTCTTAATTGATTCTACTCTTAAAACAGGCACAGCAGCAGAAGACCTTTAGTACTGCTCTTCAGAAGCAGAATAATGTAAACTACGGTCGGAATATGCACTTAGGTAGAAACAGGATTTTGGAATCCAAGAATGAAATTACATTGAAGCGAACCTTTGAAGATGAGGATGAACATGAAGAAGAGGTAACTTTGTACTAAATCAGTTCATCTTATTTAAAGTGAATTTTGTAGGTTTATTGAACAAAACTTACTGGTTTTACACTGTCTTTAGGTGGTTAACATTAGTTAGAAAAACATACAGAACACTTTCAAGGTGTACCAGTCCAGATCAGCATTTTAGGGTGAAAAATTAGTGCTAAAATAGTAGTTGTATTAATGCTAGCTTTAGCATTATGTTTGAGGACATTCAGTTACATGGGACTTGCAGTTATTCTGGAATTCAGTTACAACTTACATCGTATATTACCTGCCCACTGTTAGTGGTTTGTGGCCCATTGGAATATTCTGGTGCTGCTAAATCCTGCATTTGGTGTTGAGGACCTCAGCTTAGATAAGAACTCTTGCATCTGTCAAATACTCAGTATGCCTAAATCAAATAAAACAGTGAGTATTTAAACCTTCAAATCTGATGCTCTGGAAACACAGAGAAAGGAGTGTGGTATTGTAAGACAAATAAAACATATTACTGTAATGCAATAGGAGGAGACATTGAAGCAATTGTTTTATTGTTTTCCTATAGAAGCCACCAATTTTTGAGTCCTTATTATGTAAACAAGTTCTATTGGTAATATATCCCATTTTGCAGATTTTATGCTTATTATGTTTTATATACTCTTGTTTTTCCTTTCCTTCTTCAGGTTTTAACTGCCCAAGATCTTGTAGACTTTTCTCCAGTCTATAGGTGTTTGCACATCTACTCAGTTTTGGTATGTATTAAGGTGACCTCAGAAAGATATTTAAATTGTGGAAGTTACGTATTCATTTTCACATTGTTCATGCTCTTAATAGTTCCCAAACAGGCAAGTATATTGCTTGTAGTGTTGGTAGTTCTGGATGAACCAGGTGGAATTGGTAGAGTATGGATACACACTCAGGGTGTGAGCCCACATATTCTTTTGTATGCATAATAACTACATAAACAACTCCACAAGGCATTAACTGCCTAGGTGTTTTTAGGTATATATGTACAATATGCATGTTTGCCTTAATACTGGTATCAGCACTTTTGCAGTTCCCACAAGTATTCCGTGTTACCCAAATATTTGGACGAATATTACAAAACATAGGAATATTCAGTCTTGTGCAAATTGGAGTAGTCGGGAAAAATAGGAGGCAAAGATTCTGACAGGGTGTGCCCAGGCAGATTAGACTGGATTCAGTGGCAGACACACAATAGCCTATTTTAGCTTCTGTGGGGAACATTCAGTGCACAAGCTTCAAGCTTACAAGGATGAAAACATTTTTTGGGAAACATGGTATCAAATTATTTGTTGTTTCCTGATCTTTCCTGTGTCTCAGTTACTTTTGAAGTCATCACTTAGAGAATTTAAGTATCAGTGACATGTAGATGATCTACTTGTAAGTACTGCTAATCCTATAGTCTCAGCTGCACCTGCCTTCAAGCATTCAGCTGGGTTATCTTCTTTTTGTGGAATCCTTGCAGCTGTGTTACATGAAAACTTGCGTATTAAAATACTGTTTAAAATGTTATTTCACTATAACCTTTTTTTTTTTTTTAAGAAAAAGTGCAAACAAAAACCATCATTAATTATTCAATAATAAGTCTCACCGAAAGTTGGGAGGGACAGAAAGACAGGCTGCCAGAACTATTGAAAGACTGGACTGTTTCTTTTAACAGAGAACAGTGTGAAATAACACATTAAAAAGAATGTGCAAAATTAAGCATACCAGTTGACAACATCTGCTAATTCTTTCTTTAGAATAATAAAGGAACAGGAAGTAAAATTGATAGATGACATTTAAAAGTAATACATAATTGTATTTTTCACTTTGCCAAGGATCCTGAAGTTGCACCCTTATCTTTTTGCATCTGCACAGAAAGTTTTCCAGATTTCAGATTTACTGGAGGCAAAAACAACCTGGAGTGCTCCCTGGTATCAAAAAGAGTTGTTGATGTAGACTTCTGTATTTCCTGCCAGAATCATCTCATTAATAAGCCATGATATCATTAGCAAGAGTAGTGCATTAGCCACTTTTGGGAGTCCTCATTTATCTTGTGTTGCAAGCCGTCTCTTTTGAGTTTAGAAAACTTGATGATGGCAAAGGAGGGGAGTTGATACCAGATGGCTTTTCATTACATTTCTATAATAAGGATCTTACAAGAAGTGTTATGTTCTTAATGAATTCTGTCTCTGCTACAAAATTGTAGAAAATATTCTAATTTCACACAGGACAGAAATTTTCTACTCTGCTTCTTCATAATGAAGAAGCAGCATGATTTTTAGGTACCTCAGAGTGTTACACAACTTGTGATTCCTAGTGATACCTAGTGATGGCAAGATATGTACATACCAAACACATATGTATTTATGGACAAGTAAACTTTCTTTAGACTAGAAACTTATGAGAAATATACATGAAGATCTTTTTTTAGCCCCTGTATTATGTGAGAAGCTGTATGTATAAATTCTGGTGGAAATACCCCTGACTCTTTTGCATGTAATGTTACCTCTTAATAAAAAGCTTTATCAGTGTAAAACAAATGTATCTATGGTGTGAAATAGGACTTGATATATTAGCAATATTCCTAAAATTTATAACAAAACATGAACTGATTTATTGTTTCTGTTGATATAAACTTATGTTTTTTTGGAAGCTGGGCAAAACAAATGCATTGCTTTGTTACATTTTATCTTGCCTAGGCTTTGCTGATGCAGTGAGTGAACCTCAGGGTTGTTGGTGTATTCTGCTGATTGCTTCAGCACATCTGAGTCAGACAGTTGTTATGCCTGAATTGTTAATCGTGACTGCACAGTACAGCATGGTCTATAAATAATCATAAGACTTTTTACACCTCCACTTGTGGTGTGGATCTGAGAAGAACAGCTAGTCTTTTTCACTTGAGAAGCTTTTGTCAGGACTGGGTAGAGATTTGATCCTGGAGGTAGAAGTCAACAATCTGAAAACTGCACTGAGTATTTGGGCTGGAGGTGAATGGTTGGTATCTCTGATCAGGAGGTGTTTGTATGAATTGGAGTATATAGTGTAAAGTTCTGCTGCAACAGACAGTGTTAGTAAATTTGCATCCTGGTTTCAAGTGGATTTTTTCGGTTTTAAGCAAAGTCTTTCTTTTAGGCTTTCTTAGGTTAGCAGTATTTCTAAATATGACTGAATATTCATTATGAACTAAATATTCATTATGAACTAAATTTATATCTTAGAAAGAAGTTAGGTAAGTAATGCTGGCTTAGTAGTATAAAAAGTCTGTAATAATCTGATTTGGACATTTTTTGGAAGACCAAGTAATGGAATTCTAACTGGCCTAATAATAGGCTCATAAAGTAAAAACAAACTTTAAAAATGCTAAGCTGCTTTATTTTACTTGCATACAAATTGCATGTGCTTTAGTAGATAGATGAGTCAATGTAGCCCTGATTTCAAATGGACAGATGGTTTCTACCAAATGGTCATCTTAGTGAGATGAGTAGGATGTACTTGAATTCTTCATAATACAATATTTAGGCACAGAAAGTATTGTATTTTTGAGGATCATGACAGGAAAAAAATCTAAATCCAGACTTATTATAAATCCAACGAGAATAAGCAAATAAGTAAATCTCATGTGTGTCTTTCCTCAGTCAAAGCTAATGCAGGCAGTGTTCAGATGTGTCGTATATTCACAGAAGCATTTTTGTAACAGCTTCATAATGCAGGTACTTTCTTGAATAACCTAGAGAAATGTTTTAGGAGACAGTGAGTTTCAATTATACAATAATAGGCAATATGCCTTGTCTATGAATATTAATATACTCTGAAAGTTGTAGTTTAAAAATGGACATACAATTTAAAATACATAATGTTGCTTGAGAAAATGTAGGCATGTGAACAAAATATCTATTTACAGCACAGGCTGTAAGCTTCTCTACAGAAAAAGGTAATTTCTGCATATTTCATGCATGCAAAACTTTGCTGGTGTCAGCTGGAGGTTTACATGTGGAATAAATGCAAAATACGTGCTTAGTTTAAGAGAATTCTACCTTTAAATTAAGAAGCACCTTTTTCACATGGAGACAGTATTCACTTTTTGGCTACTTACGTCTTTTTTTAGGGTGATGGAGAAATATTTGAAAATTACTACAGAAAACAAAGGAGGAAACAAGCAAGATTAGTTCTGCAACCACAGTCAAGCATGGTAATCAATACTTTTGGTTTTGCATTGATCTGAGTATAAGCTAATGCTTAGTGGTATTTTTGTTCCTAAACTTGTTTTCTTTTTCATTGAAAGCATGAAACAGTAGAAGGCTATAGAAGATACTTCAGTCAAATTGTAGGGTAAGTTTTCTAAATGAAAATTTATTTCAGTTTTACTGTGTTGATTCTTAATTCAACCTGTGTTCTCATTGTGCAAAAACTTTCTCTGCAAGATTCGGTTTCTGCACAAGTCATGTGCATGGTTATTGTTGGATCTGAGCAGGAAAGAGCATCCAGATCCTACCAGCACGGTGCCCTACAAGGATCCTCCAGCACATATTTCACATTTTTACTTCATTCTGGGTGAAGCTCAACACCAAACCCACCAAAGTGTCACTACTCCAGTGGGGGAGGTTTTGGCTATGCTTGGGTGTGAAGGGTAGTGTTTGTTCTAATATTAGAAACAACTTAATAATGTAAGTATTATTTTGTTTTAGTTTCTTTGTAGTAGAAGACCACATTTTACATGTAACCCAAGGATTGGTAACTAGGACATACACTGATGAACTCTGGAACATGGCCCTTTCCAAGATCATTGCTGTTCTTAGAACACATTCAGTAAGTGAGAAGTCTTACCAGTATTGCAGTTTAAATCCTGTTACCTCAGAGCTCTGTGTGTTTAAAGCTGGGATAGCAACAAAGTGAAAAATTACACCTCTCTCATGTTTTCTTTTTCTTGTGATTAAAAATTGCTCAGATTTGGGAGGGAGCCTGCCAAGCTTTTGTTTTTCCCAACAGTATCAGGCTGTGATCCGCAGCCATGGGCTATTTGCATAATCCTCCACTGATTTACAACTCACTGGGTCTTCCAAACCTTCTCTTAGTCCAGCAGTTTAGAATATGCAGAGTTAATCTGCTGTTATTATTGCAATCCTTCCTCATTAGTCTCAACTGACCTCTTCATTAGATCAGATTGAATAGTTCACTGAAAGCACCACCAGGAAATAGTTCCTAATTATCATTCCAAATGCTGTGTTTCCAAAATAAACTCCACCAGCAAAACCCTTGGAGCTCTCTCTTCAGTGCTATAGTAGTGTTATGTTTATGTTGAAGTAAAGGTATTAGAAAAATTCTGTATCACTAGGGTATTTCAGTGCATTCAAGTGTGTCTCCTAAAGTTATACTCCCATTTTAGCTGCAGTGATGCTGCATGCTATTTCCTATTCCTCTGGGAAAAACCAATGGAATACACATTATTCACTCAGACTGACTGATAATAAATTGCTTCAGAGTTTACTATTGGTACAACTTTTACTATTGGAAAAAATAGAAAAATGTTATCTTTTCCTTTTGAGTGTTTGCTAGCTGCATCTCCTTTAAGCAATGTTATTTTTAATTTTTATTAAAATTGATCTTTAATTCAAGAAATATTTTGTATTTCATATATACTGAGGAAAAATGGGGGAAAATCTGAGATTGCAACCATAGTTATCATAGGACCTTTATTATCAGTGGTACGTGAGATGTTCTCATAAATTTTTAATTCTTTTGAGAGGATTGTGATTAATTGAGATATTCATCCAGCATTTTTAAAGCTAAATACTTTGCTTGTTAATTGTCTCCATGTGGATTTATACACCTATATAAGAAAATGGTAATTTAAGGGTTGAAAGTAATGTAATCTCTAAAGAACTCTTCAGTCTTGTCATGTACTTGGTCACTATTTCTTCTCCATATGCATAACTCCCATCAAACCCAATTCTATCAGAATCCCTCTAACATCATCCTACTGTAGACTAATGTTTAGATAAATAAACCAAACCCTTACTTTAATAAAGTATGTTAAGAGCAAAACTCCAAGAAAGGTATATATGGTCTTCAGCCAATAGTATATTCTCATGCAGCTTTAAATTATTTTAGTAGAAATACTTTTTTTACTTTATCTGGTATTGCAAATAGTGAAGCTGAGGTGAAAGTCTTAGTTGTATGACTCTACACCTCTGAAAATCAAATTTCACTCATCTAGTAAATAACTTAATATCTTGACCTTTTTACAATCCAGTTTAAATTTGAACTTGTTTAGAAAATATTTTATTAAGTTTTACCCATATAGCTGGAAAAAACTGTCTGAGGTAGCTCAGCATTAGTTAGACCCAGGCTTGATGGTCAAAAGAATGTCCCATGGAACCTCTCTGATACTGATTTAGCCAAGTGTGCCTCTGTTCCATTAAAATAAATGTAATTTACTGATTTTCAATCTCAGTACACCATGCTGGTATTTACTGAATCTCATATTTTAGTTTACTTTTCCTGAACTTTTACACCATTGATACTTACATAAAAATTTAACAAAATACTTTTATGTAGCTGGATTAAGTAAAGATAAACAAGTCTAAGTTGTTTTTTACTAAGGCTGGAGAGTTTAACCTGTGATACTATTCTTTGAAAATACATGTCCCATATTTTAAATTCTTTTAACAAAACCAGAATTTCTCACTTTCAGTCATATTGCAGTGATCCTGACCTTGTTCTGGAGCTGAAGAATCTCATTGTAGTATTTGCTGATACTTTGCAGGTACATTATTAATTTAAATGAAATTTTTGTAGTCAGATTTTAACTTTAGGTGAGTGCAGTGTTTGTATTTTCATGAATCATATATACAAACCAAACTCAAAATTATGCAGTAGTATTTAAAAAATTTGTTTCTTGCCTTAATTGTCTCTTAATTGACATTTTCAGTATTATGAACTGAACATAAATGTTCTGGGCTATCCAGCAAGCATCAGTAATTCATATCTGTGCAAAATTAGTGTTATTTTTGTAATTTGTTATGCTTTTGTCTTTTAAAAATGTTTTACTTTTCATCTTAAAAAGGAGTAACGTTCCAGTTATCATTAACTCTTTAGCTGAAAGACTAAGTGAACATCACTGGGAAGTATTCCTGCAATTTTTAAGAAACAAGAAATGTGACAAATTTCCCAGTGCATAGGAAAAATACTTTGGTAAAAATTTATAAAATCAACAAGTAGTGGTGTGCTGTAATTTGTGTTATAGAGGTGATAAGATTGAATATAAGTCTCACCTCAGACTTCTGAAGTGTTGTGATAGGAATTGAGTGTATAGGTTCTTGACCCATCCCCTCTTCATTTTCATCCTTTAGGGCTATGGTTTTCCTGTGAACCGACTGTTTGATCTTTTATTTGAGATAAGAGACCAATACAATGAAACACTTCTTAAAAAGTGGTCTGGATTGTTCAGGTTAGTATATCAAAATAGTTGTGCCTTTTGTATTGCATCTATTGTTTTTGTCTGAGTTCAGGTTTTTATGATGTAATTCTGAAAGAATTTGTTGGCTCAAGTATTGTGTATGAATTTCAGGTTGGTTAGGACTAAGATATTCATCACCTGTAAACACTAACTAGAAGAAGAGACATCAAGTACTGCTTGTATAGTTAATGGAAAAAAGGAAGCTCTCCAGAGGGACATTACTGGAGAAACATTCAGGAGACATCTGTTTCTCTTCTTTAGGAACCTAATAATTCTAGGTTATTGCAGTAGGGCTTTAGGTTCCTGATTTAGGTTGTCTTAATGTTTACTGTTAGCTGTTAGGCATATCTGCCTGACAAATTAATGACAATGCCTCTGCTTCTTCATGGTTTAATGAAGGATAGTTTCCACCAGTTCCTTGGGACCATTGATTGGATTAAATTTAAACCCAGGAATATGTCAGCCTGAGACCATACTCCAAAGCCTGTTTGCAGATAGAGTGTGATGCCTCAATGTGCAGGAATTCTTTGCCATAAAACATTTTATTACAGAAAACTTTAATATTAAATTGCCCACTTGAGGTTCTCCAGCTCCCTGTACTTCTGTTACAGACATTTGACTAGTACAGAAGTGCAGAGGGTGCCCAAATGATGCTGTGGCCATATCCTGCTTGAAGTTCTCTGAATCATCTCCTCTGATCTTGTGTAGCTCTGTTGCCTAAGTGAGACACTCTGAATATCAGCTTTAGTGTAGGAAAGGTGCAGGTTTCCATAATCAAAAGGTTTACTCTGGAGGGGATTAATTGCTCAAAGGTTCCTTTGCTGTATTATGCACATATTAAAACACTTTCAGGTATTTTTTTCCTCTGTGATTAGACACACTGTAAAGAGTTAACATATATGAAGTATTTCCAAAGTAATGAAAAATATTTGGGATGTGTAAAATTCTTAAAACATTTTGAAGATGCAGAACTAAGTGTGGTGGTAAAATTTGTATTTATTTACACACTTAAACACCAGAAAATACTGTAAGTTACATGTACAAATTTTTTTCACTTCACGTATGCACCAGGGATATTTTTGAAGCAGACAACTACAGCCCTATCCCTGTGGCAAATGAAGAGGAATACAGAATTGTAATAAGCAAATTTCCTTTTCAAGATCCAGAACTTGATAAGGTAAGGGAAACTTTTATGTCATTAAAGTTTGTGGAAATCGAGTGAAGACACTAGGGACAGTAATGATTTTTATAATTAAAAAATAATTAAAATTTGAAAAGCTAGGTCAATTTAAGAGGCTAAATCACCTTCTTTGTGTGTAATTACCTAGTCATAAGTAAATATGAAAATGAAAGGTTGAGTCATTTGCTGAGATGTTTGAGTGAATAATGAAACCCATTGTTTTGTAAACAAATTAATAATAGAGTTTAATTGATAAAGTCTTTATGTAATTATAATGCAATCAGTCTTTAGTTGAACTTTGTTACAACTTGTGTTTAATTACTCAGTATATGCTATTGTATTGCAAAAATAGATGTAAAATAGAGATTAGTTAGAATCAAAGATTTTTGAATTTCACTTTTAAATTTAAATATTTGTGTTGGAGCATGTGGAACAAAATAAACATGGAGGGACTGGGAATAATTCTGTTATACAAGCACAGCAGTAGGATGTCCTTTTGTAGCCTCAGCCATTCTTTCAGTAGAGACTCTTCACAGAAAGGTGATTAACCTGCTCTGCTGTTCAAGTATGGTTTTAGAAATACCAGTGAAGAAATGAGAGGCTCATGATGGAGTCTGTAGAGGGGCACTGAGTCTGAGAGCCCCGTGGCAGTGGAGTAGCTGCAGCTGGGGGAAGCTGTGTTGTACAGGACCCATCGCTGCAGATACCTGCAGAAGGGAAAAGCTGCTTTAATTCTGTGGTTCGGCAGGGATTTGCCAGGCAAATGTAACAGCTGTGTTCCATTAATACAGTGTTGCAATGAAGATGAAAAATTAAAGGAGCTTTTTATGCTGAGTTTTGAACGAGATTCCAGAGTGTTTTCTGGGTGCTTTGCTCCATCAAATTAATTTACTTAGCCATTATAATACTAAAGTAAAATAAACAGAGTAGAAATCCCTTACATTGTTGGAAGTATACCCTGGATGCTATTTAGCATGGCATATTTTGCTAATAAATTGCAGAAATTTTTATTTTGTACTAAATAGTTTTATCTGCTATACATATATGTATGATAACTACAAAGCTTGGGCTGTAGTTGATGGATGCTTATTTTTCTAAAGAGAAATTGAATTATTCATGGATGATACCAGTTGTTGATTATTTTTCTCATGCATTAGTCATAAACAGAAAAATAATTTTTTTTGTAAATGTCAAAAATTATGTGTTCAGTGCAAAGATACCTATTTGGTCTGTGTAGATTTAATAGAATTTATTCACTTTTGTTCTCCCAAATACAGTATCACTTTTAAAATCAAAGTAAGAAGCATGATTTTATTATTAAAAATGTACTACTATTTTCCACATGTTAATCCAAATTCGTAAAAATAATTCAAAGTGCTTTCATTTTGTGAACCATAAAAAAAAAAAATAGCCTAAGCATTCTCAAGATGCTTTGAGAATCCCAAAAGTGTGGAACTTCTCAGACTTTTTTTTTGCACTATTTTCTTTGGGAAAAAAAATTGCATTTTTGAACCTCTTACCCCAATGACTTCTGTCTTGTTCATTCAGATTAAAAGCAATTTGAGACCTGTTTTTTAATGTATGTTTGTAAATTGCTTTCTGCGGGAGCATCATGAATTACATAAAATCTTTAATTGTAATTTAAAGAAGTGATAAAATTCTATTCTGCTTATAAGCTATGTTAACAGATGTTGAAAGCAACTCAACACATACAGCTTTGTATTTGATGAAAACCAGAAATAGGTTTAGATAGATTAAAACGTTGATAATGTTAAGTGGCTTTCTAATTGTCGTGTTGTAGTACCAAACTCTTGGAATCAGTTTCAAGTGTAAGACAGTATTATCTCTTATTTTCACAGCAATCCTTTCCAAAGAAGCTTCCAATGTCTCAGTCAGTGCCTCAAATTTATATGCAGGTGAAGGAATTTATTTATGCAAGCCTTAAATTTTCAGAGTCACTTCACCGCAGGTAAGCTTCAGTTTATCTGGAATGTGGCTGTAAAGTAGCTTGTAACTGTCAGGTGACCTAAAAATACACACTAAAATGAAAATACACATGCCTGTGTACTTGCTTGCTATGCTTGTTTCATAATTTGCATATGTGATTCTTCATATATATTTAATCTATGATTCCCAGTGCTGGAGCATATATTTATACATATGTGGAGATACATATATAATATGTGCATCACTGAGCATAGCTTGGTGTGGTAAGCAGTTTAAAACACTGCTGGGGTTTCTTAAACAGTATTGACCAGTTTGAATAATCTAAAGAATTTCTTTATTTAATGAAGCATATAAAGATTGAGAAGTGTATTTTGATACTGACCATTTCAGAAGTAACTGTTTAGCATCCCTGATTACTTCCAAGTCTTTCCCTACTCAGTGCTTTGAGTTTCCTTAGCAGTGATTTCTCCTGCAACAAAACCTGCTGTCTGCATTTTCAGTTCTCCTCCTATCCCACCTTTTTCTGATGGAAAACATCACAATTCACCCACTTCCTTTCCTCTTCTGGCCTTCAGAAGCTTAGTTTTAATTGCAT
Source organism: Notiomystis cincta (assembly GCA_013398075.1). NCBI lineage: Eukaryota > Metazoa > Chordata > Aves > Passeriformes > Notiomystidae > Notiomystis > Notiomystis cincta. The sequence continues at coordinate 50,049 of VZRX01022471.1, read as the reverse complement.
AAAATAGAATTCAGAGATCTGAAATCTGGAAGGTATTTGTGGCCTTGTCAGCCACTTCTGCACTGTTAAAGATGTAAATTACTCCCTTTCACACATTCTTAATTGATACTGTTTATAATTTACACGTACTAATGAGCACATGTTGACCTCCTTAGTAACTCATTAAAACCCACAAATTACTCTTTAGGAACTGCTGTGTCAATAAACATGTCCAAAATCTAAAAATAACAGATTTTGCTTCAGTGTTGAAATTCAGTTAATGGATAATTTGGTAAGTGAAAGAGGTGTTCTAGCTGCTAGATCACAGAAAACTTGGAGCAGCCAGAATTTAAATGTACATAGAGAATTCTTAGCATCAAAAGTTCCCTTTGCAGGGAAGAAATTAAAATTATTAAGTGTTGCTGTCAAAGTATTGCTATGTATAGTGTAATTATAAAAACAAACTTCATTTTTTTCAGTTCAACAGAAATAGATGATATGCTCAGAAAATCTACAAATTTGCTGCTTACAAGAACTCTAAGTAGTTGTTTACAGAACCTTATTAAAAAACCTCATATAGGTTTAACAGAGGTAAGTTTTAAAACACATATTCAAATAACTATGGGTTTTTAAACAATCTATGCTGAAACTATTTTTTTAAATGTAGATAAACAAATATTTACAACACAGTATGAGAAAATCAAATAATGTTTGTTTTAAAATTAAAAGAAGTATAAAAAGCATCAATATCTGTTACATACACAGGAACAATGCAGTGTTGGGGCTGGTTGGGCCTGGGATGCCTTTTGAGAGAGACGTGACAACGAAAGAGTTTGTGGTTTTTATTATAAACAGAGAGTTGCAATAAATAAGCCAAAGACTTAGATTTTTGTTTACATGCAGAGTATGATTCATGTGTTCTGTCTAACAGTTAGTAGCACTCATGTGGAGTTTCTCTTTCTTCCTATAAAAAATAGAGTGGGATATAAGATATACTTGAATGCATCATTCTGCAGACAGTGTTGTGACTTTTTAAAAGGGAGTAAATTTAAAAAACAATCAACTGGCACAAATTATTGATTTTATTTCAGCAATGTATTTTCCTTTTTTTTCCCTTTTTTAATTCTGAAATATCAGTTGGATTTATTTCACTGGGTAGATGTCTGAAATCTTTGGTTTTGAAATGGTGTAATTTGTATTTAAGCTACATTATTACTTCTTACTTGTATTTGAAAGCAAACTTGAAAACTAAGAGGAAATACGTAGTAACCTGAAATACTGAAATTAATTTCTAGTAGCATTGTTCTTGAAAGAAGTAACCATTTACAAAGTCAAATGTCAATGGGTGATATAAAAGGATTTTATAATGAGACATTAAGAATGTTTTCTCTTGTAGCTTGTTCAAATCATCATAAACACAACACACTTGGAGCAAGCCTGTAAATACCTTGAGGATTTTATATCTAACATTACAAATATTTCACAATTGACTGTTCACACTGCAAGACTTTATGGACTTTCTACATTTAAGGTATGGCGTATCTCATCCATTATATGACTAAATTTACATAAATGAAGCATTTTAAAACAAGAAGGGTGAGAGCAAAGCTGCATGTCTTCTCATCTTCGTCTCTAAAATAATTCTGAACTCTTAAACATTTAGTTGTAACACTGAGCAGATAAACTGTGGGTTTTTATGTTATTAGAATGATCTGGAATATGTCAGTATGTGAGAAGCCTGAATATTATCTTCCAAGTGCATTTTTTATTAAATTGTGAAATGGCAGCCCAAGCTTAACTTCACCAGAAGCTTTTAATAGATTAAGCTCCAGTTTGTGTAACTTCTCCCTTTTTCTGAATGGAATCAAACAAAACAGCTACCTTAATCTCAAATGTTTGTGTCTGATTTTTATTCTATAGCAGAAATATTTTGTGATATATTTTCAAAGGATGTAAGTATTAGTAAAGTATAAAAGAAGTGTTAACAACCAGTGCTCCAACTAAAATTTTTCTATAATATTTTTAGAATTTAAACTACAAAACAAAAGTAAAAGTCATACAGCACCTGCAACTTGAACTTCAGGTATTTGGTGTTTTTTCCAAAACAAGGGAGAGTGATTTCTTGTATTTATGTGATAAAGAGGATTAATTCTTTTGAGAGAGTTCTGTTTTCTGCAATTCATTTTCTCTCTTGATGCAATATGTAGCCTATGCCCTCTGGCATAGATGTTAAAAGGTGAGTGAGGTGGAATAAGATACGAGCATTGCAAGACACGTCATATTTCCAGTTGATAGCTAACAATTCTCCCATTAGCTGTTGCTTGTTTTGCTAAGGATTTAGTGCATAAGGCAAGACACAAAGGTTGTGGCCAGCAACCCTACTTGGTTACCATTGCCCTCCCAGCAGTTGTACCCATTTTGGTCTAGGCTGCCTCGTTTGCTTGCTGTGTACCAGTAGTGCATGTGTGCCTTGGATTTGTGTATCTAGAGCTATTTTCCTGTAAGGGCAATTCATTATCTTTTTGTCATTCAAACATGCACTCAAAAACACTTAATACAGCCATAGTCTTTGATTTCATTAAGAGGTGAGATGTTCTTTATCCTTGAATTTTATTTGATAAGTGCATTTGCAAGTTATATTTTTTGTAGATTACTTGTGCTGTTCGGCCATTACATTGAACACTCCCACAAACTAAGTTCTGTAGGAGGGATTCACACAATACTGTCTGCTCTTAGTGAGTTTAGCATGTATGCACTTTGGAAAAACACAAGATAAGTGCTGACAAACAGAAGGATTTTTTTGGTGTGTGTGGTTTCTCTCCTGTCTACTTGCCTGGAGAACTTGTTAGCACAACGTTCTCCAATTATAGCAGAAAATTCTTTTCTTGTTAATCCCTCTTTTTTTCCCCTCTCTATTGTAATGAAAAACTGCTCACAGTTCCCCAACTGGGCCCTCATAGAGTTTGGTATGTTCTACTGTTATTAAATTCATCTCCTGGTGGCAAATTGTGTCACCTCCATTCTTTCAGAGTGGTCAAAAATCTGCTTTTATTAGCAGTGTTTGTCATGTTTACATTCCATGAGATGAACTTTTACATCTACACTGTATTTTTTTAATCTGGGACAAAACCAGAAGGACTAAGTCTTGCCATTGCCAGTAAATAATTTTAACTGTTAAAGGTGATACAGTCACTCCACGAATTACTTAGTTTTTTAAAAACAAATCTAAATCCAAACAAAAAAAGAATTGAAGCAATTTTGCTAGACTTAGGCAGATGTATCTGCAAGTCCCATCATTACAGATTGTTGCAACTGAGTTTTCATTGTTAATTAGAAACTTTAAATGTAGACTTGACTTTAATTGAAACTTTCTTAGTCATGGCCATCTACAAAATTGTGGATATCCACATACTCCTTTGACATGATGACAGGTTGCCAGATTCTTGCATGTTGGATTTGGAGAGCTCTTCATTGGAGGCTCTCTCAAGTTGGTTTGGCAGTAAAAATGCTTTTTTTAGGGAATCCTACTTTGATATTTATTTATGGCAGGGCCACATACTTTGATGCTTACTCCTGAAGTACTCTCAACCTAGGGCCTGTCTGAAGACTAAATTTGGCACACTCAGTGTGAGGACACCTTTAAGCTCAGATAAATGTGAATATTCTTATTTTTTCTTTTTGCCTTTCTTATCTACTCTCTTCTCAAATGCCATGTTTTCTGGATTACTTTCTTCCAGAGGAAAGTAGTGATGGGAGTTTCATCTCCTTTTTTGTTGCTTCAGTATATCCAGGCTTTGTTTGCCGTCTAAAAACCTTAAGCAACTGATCCATTTGGTTTAAATCAAATGTCTTGAATTATTTCTCCGCATCAGTGAAGAAAATTTCATGTTGAGCCCAAATTAGAAAGATACGCAATATCTTTAAACTCCAAAAGCACAATTTCCCAGCAACACACACACAGGCATCTGCACATAGATCCCATTGCATCTCTGAGGATTGCCCCCTGTGCAAACAAGGCAGAGACAGCATTGTAAACTCAGTTCACAGTAAATGCAGGACTCTGCTGTTGCAAAAAGAAGGATTCAGGGTGTGGCAGAACAAAAGTTAGAGCAAGTAGGGGAGTGCTCTGCATCGTGGTGTGTGATGATCAGGATATTTAAAGGAGCATGAAAAATTACAAGTGCTCTTCTGATGTGCAGCTTTGAGACATTAATTACATAGAAATCATAGGATTTCTTCACCTCTGTCCATAAAAGACAAAATTATTAGGTTCTTTTACTATTTTCTTTGTAAAAGAAAAACAAACTTTGTGTCAGGGTTGATAAATTTGTAAGGTGATTGTTGTGAATAAAGTAAACAAATTGCTTTGTTTCCAAATTCAAATTAGCTTAATTTGTGTGAAAACTTTGGTTATTCTGTAGGCATGTCATGTTATAAACACTCATATTAGGCATTACAGGAGTATTTTAAAAACCATAGCCTTAGATGTAAGACAGATATTAAAATACCAATTTAAATAAAATATTTTTTAATCTAAGAAAAACAGAAGATGTCAGTTTTGTTGATGGATATAATTTTATCTGCATTTAATAATATTTTAGAATTCTGACAAGCATTGCACACAATTTTTTTTTCAGGATGCAAGGCATGCTGCAGAAGGAGAAATATATACAAAACTTAACCAAAAAATTGATGAATTTATTCAGATTGCTGATTATGATTGGACAATGTCTGAATCAGATGGAAGAGCCAGTGGATACTTAATGGACCTAATTAACTTTTTAAGAAGCACGTTTCAAGTTTTTACTCATTTACCTGTAAGTGTTCAAAATTAAGTTTAATTTCAAGCTATTTAAACATAATTTTATTTTAAAACAATAAGGTTTTAAGAAAAGGTATGGGTTTTGAATTGTGCACATGCTGACAGATGTATTTTTAAGATTTTCTCAGTACAGAAATATTGTCATATATGTTCCAGTGTGTTGGTGAAGCTTACTCATCAGAATATTTAGAAAATACTTCCAAATACTTTAGTCCAGATATTGTTACCAACAACTAATTTATAAATAGTGTAAGAACTCATGCAGTTTCCTAGTGCCTTTTTGTTTAACCATCTTGGTTTTGTGTGCACATGCATTGGTTCAAAAAATGCAGAATTGTTGTAAATCCTGCATTTGTGCATAAGATTATGGAGGCCTTGCATTCTCTGGGGTTTTTAGCTAAATATTTTTGATCAGTTATTTGATTCTATTTAACATAACTTCATTGAAATGAATTCTTGCTCATATTCAAAAATATCCTGTGTTATTTTGTCCCAGGAAAAAGGGTGCTGTTAACCTGTCTTATGTATGAATTGTTGCATTGTGTTGTCTGATTTCCCCTTGCTTTCAGATAAAAAAGACTATTTCTAGTTTGGCTTATCATCATAATGGTTTATAGCTTTATAGGTCTGGAGTAACTTCAGTAAGTAATTCAAGCTACATCTGCTTTTTGTCAGCTTGTCCTTGGTTGTTACAGTCACACTGATGTCTGAGTGCTTTGCCCACTTGCAGTGCTTGTAAAGAGTAAGTCCTCAATGCATAGGATGTTTTGAGGCTTCAGACTAGAAGTAAAAGATAATTTCTTTCTGTGCACAGTAAGATGTTGAAGTTGCTGGCATAGCTGGCTTATCTTGTCTTCCAGATCTTACACAAAGAAATTGTGATTCTTCAGTCTCCTGCTCTTTTAACTGACTAGGAGACAAAGCCCACTCAAAATGTATCATGTGATCTTGGTGTGAATGTGTCATGTGAGGCATATGCTACTGTGCCAAATCAGTGGAGCATTTTTTGATAAAGAATAGCAAGTTTGTTAGAAAGTGTAATTCATTGTAACTTAGTATACAAAGCAGTTCAAACAAATGGCACTGCTCCTTGGTGGCCATATGCATATGGCAGTTAAAGGATGTGGAATTTGTAGAGCAGGAGGCATAGAAGTCTGTCATGAATGTATGTTGCTAAATGGCTGTTCAGAAATGAGCCACAGAAAAAGCAAAGTAACGTGTTAAGAGGAATGCAGAGACACAGTTGTGGCATTAGGACTTAAGGAGTGTGGAAGGAGCAGAATTATGTACCTGGGGCTGCAAGTCAGCCTTTGAAGAAAGCTAGTTGCTGTGGAGAGATTATTCTGTAATTTCAAACTTTGGTCAGGTAGCAGGCAGGATGTAGAACTGTATGGACAAGTAGTCTCCTCTGGCAAGAGGTTTCTTGTAATTTTTTACTTATCCTGCATCTCTCTCCCTATCCTATCTTGGCCAATTGTAGGAACATACAATCCTGTGAATGTTGTGTGTGAGCTGTGGAGTTTATATGAAAAGGTGTGCAGAGTTTCACTATGGTGATTCTAGTTAGATTTGTACTAGTAAGTTATTTTCATTAAGAGAAAATTTATAGTAGAAGTATTTTCTGAGACTAGCCCAGAACCAGGTTCTAACTCATTAAAATAGTAAGTGCTTCAGAGTGCTAAACTCAGCTAGATTTTCCCATGTTATAATTAAGGTTTGGAATAGTTTGAGAATGAATTTCCATTAATGATTTATTCCATTAATGTCACAGTGTGATTTCCATAACAACTTTTCTATGGCTTGCAGAAACATTCCACTGCTCAAAATAGTTTATCAGAACCTTTTCTGTAATTAGAAGTCAAAGAACAAAGATCCTTGCACACTGACCATAATTCTAGTAAGGAAAAGTGTGGGACAAGTAGAGAGGTCTCGTCTCTTCCACCTTAACATACCCAGTTATGTTAGAGGTTCTCTTTGGTAGTGCTTCAAATGCTAGTCTGCCTGTAGAAATGCTATGATATGTTCTTTTAACAATTTTATTTGTTGCAGTTGTTGGATTCCTGTCATTAAAATCTTGTTTTATTTTCACTGTATGTATAAATGTGTAAATGCACAGGGATGCATCTCCCTTTGTGCTTTCATGTGGGGCTTTGCTGAAGTATTTCTGTACCAATGTAGACATAGCTTTTCAAAAATGTGTCTTACATTGTATATCTGCTTTATGCAATTTGTAATATTTTTATTGGAATATTAGAGCTCTAAATCAGGCAGACCATGATCTCAACTGTACTGAATCTGCACACAAAGTGACATAAGTTAGTTGGGGTCTGATACCTCTGTTGAATCATTGGAAATGTCTTGTATCTCCAAAGCTTTTTTTCCCTCTCAAGTTTTGCATCTTAGTTTTCTCCTTTGTGTTAGATTACTGTATTTAAGAAGCAGTTTCAGAAAACATCTTTCTTCCATCCTACAGTTATACTGCCATGAGTTTTTTGATAAATTTATTAATAGGTCATGTTTTATTTAGATTCTTACTATCCTGAGCCATTTTGAGTCCTGTTTGAACAAAGTATGTTAATAACATAGAGGTAGCCTCTGTAAGCTGTAATGGTAAACATTTATTTTTTAACCTAAGAGTTTTGGAGTATATTTGTTCTTGTAATGAAAGATTTCTGGAAAGGCATTTTAATAGACACTTTGTCATTTGAAGTTTGCTGCTTTGTTATTTTGGCATACAGTTCCTTGTTATAGAAAAAACACTATTGCCAAATCAGTATTATTTAAGTTATAATCTCTTTGTTATACCTCAACAAAATACTATATAGTTCAGAGATTTTAAAAAAAATACTATTATTTAGCTATAATTGTTCTTTTTGTAAGCTTTTTCTTATCTTTTATTGCTACCAATTTTTTATTCTTTTTTTTTTTGAAGTTGACAGTACATCTTAATTTTTTTGTTTTGATTGCCTTACTGGTTTCCTTCTCAGAATAACAACAATGACCATGCAGCTATGTCGGTAAGTAGATGCAAGATGAAGAAAAAGCATGTGAACAGAAAAACTATGAACTGCCTGCAGGCTTATTGCTTCAATTTTTAATCATTTAATAAAAAGACCCTTTCTGTTTTGCTGATAACTTGCTGTGTACCTTGTGTGGATGCATGCAGGGATCAGGTTAATGACTAACATTGGGCTTTCATACACTGGGACAGACAGCAGGAGTCCTAAAAACCTTGCAGAAGGTTGATGGGATGTGCCTTGCATCCTAAATGAGGTAATTTAGAGACTATGAGACCTCTTGAAAGAGAGGTCAGGTATCAAAATACAGCTGTGAGACATGCATACAGAATTAGGATAGAGTGATATAGCTGAATAAAGAATCAGTGAAAGTTCCATCATTCCTCTGCTTCATTTGTCTGGGGTCAAGGGAATGTGTGTGCTGGTGTTTTTTATTTGCTTTTTTTTAAATTTGTTTTTAAGAAGCTGATGAATTGCATTTAAGAATTCTCCCATCCCCTGATTATTTTCAGGTTGTCATTTTTTTCATATGAGTTTATTTTTATTTGGCATAAGCATTGTCATGATAATGAAAGTGATGAGGTTAATATTACTAAATTATTAAAACCTGGAGAATGGATCTAGCAGTGGGCTCCCACATTGTTAGGAGCACTAGAGCACATGAGTTATGAGTGGAGGTATAGGGAGGTGGATTATTTATTCTGTTAAAGAGAAGGCTGAGGAGAGATCTAGTGACAGCCTACAACCTTTTAAAGAACAAATACAAAACTGATGGAGCCAAACTTCTTGGTAGAACTGACAAATTGAGACGTGGATGTGGTCACAGGTAGAAGCCTGGGAGGTGGAGCTTTGATGTTAGGGGAGAAGTTGCTCAAAGAGAGTAGTGTGGTGTTGAAGGAGATTGCACAAAGAGGCTGCTGAATTCCCATCCTCAGTTCCTTGGAAGGCTCCACAGGAAAAAGGTCAATGGAGCTGAGCAGTGTTGGCAGCAGTGCTCCAGGTGGGACTGGATGACAATGGGGGTTCATTCCAATCAACACTTCCAGCATTTGAGTACTCAGCATCCTGGTGAACTGTCAGGCTAATAGGTGTCATGAGCTCTGTGTTTTGTGTAGAAATATTTCCTGTTAGCATTGTATAGGTCTCAGGCTACTGGTTATTTCATGACTGAGGACTAGCAGAATTTCAACAATGTGGAGCACTGAAGCTGTGTGGCTTTTGGAAGGTTATAATTGGAAAGTCATACAGTTTTTAATGGTTCTGTTTTCTGAATTCACAAGAATTTAGTCTTTTGAGATTGTTTACATCCCATTTTAAGTTCATCTTGTGGTTTATAGTGCCATTAGATGCTTTGAATCAAAAAACAAATTAAAATTTCATTATACAGTCATTAATCTCATTAAATAAGTTGGTGATCAAATTTGTTATTAAGGAACCACCTTTTTTTAGTTTTATTTTGAAGAGTTAAGGAAAAATGTCACCTTATATTTCCTAATCAGTTAACTTGAAATTATCAGTTAACTTGAAACTATACGTAAGTGGCTTTAATCTAAGTTTAGAGTTAGCTGAAATTTTATTCTAGATATGTGCCTTGTCAACACAAAGTTGGAAAAGAGTGGCCATTGAAAAGAGACTGTTGCAAATTACTTTCAATAAGGTATTTTTAATTGTTTCAGTAGTATTTGGGGCAGAGACTGGAAGTAAAATTTATTCTTAAAAATTCCATTCATGTTTTTAGTAATATTTTTATTCTATCAGTAGTTCAAAAGTTGGAGTTTTCAGAAAGAATAACATTATGTTATTTCATATTGCTAAATTAATTCTTCATTTTAACATCTTAGATTTAATGGATAAGTTTTGTTATTTTCTTTCTATGCTGAGGATGGCAGTTTGTGTTATTTTATTGTTTCTGTGATTGGCAGCAAAAGCCTAATTTCACAGCTTGCAGTGAGGGTGAAGGGGTGGTGGTTTTCTGCAGCTATATTCAAAAACTGTCAATCAACAGCCTCCACAGGCTACTTAGAGAATGGGTTTTCTTCCTGACTTCTCCAACTGCTGCTTCATGCTGTCTTTGATTGGCACAGCCTGGCAGGGAGGATGGATGAATCTGTCACTGGCTGGTTAATTGTGTTGCTGGTCTCAGCCTGACATCAGGTCTTTGACTCCTAAGTGGCTCAATACAAAACAAATTAGCAGATTGTAGTCATATTTCTCATTCTATATGCTTTGACTTTGTTGAATGCAGTCCATAAATCATATTGACTGACACCATAGTGAATGATGAAAGCTGCTTTTGAGACAGCTAGCATGGGTTTTAGAAAGCAGCACCGCGAAGGTGCCGTGGAAGGATGCATATGGCTGACCCTTTGGGAATTTCCTAGGAGCCAAATGTCTCTTTACTACAATTGTTCTTAGGAGAAAAGCTTTTGGGTCCTATAAAAAAGGATTTAATATGTCAGCAGATTCTCTTTACAAGCTCCTTTGAAATATAAGAAGTTTGTCTAAGGGTTTTCTCTTTTTACAAACTTGTATTTCAGCAAATTCTGAAGGCTGGGTGAAAAAACAGTTGCCTTTAACACTGTTAGCAGGTGTTTTGGGGTATAGAATAGGGTCCTTGTTTCCTAAACTTTACACTGATTGAGTGGAAGAATAGGTTTTGTAGATAGGAGCAATTAGCATAGGCACAGCAGAGACAATAGTGGTGTCTCCAAATGGGAGGCAACTGGGGCGAATGTGAGAAGCCTGCTGAATCTCTGCATGCTGTTGAATATAGGTATTTAATTGCTAGATAACCATGGCCACCCCCACCCCCTTAAAAACAATAATAGTAATTTTTAAAAGGAAAAAATAACAAACATCAAGACTGTTTTAGAATTAACTGACATTTGTTCCATTCTGAAAAATAAATGTTACTGCTATGTTCACGAATCCTTGTATTTCCTCTTCAAAATGCTTTATGAAAAAACGGCAAGGAACTGATCATGTGACAGATGTTGGAAATTTGGAGATGAATTTTTAACTTGATCCTGTTTTTCAAACACAAATGTTAATTTCATTCTTTTATGGGTATCATACATCCAGTCTTTTTGAACTGGGAAGCACTAAATTTTGAAGAGGATAACAGTATAGTTCATATTTCTCTTAGTTAAAATCCAGTGTTTTGCTAGATATGCATAGCTTTATTTTTTCTCTAAATTTGAGAATATGGAGTGGTTTTATTACGTATCAACTGTGTATAGTACACTTGTAGTATTTGTTGATGTGTCATTTGAACAATAAGCCTGTAGTTCAAGTTACATAGTTGGAAATAGTTTTTATGTTAGGATGTTTCCATTCTATGAAACTTTAAACCAACATTAAATGTACATGTATTGATACTTATTTAAAGTCCAAGTGGCTTTAGCTGTGTCATTTCTGTATTGTAACCATTATCTTGCGCTCCAGTACTATTGATATTTGCCAGATTGTAACAATTAACTACACAGGCTTGTTAGAAATACAAAATTCTGTGTTTCTTCAAGATAACAGAGGAGTACACATTGTTTCCACATGAAATAAGCAGAATGTTAAAATTTTTCCTGACAACCTATTAATCTGGTTGAAGTTTTATTACATTATAGTGGCAGCATAAATAGGACATGGAGCTGATTTGATGGAGCAGTACATTAAACAGAGATGCACTAGTTGTTCCATTAAATCAAAATGACATTTCCATTAAGTATTTCAAACATACTACACTGTAATTACATGAACTGTGGCCCATTGAGTCCCCTTCTCACCTCCCTTTTTCCTTCCTTTTTTGCCTATTCTTTTTTTCTTCTTTTCCCCCCATTCATATTGATATTGTTCTGCTTGGGGAATAGAGCTGCATGTCTCCCAGTATAATTGCTGTTGGGTTTGGGAGACTTTTAAGCATGCTGTTCTTGCATTGTTTCTTACATTCTTTGTTGTCAGTTCATCTATTTTGCTCAAAAAATGTTATTTGCTTTTCTGAGATTTTTAATTAAGAAACTGACATGTCATTTTAGATAAAAAGCTCCTTACAGTTCAAGGTGTCCTAATGCTAAAAAAGAATTAGCAACAGCCATTTAATGTTTCAGTGTGAGCATGAGGCGAGTTGAAGGCTTTCCATTGTGTTCTCTACATTTTAATCACCTTTTAACAAATAACTGATTTTTAAAGTATTAAATATTTGGGGCCAAATTTGCTTTCTGTTTTCAAAATTTTCTGCACATGAACATTCAATCATGTTAGCAAGTTGACTTTTTAAGGACAAGATCTGGCTCTTCAGATGCTGGAGCAGAACTTTCCAAACTTTCTGGGACAGTGAACTGCTGTCCATTATAATTGTTCATTACTTTTATGTGTTTCTGGGAGTCAACAGTGAATTGATCAACCTGACTTTGCAGAAAACAGCTGGGGAACCACTACTTTAGAGAAACAGGTGACATCACTGTACTGATGGGTAGAAGTAAAACAACAGTGGTGTGTGCTCCAGTAGCTCTGTTATGTTATCATGATTTATTTTGTGTAAATGTGTTGTTACCATTGTTTCAATATCATTGTCACATACACATCAGTTGAAAAGAGTGGTTTCAGTACATGAAACTACAGAGATTCATGTAGTTGCATTTGACACCCAAGGTCACTCTGTTTTAAAAGATGGCAGTGCTGTGAATAGAATGGTGCCATCTGGTTTCTTATCTGGTCTCAAGTGGTTTTCTTAACTTTAAAGTAGAATTTTGTTATCTTTAAATCTTTCTGCGCTAAATTTCAAGTAATTTATTCAGCTTAATGTCTGACTTGGTGTTTTATTTTTTGATCTCATGATGGGAAAATGGTCTCAATTGCATATAGATGATAAAGAGCAATATTGCCAGCTAGACTGTGATTGGGAAATTATTTCTATTTTGTACAGCAGAGGGCTACATTTCATTTTGTAAGTAGTTGATCACTGACAGCACTGATTTATTAAGCACCTTGAGAAGATGATGGATAAACAAGAATTTTTAAAATAATTTAGCAACAAGCTTTGAGATGGAATCCGAGCAATTAAACTACCAATAATTAGTGCAAGCTATTATGAGAAATGCCCCAACCAATTGCAATCATTTTGGTTTATATAAAATTGGAGTATGTTTTTTTATTTACTATTGATAAAAATAAACAGCATGTTGTTTTTCATTGCATTCTTGCTTTCATTCTGTTTGAGCTAAAAATATTTAAATAAATCCACAAAGCTGTTCATATGCTTCAGCAACTTTAATTGTCATTGTTTTGGAAATGTCCTTGTATTCATGAAGACTGTTGGATATCTGGAAGAAATATCAATAATTGCTTTAACATGTATTTAATCTAGTTCTCTGTTTGATCTAATAAATCTAATAGGTCAAAGAAATAAGAGGAAGTGTGATCTCTCTCCTTCTAATTTAAGTTTTGTATCATTAAGACTTAGAATGTAAATTAAAATTAAATCAGATGAGCAGTTCATTTGTTTCTATCTTAAAACTTGTTGCTTTTTCTACTAGGGAAAAGTGGCCCAGACAGCTTGCATGTCAGCCTGCCAGCATCTTTCAATGTCCCTAATGCAGATGCTACTGGACAGTGAATTAAAACAAATAAGCATGGGAGCAATTCAGCAGTTTAATTTAGATGTGATACAGTGTGAATGTAAGTATATATTCCTATCTGTATTGATCTTAACATTGAACAATTGAAAAAAGTTATTTAATGTAAGCTATATAGTGATCCTTTTCCATAATCTACTAAAACTTTGTCTTTTATTAAAAAATAATATTACAGTACATCTTCTTGTAAAAGTATTTATGAGTAAGTATGTTAGCATTCCTGGGAGGTTTTTTTATGAAACTTTTCTTTTAACTAAAGTGTCTGAATTGAAGCATACATTGTTGTTACTCCTAATGGGATCATAATCACTATATCCAGTAAAGATTTAGTGTAGTACAAAATTGCCCAAAACTACTACATAAATATTATGTTTTGATGGTTAAGGAAAAAAGGTCAAATGTCTATGAAATTTTAATATTATGATACAAATTTTAAATGTGCTGTTATGTAGGGTTTCCTCACTTCTAGAACCGCTACAGCCTTACTGTGCGGAATAATAGTACTCATTTAGTAAATATCAGATGTTGTTTTATTGTCACTGTTTAAAATATGGTAGCAGAATTATTTTATAAACTGGTTCAATACAGCACTGGAGGCAGGATTAATTACCTCATGTTTTGCATGGAGCTCATGGCTTAGGGTGAGCTGTTAATCTGTAGGAAGGAAGTTACTTCATGAATAGGTGTTAGGACTGGTTTTATAGTTGATGACTGAGATACAGTGGAAAGGCTCACTAGAGATTTTTTTCAATGCATATTTGCAGATTCTTCTGCTGGTTGGTTTTTTTTTTTTCAGAGTATCTTTCCTGTTACATGTTTGAAGCTTAGGTCTCAATGATTTTGGTGTCAGCTGTAACGTGGGGCAGTTATACAAGTCATATCCTGAGGCTTTTTGTTTGGATACATAAAAAAAATTGATGACTACTCTATTAGAAGCCACTTATGGGAAACTGAAAATTTAATTTCAAGCAATTTGGTTAGCATCACAAAAGGTTCTTGTGGGAGTCCAGAGACAGACTTAGGGGCATTTTTGACATTTTAACCATATCCTTGTCCTTCTTCTCCTGCCTTATTTGTTACATTCCAGCTGAACTCAGTAACAGGTAGAGCAGGCATCCTTCTGACAGACTTCACTATCCAGCCTTAAGGCCTTTCAGGGCATGGAACAAACTGACAGGACTATCAGGGTCAAATTGATAGAAAGTTTGTGGTTGTGACATTAAAATTCCATGGTTGTACAAGTTAACCAAACAGAGCATGGTTTGACTTTTCTTACTTTCAGTATGCTTGATGTTGCAAATTTAATATTGTTCTTTTCAGGTAGGTACCTAGAGGTGTGTTCCTGTATTTGTGTAGTTTCCTAGATGTAAAAAAGGTACCAGTTGGTAAAATAGAAATTATGCAGTATTTGTAATACTGACATCATAATTGTTCATCTTAACAAGCTGAATTAATGCAACCACATCATCTGCCTTCTGAACAAATAGTGTAGCAGTGAAGAAAGCTTGTCTGTTACAGTATTATTCTGTTTCTAATATTTAATATATCAGCTGTGAACAACACTACTTCACTACTCTCTGTATATTACCAATGCCCTGTTTCACCCTGGGATTTCTAGCAGTGCAGGGGATAAAATGCATGTCTTGCAGGTGACTCTTTTACAGTACAAAAAATATGTTCACAGGAAAGAAGTGAGAAGTTGTACTGTGTCCAGCTGTCATCTGGTCTTGGGGTTGTTTTCAGACCTTCTTCTTCTCAGGCAAAAGCTGATAAATGCCCTGATTAATGTCATCCTAATTTGTATTACCATTCTGTCTACTGTCTTTGGTTGATGCACAGCAGAAACTTTAATCAGTGAAGAAATCGTAGTAGAGTTTTATTTGATCTAAAATTATAAAATGTCATTATTTTAAAATAATAAAATAATATAACTGTAAGACAACATAGTTTTTTGTATGTAGCTGTTATTCTGGGTATATGGCATGGACAGGACATATCAAAACTTGGGCCAAAATAAGAAAGTTTCAGAAAGCCAGTAACTTAAAAACCGAAAAATGCTTTCTTCCACCACTGTGTCATTTCCAGCATGGGCTGTACAAGTGCTAATAGGATGAACTTTATTTCTTTCTTTGTGCAAAGCTTTTAAAGCATGTTAGAAAAAAAAAAAAAGGTTTTGCACAGAAACCCTTTGAATAGTTTAACTAGAATTATGGAAGCTTGTCAGAGTAGTGTGTTGCAACAAACCACATTTTGCAGTCTGTGGAATAAAGGAGTGACACAAGATTTTGCTCAGAGTGCTTTGCTGATGTGGTTTCATTCATAAGGTCCATCACAGGCACATTCCAGGCCTCACTGTGATGCCTGTGATTTATGTTCTTGCTCATCACCCTCCCCCAGCTTTATTCTTTGATGCTTTGGGATTAATGGATACGACAGTGACATTTCAATTAGTGCTTAGAGTGTGCGAATAATTCACAACTGTTGGGAGTTTTCTACTGTATTGTGTTAATGGGTTTGACATTTTACTTACAATGGAGTATACTCAGATGAATTTTGAACTAAGAATTTAGATGAGATGTAGAAAGTTATTAATATCTGAAGTTAAACTTTTAAAAATTCTTGCCATTATTGTAGAATTTTTTTTCTGATCTTTAACATTATAATTTTATTCTTTCTAATATGAACTGGAGAGATTTAAATAAAATCAGAAAAATGTGATAACTTACTAGTTCTTTTCTTTTCTGTCAAAATGCAATCAACAGTCCAAACCACAATCCAGCAATCTGTTAAAGTCAGTAAGTGCTCTTAGTTGCAAAGGGTAGGTAGAGTGTTAAGTGGACTTCCAGGAAGGGAAGGTGGAAGGGAAGGAAGTGATCTGGTGATGAACTGTGATTTTTGTTATCCTGCATTAAATTTTCATACAGTGGAGTACCTATAGTAGTTAACTTCAATTAAAAGAGTAGAAAATCTGGAAATATCTGATGATTTTGCACAACAATAATAGTAGCATCAGGTGGTCTTATCTACATTATTTGTAAGGAAAAAAAAGTCATCATCATCTTGCTCTTCTTCTAGCATGTTTTTCGTTTCCTTCCAAACATCCCAAAAGCTTTCAGTTTGATTTCAGTTTGTCCTAATCAAAGTATTTCTCCACTTCTTCTGCAAATTTTATGACCTAGAGCAGTGTTTTACTCCTGTATTTCATACCATGCTTTCTCAGTGGTTATCTTCCACTAGAATGATTGAGATTCTTTCAGCACTGTTCAGAAAATAGAATGTACTAAGTCCCATTGAATAAAATCCAAAGAGTAATCTTTTACTTGAATATTATATTTTGGTTCCTCAAGGAAGGAAATGGGTTGAGAAGGGGGTATTTGCTGTGTCTTGAAGATGAAATTCAAATGTTGGTTACCATTTCTCACTTTAGAAGAAGAAAGGTGTACCTAATAAAAAGTGAGCTTTTTAGAGACACCATCCAGATCTAGTTAGCTTACATCAGCTTCTTATTAAGGAATTAGAACTTGTCTGAAGTCATAATTGTTGGAAGAGCTAAATGTTTGGGGTTTTTTTGATTTATGTATTTTAACGTAGATAATTGTGAGGTGGGATTAATTAGCACAATGAAATGTGGATGCGTGGGCATCCTTCTTCACCCACATGTGAAGGGGTGAAAAGGTTTGGGGTCTTGCCTATAGACGAGCAAGGGTTAGTGGAGAGTTGTGCTAGCAGGGTGCTCTGTATGTTCCTGATCAGCCCTGTGTGTGGCTTCCTGGCAGTCCCTTCTTTCACCCACTGCGTGGAGAGCTGCAGGACCCAAGAGCAAGTGACATCTTCACCAAAGTGTTCTCTGCTGAGCACACACTAAAGTAGTCTCCAGGTGGGCATGCCAGAAGCTAAGGAACCCAGATCCTGTTTTTCCTTGAAAAGGCACTACATTCTTCTCTGGAGGCCCCTCACTTTACCTGCCTCCTCTCCCATCTGGGCAGTCAGGTTGACTTCACTCACTGGAGGCCATCCTTCATCTGCCACTCACATATGGCAGCACGGGTGGGAGAGGAAGCAGCAAGATCTTGCTGGTGCTGGGGGCTGCTGCCTGGCCAGCTGGCAGCTCCCTCAGCAAGGCTCCCTCCAGGCGTGTTTGAACAGCTGGAGCATCCTACAGGGCTGCAAAGTGGCTGAGGCAGCTGAGATAGTCACCTGATTCTCCTCTTCCTTTAAAAATACTTCTGTAGCTTTGCTGTCCTGCCTGTGAATCACTGGAGACTGGAGTTTAACTGTCCTAATTTAGCTTTTGATTCAAAGTCTGGATGCTGGTTTTTAATTTCTTCCACTGAGCAGCAAAAAACTGTGTCAAGAATTAAGTACTGAATTCCCAGACCAACAGAGAGGCACAACCAGATGATGTCTAAAAGATGGGATATTGAGAAAATAAAATTGAGAGACCTGTTAATAAATCTAGAATTGTGTAGAAATTTGTGCAATTTACAGTTAAAGACGTCTTAAATTCTATTTAGTAGATACAGCTTTTATCTTAAGATTTCCATTAATACCTACGTATGTCAATTCTCATACATTCCTGTATATAAAATGTAATTATAAGATCAAAGCAAGATATTCAAAAGAAAATGGACTGAAGTAATCTTTGCAACATTTATATTCACCATCATAATTCATGTGTTACCTCTCAGCCTGTTTTTGTATTACTACATATTTGTTTCATTTGATCATATCTTCTTTATACTTCTAAACTGCCTCTTACAGGGAGTATGTTGAGGTTGTACATATTGAGGACTCACATTATGCCAAGGTTCTTGTTCTGTATACACAGTATCAGCAAAGCAGAGGAAGAGAAGATGTTAAGAAAAAGGTTGTGAATACCAGATTCATATAATATATATTTTCAACTGATTTTCCCCAAACATTTAAGTTTGTGATTCAAGCTGCCAAACAGCCAGTTCTCTGCCCCTAAGAGTGACAGTTTAATGATGATCTTTGCATTTCATTCTCGACATTATAAAATTCCAGAATGCTTTTATGCACATTAAGCCAAACAACCAACCAGCCCCCTACCCCTCCAAATCCTCTTTAAGCCTAGAATGATTGTAGGGGGTGAATATTTTAAAAGATGTATATATGACAGTGTTTTATTACTATCTGGAAAAGGGCCCTTAGGACAAAGACATTAAGAATGTTAATCCTGTTCTTATAATATCTTCCTAATATGCTGTGCAGTAGAAAATATTTAATTAGCTTTGTAAAATTGTTAGCAAAACTTGAAAGCCCTGCACTGAGGGCGGAGGGGGAACTGTCTGACTGTTACCATAAGTAGATTATCTTTGTGCCCTCTGAACTCATGAAATTATAATAATGAAACAAATTCTATTGTAGTCACCTGTCAGAGTGTTCCAAATGTGAGAATAAATGCTTGTGCTATAATGAGTGTCCCTAATGCTGTAAATGCATTCATAATATAAAATTGTAGTTTAAGAGAACAGAGTTTATATGACAGTTAAGTTTGGTACATTGTGTACTTCTTGTTCTATAGCTGCAGTGATAGTAGGTATTATGTAGAGAAACAAAATTATTCTGCATTAGGATAAATTCCAAACTGTCTTAGCCTGATGAGCACAGAAAAGATGCAAATATTTGCCCTGTGGCATGTAAGAGTATTTTGCTGTTGGAGGATATCTCCCAAAGTATAAAGTGCCAAAAGCTAGCTGAAAAGACTTTCTGAAGGTCTCACTTTTCAGTTATATTTGCTTTCAGTTCTGTAGCCCTTTTTTGCTCACTGATCTTCCTTCTGTCAGTGCTAGCTACAATTGTGGAGTGGCTCTGCTCTCAGTGTACTGTGTATGAACAGAAAGTTCAGATGATCTGGTGGGCTTTACCTTTCTGGTTTAACGGGTGCAGAAAAACCCCTTCTGACCATCATGCATTATCCTCCTTATTAATGTGCTGCCATAGCTCACAACTCACGTATCTCTTCTTGTCTGTTTGCTGTGGAGCTTTGCTTAGGATTCCCTGCTGGAGTGTGGTGTTCCATTTTAAACTCTGAGTTTGGCTGACCACAGAGCCCAGCCTCACTGTGTTGCTGGTGGCCATGGAACACCTGCAGAAGACAGCCATGTAGACACATAAGCCATTAGCCTAGGCTGTTCAGAAGGGTGCCCAGGGTTCCTAGGCTTAGACATCTTTGTAATTCTGCAGGTTGGTGACTGTACAGACTGTTTTCTCTTTGCTGCTTTTAAAGAGTTTATTATTAGAAAACTCTTCCTGTAAAATTCTGGGTGTTTTTTCTACTGTTTTTTATTTTGTTTTGTTTTTTTAAGGCATGTTTGTGGTCAATTAAAATTCCCTGAAAATGCCTCTAGAAAGTTGGTGTTACTTATAAAGTAGGAAGACCGGACAATTTAAAATTTACACTTGAATACAATAATAGTGAGCATTTGCCAACATTACCAGTACTTGTCTGTGACATTACAGTGATCTCCCTAAGGCATTTGATTGCTATTTTTTATTCCTTAAATTGATAAATAATGAAGTTGTATTGCAGTTGAATTCATTCTCCTCTTACATGATTCTCATAAAATAACTTTTGCACGAGTGTAGTGTGAGTAATAAATTCTCCTTCTACTGGTAAAGCTGCTAGTCTAATACTATATCCATCTGTTACTAAGCTGTTCTTAAGTATTCTGAGATGGTCTTAGTAGTTTCTTGTACCATTTAAGTAAGAGTCTTTATTTAAAATTGTGTTCCATATAGTCATTTTTAGACTTAAGAGATAGTCAATCTGAATTTGTTAGTCTGCTTTAAGTTGAAACCATACATTCAGAAGTAAATGTTCAAGGCCATTATTTTACCATCATGTTAGCTCAGACACCAGTGGTTTGCTAGATTCTACCTCCACATTATTCACATTTTCTAACTAGACATTTAAAAAAATATATGAAGGATTTAATATAACTTCTAAATGTTGCTATTAGGAGCAGTAGAGTTCAGCACTGGGTCTGGAAATTGGATACATATGTTTTGTTTCCTCTACCATTGAATGACCTGTCTCTCAAACTTGGAAAAAAACATTACCTTTTACTGCCTAGATGATGCTTCTCTAAAACTGTTGCAGTAGTATCTACTTCATTTTGTTGAGAGCTCTGCCTGAAGGGAGTAAGAAAAATACTCTTAAGTTCTTTTGAAATAAGATATCTAGCCTGAGTGGGGATGTGAGGCAGTGGATGTTTGTCTTTGTTATTAGCTTGTGACTGGGAAAATAACAACCAAAAGTGTATTTATTTTTAAGTTTAACAACTGTTGATTGTTTCCTGATTTAAATAAATAGCTGACTTTCTTTCACTACCATGTTGTCATTTTTTGTATTATGAATATGTTTTTGCCAATTTTGCCAGCCAGTTTTAGGTTCAAAATGAGCAAAAGTTCATTACTGATAAGCAGGCTAAAAGGCATGAGCAGAGATTTCAGCTCTGCTCTGACCATGGTGTGTAGGGCTTCCTACCTGTTGTCTACACATGAAACTCACTCCCATCTTAGTGGTTGTCCTTTAATGCTGTTTGGCTGGAGGTGGAGGTTTTTATAGCATGGATGCTGTAACAAAGGAAGATGTTTGAAAATACACTGACAGCCATGGAATTGGTATTATTTTGAAATTCTTCAGTAATCATGCACCTCAGGCTAAAAATATCTTGGTATACGTGGTCATAACATTACTACTGGGTTAGAATTTTAAGCAGAATTTCTAATAATACTCCTAACAGTATTATTCTTTAGAATTATTGGAAAAACTGTCAAAAGATTGTTGGTTTGTTTGGTTTTAATCACTGTGAGTTATTAGTTTAAACTATTCCTATGATGCTATGCTACCTAGTATTTATATTGCATAGAGCTTGATTTTTCTGTTAGATTAAAAAAAAAATCTACATCCGTAATATTTTAACCTTTTTTTTTTTTCAGTGTTTGCTAGTTCTGAGCCTGTGCCAGGATTCCAGGGAGACACCCTGCAGTTAGCTTTCATCGACCTCAGACAAGTAAGACACTACTTGGTTTTTTTTATCCTACTAATTTCCCCTTCTGACCAATGCTGA
This sequence comes from Notiomystis cincta, assembly GCA_013398075.1. Lineage (NCBI taxonomy): Eukaryota > Metazoa > Chordata > Aves > Passeriformes > Notiomystidae > Notiomystis > Notiomystis cincta. The sequence goes on along the minus strand of VZRX01022471.1, from coordinate 28,508 downwards.
AGTTATTAAATTCGAGAACCTTTCATGGTTTGGCATTCCCATGTAATTAGTTGTGAAAAGCAGTTATTTGAAGTGTTATTAGTGGCACTATTCCCCGTAATTTAGCATAAAAGTGTTTCTTCAGTGTGTGGTTAGGGGGCACTGTGCTACTGGTAGTACTGTTACAGGAATATTGGATTGAATTTTGATCCTGACAATTTTGTGAAGCTTCTGTGATGCCTTTTTGTGAGAGTGTATGTGTTGTCCTGGTGTGTGCTGGTCTGATGCCATTCTGAGCATTTGCTCTTGTCTACAAAACATTCTGGATAGCAGAATCAGGCATTGTATTATATAACATTTCCTTTTCTAAATTTGTTACGTAGAATTCTTTTAAACTGTTGGAAAGCACCTTTATTCCAACTAGACGAACTTTATTCTACATAAATTTTAATTCAATTTTATTTTAAATGCCATAATATTGAAAGCACTTTTCTGGAGATCTTGCCAAAAGGAAGGTTTTTCCAGACTAAAATCTACTAAAATCTTTGTAAATGTGGACATTATAACCACCATAGCAAATGACCTTCAAAACCTTTTCATGCTTGAAGTTAGCTTTTACAAAGGATTTATTATTTGACAAAATTTTAAGTATAATTATCACTTAAATAATGAAATCATTAACTGCCCATGGAGGATCTTTATCCTTCTGCAGATGTTGGTGATCATTTTTGCACCATTATGAGCCTATCAAAGTCATTAGAAAACAAGAGAAAGTAGAAAGAATTCCATACCAAATTATCAATATAATAAGAATATTTTTGCTTTTAATAGTTAGTAGGTTTTTTACAGCAAGGTCATTAAAGGGCATTTCAGAAGGGAAGATTCTTGAGGCAAAAGTATTCAGATTTCTCCTGATAGCTAGAAAGTACTTTATTAAACTGTCTTTTGAATGAAAGAGTTAAAAGATAGGGTTCTCTGTTACGTTCTCAGTAATACAACAGTGAACAGTATCTGCAGTGGAATAAGTGTGTACTATGTGAGAAGGATACAGGATTATGTCTACAAGACTTGTTCATGCCACAAGCCTTGCCTTGACTAGCAGCCTTCCTCTTTTGGAATCTTTTTTTACTCTCTTTTTATTGTCAGTGTTAAAAGAGGCTAAACGTCTTCCAATTTGCACGTAGATCATTTCAGTTGAAGGGAAAGGATGTTGAGATTTGGCACCATTTCTGTCATCCACCTAAGTGGTATAAATCCTTGAACAGCCTGCATTTGTTTGAAGGGAAAACATGATTTCCAGCTATGCAAGAGGGCAGGGTGTGTACATACTTGCTACAGGAAATAAAGATTTTTGTATGTTTTAAGCACTAACTGGGGAGTATGTCACTTAAATAGGTGGTATTATGTTGTTTATGATAGATCTTAGTTTATGTTAACAACTTACATTTAGAATTCTCTCAAACACTTTACAGAGGATACTCTGTATATCATGTGAATTTAATTGATTTAAGATACTTTTTAATCAGGAAAAGTTTGGGCAACTCTCTATTGGGTTGCAACTGGAGCTTGCAGATGTAGAACAGTTCTAGTATATTTGAGTTGGTTTGATTTTTACTATATATTTGCATGTATCACCAGAAGGTATTGCAGGCAGACATCAAAAACTTCTACCATTTAGTACGGATGGTCAGTGCTTTCCCTCTTCTCCTTATTTGTGATCCATTTCTGTCTTAATAGGGTAGATGACAGTTCTTTTCAAGAATACTTAGAAAGGCAACAGAGCCTTTTTCAGAAAGTTCTTATAAAAGGTCATGCTTCTGTTTTTTAGTTTGAATTTGATACTTCTTCATGAATTGCAGGATATGAAAGATAAGGAAGTAGGTCCAGTGGTCAGGTTTTACCTGCCCACCCGGACTGTGCCCTGAGGTCAAACTCCTGATATTGGCTGTTTGGTACAGAGGAGCTGATGACAGGTAGGGGCTGATACAAGGGGGAAAGCTTGAACCGTATCAAAGCTAAAAGGCAGGAGATTTGGGACTCAGTGAGAGACTGTAGCTAAAAGATGGATCAGCAGGATTGCCCTCTTCTTAAAAAGCAGCTGACCTGCAAGGGAAAAGACTTTATCGTCCTGCCAATCACATGGTTGCTAATGGAAGCCAGTTATCTCAACAACAGCTTACTCACTCTGTGCTGTACTGGTGCAATGTGTAAGATTAATGAGGATTGGGCAGTAGGATATTATAGCACGTTTTACTAACGAAGTAAAGTCACTGACAGGGAACCAGCTTGGAAGACAGAGAGAAGAGCTACGCTTGAATGATTATCATGTAGGGAGGAGCAGCTTTGAAAAGAATTGCCATAGGTATTTTCAACCTAACAGTTCTTGATCTTCTGTCTTTCCCTAAAGACAACACGTAGGCAGCATGTTGTCCCCAGCAAGCCCACTTTCCTTCTTCCTTCCACAGACATAGAAGAGCAAACAGAAACAGAAACAGCTGGCATGAGAGAGTTGTGTCTAAGAAGACAACAGTAGTTAGGAGCAGGAAGCTCTAAGAGGACAGAAATCACAAAGGGGCAAGCACTTACCAACGTCCCTTGGAGCCACCTCTTTCTCTTTATACTATTCTCCACTTAGGCTTTTGTCATGCTTAACATGCTCTTTAAAAATCTTTGCAATCTGAGGAAACCCTAGTCAATAAAGATTTTTGTGCTGTTCACATAACCACAGTATCTCAGCATCTTTCACAGGTGACTTGGTGGGGTTGGCTGATCACACATGATCATCTAGAAAGAAACTCGCAGCCCAGCTAGTTTAGCAGGTAGAAAATTGGGGCAGATTCATGGCTCTGTGCAGCTGCAGTAATTGTGTCATGCCTTATGCCACTTGTCTTAGTGTATGACCTGAGGTCACACCTACGTGCACCCTTTGACCCCACTTAAAGCCATTGAGGGGCCATCTCAGCAAGGCAATTATCAAAGTGGCATGTGCTGCTTTACAGAGACTGGTCTCTGGCATCTTGCAAGGATGACCCAGCTCCTGCAACTTGCATCGCTCGCTGACAATCGTTTCTTGCTACTGTCTGTACAGGGAGCCTGGCTAAATAAGTGGCCCAAAGTGAGGGGGAATAAACTTTGGGGATTTCGCTACCAATTCAGATCTTAGGTCAATTGGAATTAACCTTCTAAAGTAAACAGGTCTTAGTTTGTCCTACTTGAATCGTCTCTGAGGAGGAAGCGTAGCCTCTGACATGAATTAGTTTTTTCCTGGTTATGATCTGTTTCTTTAGTGCCTAAAGACTAGGGTTACAGTTCTGGAATGTGAGGCAGTTTCTTGGATGTCCTGCACACTTAAATACTGTGAGGAAAAGACAGAAATATTACAATTTGTGTGTTACTCTTTGGAGAGCAGTGTAGTATGTAGTGGACAAGAGCAATAACCTTATGGTAGGCTGAGAGTTCAACAGTTGCTCTCCTAGGCCAAATGTCCTGATTCTTAACCAAGTGGCTGCTAACAAATACCTATTCTTGAAATCAAATAACTTTCTGCAGAGATATTACTAAGCTGCCAGCATAGCTTGACTTTGTTTCCCTTTTGACTTGACAAGTTGTTCCCCATGTTTCTCTCCACCATCAGCACTGCTTATGGGCTTCTTCCTCCACTGTCCCATCCCATAGCTGAGTACTCAGCTATCTTGATGATTGTGGAATTTCCTTGTTTTGCTGAGGTGAGGAGAACTGTGTCTCATCTGTGTTCTTTTGGCACATATTGTTAACACCCTCCAGCTGCTGTCAGTGTTGGTTCTGCAACAGGCAGCAGTCTCAAGTGAAAATAGTCATATGCTGTTGGTAACTCCAGAGTTAAGCCACCACAGTAGCAGTATCTCCACCCTTGTGGCAAACCTGGGTTTACAGTCTGATAGTGGTGTCCATCAGATAGGAGACCAAGGGTTGTGATCAACAACAAGCTCTGCTTAAGCATGAAATTTTAGATTTTCAGCAGTTTCTGTTTGTATTTTCTCAGTGTTAGAGATAAATTTGACACAAAATCATAATGCAATCAATATGATTAATAGAGAGAGTAATATATCATAGAAAGATTAGAAGATACATTTTTGTCAGACTTTTGTTTATGATGTGTGTAAATAAGTGTGCCACTTCCATGAACTCAGGGTATTCCATCTGCAAATCAATACATCGTATTTAGAAGTATAATACATTTTCTCCTAATTCCACATCATTGATAGTTTATTGGGTTGCTTGTCCATATATATTGTAATGTTTTCTGGTGAGAAATATTACTAACCTTCTGAACTGTAGTGTTCCATGCAACAAATGTAATGTAAATTTTTTTGAAAGAGGAAATTGTTACTACTAAATATAGCCCTTCTCTTTCTTCCCGTTCATTACTGAGACACAGTGTTGTCCTTCTGGTAAACTCAGAAGTAACTGTGGGTAGGAACTGTGTAACAGACCACTGGGCTTCAATCCCAGGCATGGGATTTTCTGCCACTAAAGGCAGGGTGACAGTTCAGTCTTCCCCACTGTTACATTTGCAGTGTTTAATTTGAATTAATTTCCTGTGGCAGTAACTAGGTTTCAGCTCTGGCTTGTCTCCGATTCCCAAAGGTGCAGCCTGCCAAAGCTCTTGCCATCTGTGTTCCCTGTGGAGAATGCTCTCCAGCCCTTCAGTAGACCTCAGAGTAAGTTTCAGCATGTTGCCAAACCTGTTCACCAGAACTCTTGGAGGCTGAGGGCTCTAAAGGTGTGCTCTGGCTTCCTTTGCAGGCTGCCAGCCCACAGAGTGCCTAGGCTTGGAAATTAGTGGGGTACACCCACCCCAATCTGTGTTCCAAAAAAGAGTCTTGAACTGAGAAAACATCAGGATTTTTCAAGAGGGAGAAATCCCCAACAGTATGTTTAGGAGTAAGTCTTAAAAACTTCAGAGTTTGAAGATAAAAGTAAGACTTTTTTTCATAAGGAACAGTTTGAATTTTTAATTAGAAAGTAGTATAGTACATTTCATCTTTTGCTTCCTGAGGGAAATGGTTGCTGAGGCTTTCATCTTCACAGAGGCTCTTTCACAATGCTTACTGATCCCTTTCCCCTGTTATGCACTCCCCAGCTTCTCTGAACAAGCAGAGGAGCATGTTACATCTGTAACATGAAGCTCAGCCTCAGGGTGCTACGTAATGGGATTTGTGCTTCTCTAGTTTTCAGTGCAATGCTGCTTATTTAGCTAAAGAAAGGAGCTCAGGTTTCAGACAGCAACAAAACAGGAGTTGCATCTCCCTGGATTTCAGAACATAGATCCTCACTTTGCAAAAGGAGGAAGGCAATTCTTCCTGGACTTTCCCTTCTCCATGAATTGACTTGGCACTAAGGCAGGAGGGCTTGAGACACACAGTGAGCAGAACAGGCACATGTCAAGGTTCACTGTCTCATGTATTTAGATCATACAACAGTAGCATGAATATGCATCTCTGGGTTTAAAATAACACAGTTATTTCAGTATGACTGCAAGCAGAATGTGTTACCTGGCTTGCAGGGATGACAGAATATTTCTTCACAGTACTATATTCTTTCAAGTAAACAGGAATTCTTCACACAAATCTGACAATTTACTTGAAAGTACTTATATTCCCCAATGGAATCTCTTACTTTTGATTTCTCCTTCTCAGTTAGGTTCTGCAAAGCCTGTAGTTAATCACAGTAGGCTCAGATCACAAGCTGTGTGTATAGATATTTGTGAGGAAGATCTCAATCAGTGCTCTGTACACAGAAGCAAGCTGGCTCTTTACTAGGATGGGATTTATAGCTGCCAGCTGGTAAGAATTAGGAAGCTTTGGAAACAAATGCACAGAAATTAGCAGCAGGGGGTCAAAAACAAGCATGGCTTTGGCTTCACTATCTTGATAAGGATTTGCAGAATCAAAGCAGAATGGCAAGTCAGGCATTTCCTGGTAGTAAGTATTCCTACCCTGTTACTGCCAGAAACTAGAAGCACACATGCTGGGTATTAGGTGTGTGTATTCTTTGGGACACTAAATCATTCATCAAATTCAGTGCAAAAAAGATTGTATCCAGTTAATCTAAATGTCCCTTTTTCAGCAGTGAAGTGTAAAATAACATAATGATCATGTACCAGGTTTTTGCCCTAGATCGTGGTGTACTAATGATGAGGGCAACTACCTAAAAACAGGTTTGAAAACTTCTGTACAAATACTGTTGCTTCACTTCACTAGCTCTACCAATACCTCACTTAACTAAAATGATGTGGCCATTTAACTACAAGATACCCCCATTCCATCCATGGCAAAAGCCTTACCAGTTTCTCCAAGGGCAAGTGTAGTATATTGTGCACAAAAGGCTGTGCGGTGTAAAGGTGTAATGCATAAACAGAATGCTAGCTCTTAATCAACAGTAAAGGGTACCTAAATCATAGAAGTTATAAAAAATAAGAAAATTTCTTATTGTTTCTTTAAGCTAGTTAATTTAAGGGATACAATTCTCTGAGTTCTCCTCTTACCTAACAAGATACACAGAAGAACTAAGTGAGCCAACAAGAAATCTGTACTGTGTATTTAGAAAATGACAGAACTTGTGAAGCACTGACTCAGCTTGACTTAGAGACCTGCAGATAACAGTCTTTGAATAAGAACATAAGCCTTAGGGCATTTTTTGTTGTTGTTAGGTGAATTTATAATTTTGGGAACTGAGACAGGGAATCACATTTATTGATCTCATTTGTCATGTGCAGGTGAAACATTTGACTTGGAACTGTGCAGGGGAGTTTCATCTTCTAAATGCTACCATCATAGAAATCACTAAAAGTTTCACTGGAGAGGTTGATCAAAGCAGATACTAAGGGGAAAAAAAGAGAAGAAGAAGTTGGCAAAAGCTGCTGTCAAGACTATTTAGATGGACATATCTGAATCCCTGTCTGAATAGTACCAACTGTCACATTTAATCAGCTTTAAGCTCTTCTTGGTCATCATTACTTTTGCAAGACACAGTTTAGAAATAGTTAATCAATTAATTTAAAACCTACAGAGCTCTTGTTATGATGAGAACTTCATATCTCTGGAAAACTTTTCCATTTAAGAAAGCTCATCCCATAGTTACAGAGGAAATTCCTATAAGGCTGGGACCTAAATGGAACTAAATTGTATCCTTGATAGTTGCTGTGAAATCCCAAAAATACCCTGCACATAATGTTAGAACCCAACATGGTCATGACACTAAATTTCTTGAGTGACTGGCATATTGTAGAGCACTTTGTGAAGTAGCCATTTCCAAAGACATTATGAGAGAAGACACTAAATAAACTTTATCTGGAGAAGGTTTTATTTTGCAGAAGAACCTGTTGGTAGAAAAGTTTCAGAAGGTTCACTTCCAGATAATTTCTCAATTAGCAGATATCTTCCTTGAATTAAAAGTTAATCTGTGCCTGTTATATTTGTAAAATCCTATTTTCCCTTCGAGTCACTGGTACACATTCCATTCAGTGGAAGTTATTCAATGAAATGGAGATTCTCTCTAGTTATTCTTCTGCTAGCAGTTTTGCTCCCATCTAGTCCTTGCCTTTGTCATGTAAGAAATGATGCACATGCAAGGAAGAAAGATTTGTGTGCACAACTTTCCCAAGTTTGTGAATACATTTTTTCAAGCTGTTGTCTTCCCGCTGACAGCCAGTTGCTGCAGGATTTCCACCATTGTATCTGGCCCCTTCTGTAGCCCTGAGCTGATGGATGGAGTTCAGTTTTTGGAGCCCCCATCTCCCCAGCACTTCCTCTGAATTCTGTGAGCAATATATGGTTCCTATGAATAATGAATAAATATTGTTAATTGAGCAGCACAAGAGAAGAAAATTATTGGTTTTCTTTGAGTTACATGTTATTTGTATTCTCTTAACATTTCTAAGTCCTAGTTTCCCATCAGGGAGCCATGGAACTGGTAGCTGCATTACTGTATTAAGTAATTTCTGCCCCCAAATCACTTATATTCTCCAGCCTTAGATAAACTGGTAGTACCACTGGTATGTAGTATGTACTGGGTAGCACTGCTAACCCTTTAACCCTACAGATTTGCCTTTAGTATTTTTTTCAGTTGCATCAATCAACATACATAGGTTCCATTCCTTTTCTAAATTATCTGTCAATCACATGCAGCAGACAGAATACCCCATATTTTTTTCTTTTGCTAGTTTCTTCTGTGAAGAAGAAAGTCCACCTCATCTTTGGAAGTCACTGCAGGGTAAATGTAACATCCAGTAAAATCAAAGGGATCTTTTACATCAGGAAAACAAGACTTTCTCTGCTTAGGAATAGTAACAACACAAGGAAGGAATTCCATGGGCATAGGAAGGCAGTGACTTGAATTGGTGAAATTATGTTTATTCATTTGAATATGAAATAATGACTGTTTATTAATTTGAATCATAGTGTCTTAAGAAAAAAAATCATATGCTCAAAAGTGTTTGTGTAAGATGTACCATAATGTGACAGTGGTCTTCAGTTGGCTGTCTTAGAACTGCAGAAATACAAATTAAAAAGGATTACTCTGTCTAGCTAGACTGCCTCCAGTCAGTGAAATTTGGGAGATGAAGTTAATACAAAGATACCAATAGCTGGCAAAAGAAATCATTGAATTTCATCCTGTTTTTTGATAACTGGTTTCTGAATGAAGTGCACTAGTTTGTACTATAAGCAATATCACTGAACAAGCATGTTCTTAGGCACAGCTTATCATATATCTCAACATTTATGGCTCTCATGGGTGTGTCAGGTTTGGAGCAGTTTATCCTTTTACAAATTGTGCTGTTTTAAAGAATATTTAAATAGCAAAGTCCACATGGAAGATTCACATACAGATTTGTGTCCTCCTTGCCGAGGACTTTCTCTAGGGCATTAAAAGCAAAGGAGCAGTGCAAAAGACCCTTAAAAAGACCCTGCAATAACAGAAAGTGTTATAGTGGTGAATAAAGAGTAAGTAATAACAGAAATGCAGAAATAAATAAAAAATATGACTAGATGGAAGCACTAGATGGGGAGAAAAGAAGAATATAAAAATATGAGATGAGGACAAAAAAAGATAAAAAGTCAGTTTGTGTCTGTAAATGTACTTTATTATTCTTATCCTTTTCTTGCTGTGTTTATAATTTGGCATGGTTTGTGCTGAGACCCATTAAGAACGTTTCTTTTTTAAACAGTAGAAATTTGAAGAGATGTTTTTATCCAAAGAAAAGAAAGGACTTTCAGTACACAGTTAATGGTGTATAAAGTCCATGAAACCACCAGGTTGCCTTATTCCCAGGAGAACTCAGTTTCAGTAGTGTGCCTCCAGGAAATCATTCAGGAGGACACATAATTAGCCCACACTCTTCCAGAGTGCACAGTGTAACATGATGCAGTTAAACCAGAAGACAGTTTTCATCTTTTGACCCTGTGTCAAATGTGTCAGTTGAGTAGCTTACCTGAGATCTGTTAGACAGCATAGGCCATCAGATATTTTCCCATAGAAAGGAACATGCAGTAGTGCACACACACACAAAACCACAATTTTAAAACAGGACTTACTTTCAAAGTAACAGAAAAAGTGGCTGTTTTAAGTGGCACAACTCAGGGCATTCAGATTCTGTTTCTTTTTGCCAGGCTGAAGTTTAAAGAAAACTCTTTGCCCTTGCTTAGGATGTATGAAAAGGACATTAAAAGCAGCTCGTTCACTTTAGGCACTAACAAGATATTGAGTCTTCTGGAAGGGTGAATTTGATACAATCATTCCAATGCACATCCAAGTGATAGTTCTGGGAATGGTAAAATGTTTTGTACAGTGTCCATGTCTTGCATCCACTGACATGCAGAATAGCTGAAACAGTTCACAGTGAAATGGAACAATGTTGAATAACTCCTAGATGGAAATGCCCTGGTACCTGTGTGGGGTGGGGTAGTGGTGTTGGTTTGTGTGTGTCAGGGTGTGGTGGCTGCAGAGGGGGAGGGAACCTGGGTAACTGGCAGAAAAGGCACAAGCTGAAAACTCAAATGCCACTGTAAATCAGCCCTCATAGCTTAATTAAATAAAACCAATAGTGCGATTTAAACTTCTTTGAGTTAAAATTACTTTAATAAGGGTGTTAATTACTGGAGGATTAACACTGCTTACATGTGATAATAGATCTGGTCAGTCAATAAAGGGTGAGAATAATGTTCGTTTAAGAAGCGAAAGAATCTAGCACAGGATTACTCACTAGAAAGGGATAACATTTCAAAGTGGCAAGTAAAATCAGGGGAAGATGTTTTCAAATTGCAGGAGGCATTAAGAGGCTGAATTTTGCCATCATTATTCAGCAAAAGTTCCATGTGTACTGCGATCTGTTGGACCTAAAATATGAAGAGTAATTATCACCAATGACATACAACATAATTTGTAATTACTCGGTCTTCCAGGGAAATCGTAAGAAATAATTTTTTAGATTAAACATTTAAAGAAAATACGGTATGTAGAAGTGAGGAGAAAAGGCATAATCTAAAGGGAAAAGACCAGCTTCTAAGGAGAATAATTTCTTGAAGATGTATTTCTTAGAAAAGAAATTGTATTATATTATTGCCTTTAAGCAAAACGGGGTTTTTCCTAATATGTTTGCAAACAACAGCCAGAGGAGAAAGATGTTTTGCAAACACCCAATTAAAAAAAAGGAAATTTTGAGGTATCCAGGTTGCAGCTTGCTGGGCTTGGAAGCCTTTGTTAAACCAAGTTATCTAGACAACAAGTTAACAAAACAAAACCAGGATTTTATATGGGCTGTAGTGTTTGCTAAAATGTTTTTAGAATCATTTGATAGATATAAATAGGTAAGTAAATGTTTTCTTGTAGCTGAAGAGGAAAGTGAAGGTTGTCCATGAAAGAATATGAAAGTTTTTTCCTAGTGATTTTGGCTTTCCTTTTAACTTGTCTCTGTTTACATTCCTGAGCTACTGATTGTGGAATTTCTTGTCCAGAGATTCTTAGGTCTAGCATAGCTTTCCCTAAGGGATGTAACTTCATCTGCTACAAAGGGTGGTTATGCAGCCATACCCTGAGTGCACTACTTTGGAAGAAATAACTGTCTGTTTACAGTAAACTTATGATGGCCACATCTGTATCTGTGCCGTATGGATTGCACTGGATTTTTGTTTCTGGATGCAAACAAAATGATGCTGTTTTGTGGCCTGTTATGTCTTGAATTTCAGTGTCTTTTCACATATTCTGGCTCAGCATCCAAGATCAGCTGAGATACTTTATTGAGCTTTATTTTATCTGCTTCCTGCAGAAGCTTTTTGGAGAGACACCTTGTATATAAAATTGTAAGTGTTTTGATTGCTGCCTAAGAGATGAATCTGGCACACTGTGGCTGTAATTTTTTATTTTAGATATGCAGCTTTTGAGAAATGCACAGATCCTAAAAGAAATTAAACAAAAATAAAAGTTGTAAATTAAAAAATAATTACTCTGTTGTGTTGAAACAACCTATTTCCCCTTACCTGCTGTAGAACCTCAGGTTACCTCAGTGGAAATGATGTGATTCTTATTACACACTACAGATCATGGACTTCTGTGGGGACCAATTGCTGCAGATTCAAGAGGTGCTCATAAACCTTATAGACCTGATATATATCCCCCCGTTAAGTTGAATCAATCTCTGTAGCAATGTAATTTCATCGTATTTCATAGATGTGATTTTCTCTGGTGTTTTTGTCCAAGTCAGAATCTGACAAGAAATGACTGGAGAGTTAAGAGAGGGGAATGCTTTGTTCACTGAATCCCTGGGTCCCAGCAGTGCCCACGTTGGCAGCATCCTGGATCTGTTCTTGAACTGCAGCTTCTCACAATGAACTGAGGTCTTCTCCTCTGTAGGCACAAAGCTGATACCATGGAGCTGTGCCATGCTCACTTGTCTTCCCATAGGCATCAGCTTGCATTTGCACACCAGGGCTGTGTATCTAAAACTCCTTCCTTCAATCCTAGAGGTAACTGGACTGAAATTTAAACTTGGAGCTGTAATTATACTTGGGCAGACCACTGCAGATGATTAGTTCTAGGGTACAGCAGCCTGACCATCTAGATTAGATGTGTGTGTATACAAGGACAGTTTGGGGTAGTTAAAACCAGCATTTGTCAGATAATGGCTTCTCGTGGTGTGGTGTGTATATATATAATTGTAAGACTGCAGGCATCTAGAGTTACTCTTATGGATAGTGCTAAATATCAAATGTGACAGATGGGACAAGAGTGTTCAATTCCAGAACACAGTATGGAAGTGGAAGTAGATGTGTTTTGTGTTCGAATTTTATTGTAGTTACACCAAATTAGATTATTTTAAATTAGACTCACCTCTAAACCAGAGAAGGTGGTTAAAATTTAACTTTAGATTTTGAACTTTTTTGATGTTTTTATAATAAATCATCTCAATGGATGTTTACAGGAAGGATTGAGACCAATGATACAGTTTTAATCCCCAAGAAGCTTATTTTAGAATATTGTCCCTCATCATGTGCTATTTATGGCATTATTTCATAGACAAGTGAATAGTTTGAAGCAAACCTGTTGTAAGTCTAGTGCAAGTAAAAAAGAAGTGCCTATAGAAAATTAAGATTAAATAAAGTAAACTGTAAAATTTCTTTTTGGTAGATGTCAATATTTAAGTACTACTGTCAAACCTGTGTTTAAAAAAAACAACCAGAAGCCAAGTGAAAATGCCAGCTGAGTTTTAGCTGTGTTATATTAAATGCTTCATAATTTTAACAGCTGAAATTGTGTTTTCGAAGTCTTGTTCAGGTGAGAGGCAGATGGCCGGTTTTGAGGGGCTACAGTTGTCACTCCTGCCTGCTGTTTCAGCATGTACACCTCTGAGTCAGGAGCTCAAAACCAGAAAAAATGGTGAATGACCTGACCATTGCATAATACACAATTTTTAATCCACACAAATTTTGCCATTGACATAGTTTTATGCTTTGTCTGAGGGGACTTTGTGTACGGACTAACACGCTTGACAGGAGCAATTTGGCCCGAGCCCGTGCCCTCTGGAGCCTGACTGTCTGCCAGGCTCCTGCTTTTCAAACTCTTCCCTGTTTCTAGACTCAAAAGACAGTTCTTTTGCTACTAGTCCAGCTTATTCTTTAATGATGAAGAACAACACAGTTCATAATAAACATTTTCACTGTAATTAAACAAATCTTCTTTGAAGAGGTATTATTTGTTGCTATACTGTGTATTTCATAGGGCCTAGCTATTTATATTTGTCTCAGAAACTAGTTTTCTGTGTCTTCAGATGTTACATCTTGGGCTGCTTGAAGTTTAAATGGGATTTGTAAAAATTATACATTGTGAGTGTTTTGCTGGTTATGGTAACAGCAACAAGCTTATTCACGTGACTTCAACAGCAAGTGTTCTATTTTGTAGGCAGGCCTAAGTTCATTTGAAGTGCCAAAGAATAAAAAAAATTCATTTTGACATGTTCATGAATGTAACAAGACCAGGCATTTCTCAAGGTCCAGGTTTTAGGAAAGAATTCTGCCCTTTGCAAGAATTTTTTCTTATAAAAGATATATGAGTACAAATACCTTCTGTTTTTTCTTAGCATAGCAACAAATCCCAGTGGTTCAGCTGTCATAACATTATACATTGTACATTTATGAATGTGTTGAAGATTGTATCCCAACATTCAAGATAGTGACAGATACAATTTCACTTATAAATTTGAAACAGATGGTAGCATTTAAATACAAAATTGTTTCATTCTTGTGAACATTTCAATGTCCCAAATTTAGAAACAATTTCTAAATGCATGATGCTTAAAAGAAAAAGGCACGTTTTAATGCAGTGGCTTAAAAACTGAAAGACACTGCCTTTCTAACACAGACTATCCTTCCTTTGAAAATCCAGGGCTCAGTTTTCAAAGCATTGTCTAGGAATTTAGCCTGCGACCCCCATTGACACTAATGGGAATTGCATAGCTAAGTCCCCATAACATCACTTTGAAAATCCATTTGTTGTACCAATTCAGAAAAGAGGTAGCATAAACTACTGGGAGACATTCACAGATCAAGAGATCAATGTACACTTTGAAATACAAGAGCAATGTGCGTTATTCCAGTTATGTGATCGGTAGGGGGGGATTCTAAAATTCACCACATTCACAAAATAAGTAACCAGGTCTAAATAAAACAAAATATTTTGGCAAGTGGCAGGCAGACTTGCTAACCAGGCTAACAAGATGTTTGTCAGCAGTAATGAACACCTACTGATTAAGTGATAATTGTGTTTGGTTGGTACAGTGTTATTCTACAGTTAGCAAACTCTGTCTTCTTTTCTTTCGAGCTGGACTTAGGTATCTATATTTTAAGTAGTTCTGTTGTTCTTTTGCAGCCAAGAAATGTTCAGAGTAAACAAGACTTGTCTTTGTCCGGTTCTGATTCTGATCCTGCTCCTTTATATTTTGTTTTCCACTTTAGTAAGTGCTTTCATGGTGTGCATGCTTTAATTAACAGGAGCATAACTTGGTGAATAATGATGGGTTTATCTTCATGGTCATGCAGATGGTTTTTTTGGAAAGAAGTGTATACCTGTCTAACATATGTTCATGTATACTTGTGCACAAAACCTAAGCAAAGATTTTAAAAGTGTTGTTGTTGTGTAGCTGTGTTACTGGAGTGCCTATGAGTCCCAGTCATGGACCATGGCCCCATTATGCTGGGCAGAATATAAATAAGTGTTTTAACAAAAGAAAGACAGTGCTGCCTCAGAGTTCCCAAAGCAATGAGATTATAGCTCCACTGAAAGGTTAACGTTATGTCAGAGATTATGAAACAGCAACGATTCTGGTTGACAGGCTTCCTTTTGGGTCGTGAAACCCATTTGTCCTTCTTAGTACAAGGTGGGGTGGGTTGGTACAGTGTGAGCTCCTTGGAGTAGGAAATGTTGAGGACTGGAACATTTGTGAGCGGCTTTTGTGAGTTTACCATGTTTAAAATGAAAAAGTCACCTCGTGTTGGGTGGTTTTTAGCTCCAAAGCCCAATAAAAAAGTAGTAAAAATAGAAATATTAATGCATTTGCTATTTCTTTATCTTAGTGACTTAAATGACATATAACTAGAAATAGTCTTTCTTTTTTTACTAGGTCAAAAGCCATGCATCCTCAGGGAAAAAATTGTAATGTTACTTCTGTATTCTTTCCTAAGAAAAGATTGGGTGTAGCTTGCAGTTGTATATGCTTGGCACTATTCATTTCCCAGAAGAGTTCACCGTATTCTAGGCTTTGGGGTTTTTTTAATTAAAGAGGTCAAAATCCATTATATCAAAATTTCAAAGAATTTACCAATTAGCTGTAGTCTGTGATGCCCAGCAGGTGGCTTTTATACTATTAAAGGGAGATTGTTTCCATCTCTGATCAAAGCAAAAGCAAAACAAAAGAAAATATAGAATATTTTGCTGTACACAGTGCAAACCACATGCTGTGTAAATTATGTGAAAACTGTACATGAGAGACTGTTCAGTCATCCTACTTGAAGAAGAAGTTCTATATATTTTCACACTGGTCCTCACGAGGATTTTAATGGTAATGTCTAAGTCTGTTTAGATTACTGATTAGCTGAGAAGGTTAGACAGCTTGCTATTTCCTAAAATGAAGACTTTAGCATTTTTCTTATTTAAAAGTAAAAGTAAAAACTCACAATTAAGTAGATAATGAATTTACTAGAAGTGAAATTAGAAAAAGCTGAGTCTGCTGGAATGTTTCAAGACGCAAAAAAATTCCAATTTGCACTTTTCAATGAATCTAAACTTCCCCGATTTTTGCCTACTTAAAAGAATGTTTGTGACCTTTTGACCCTTTTGTTATCCCTTACTCAGAAAGGCCTTTATTCTGTAAGACTTAGGTATAAAAAAATAAAAAGAGCGTTAATGGCGTAACAGTCCTTTCTGATCACCCTGTGTAAGATGTTTATGCAAAGTGTCAATAGAAGCAATTGGCCTAACAGTGTGACAACCTGCTTTGCTTGGAAATGGGCTAATCTCCTGTTTGGGTTATCCAGAGGTCAGGTAAGGATTTCTTTTTTCGCACTCCCCGTAGCGCATGGGTACATAACCTGCAAACACTACAGGGCAGAAATCAGAAGCAATTGAGCCCAAGGATGCCACAAAGCATTTTTAGTTAATCCTGACCGGTTTGCTTTTCCTGATTTTTTTTCCCTCTGCCTTCTTTTAGTTTTTCCCTTCCTGGTCCCATCCCAGAGAGTCTACTTGAGCGTATAACACATAACGATGACAGGGACTCTACCAATTTCATTATCTGCTGCTTCACTGTGTTGGTTTTTTCTTTTTTTTTTTTTTTTTTTTTTTTTTTTTTTTTTTTTTTTTTTTTTTTTTTTTTTTTTTTTTTTTTTTTTTTTTTTTTTTTTTTTTTTTTTTTTTTTTTTTTTTTTTTTTTTTTTTTTTTTTTTTTTTTNTTTTTTTTTTTTTTTTTTTTTTCCAAACAGGCATCATCTCACTCTTTTTTGAAGTTCACGTGGAAACCTACTTTAAATCTCAGTTTTTGAGAGCTGCCCCCGTTGCCCTGTCACAGCAGGCTGGAACTCAATAAGAGCTCAGGCAAGCGTAGCGGGCCGGGCAATGGGCCTTGGCGGGCTGCACGCTGTGAACTCCTGCCTCACTGAATCAGCTTCTGTGTGTTTTTATAACTGCCTTTTTTTTCCCTGTTAATTATGCCCCAAGGCTGTGGAAAGACAGCATTTATCTGTTTCAACAGACTAAGCAGCAAGTGTTCTGACATGTTTATCAGGCAAATTGTACCTGACAAAAGGTAATTACACATGCAATCAAGTCCAGAAGTAACTGGGTGATTAAGGGTTAATAAACTGTTTAGCATAAGAAATATTCAGCTTCTGAGCAAGAAGAGTGGGCCAGAACTGACATAACTGACAGTGATATGTTAAAAGAACTGCTTTTCTTTGGATGGAATATTTGACTTTAGTGAAAGGTAAGTAGGATATTACATGTACAGCTCCCCAGTTTTATCTCCAGCTCCTGAATCACAGGTGCCATTTGTACAACCAAAGCTATTTGCTGATGCTCCTGCTGCTTCAGAAGAGATAACAGCACCATTCCAACTTGCACTAAGCTACCTTGATAATTTACAATTAGGATTTTTGTAGTGTAACCAGCACGGTTGTTCTTGTCTAATGGACACTGCCCCCATTTCCATCTGCAAAGCTCATGTCTCCTCCTTCTGTCTGTTGCTGTGGTCACTCTGTGCATAGCTAGTTCCCAAAGTTGCGTTCTCTTCCAAGATTATTCCTGACAGTTGCCCAAAAGTAAAAAGGAAAGGGCATCTGTATGATATCTGAGGATGTGACAAGAGGCTCAAATGGCATTGAAAGGGCCGGATGGTCGATTCCAGCAGTTCCCAGTGCACAAAATTCTCACATAATTACAAGATGGCCTAAATACAGGACTGTGGCTGAGCTGCTCTGAACTTTAGGTAATACAATACAAATGCAATGATGAAGAGTAATTTTCTATTCAAACACGGACATATCACCTAGATACTGGGAAAATGCTAGAGCACTAACTTTGAAGAGTAGGTGCAAGTACCTTTTTTGAAATCAGAAATCTGTCCCTAAAATTTTAAGATCTTTCCCTCTCAATAGCATCAATATTGTAATGTTTTGTGTTAAGTGATCCTCTTAGGTAGCAAGGTCTTACAGTAGGCTCTTTTAACCAAAACATAGTTTGGTATCTTTTAAAATAAAAGTCTTCTAATTAAAAATAGCAGTGTTATCTGTATAATGTCAGAAATTACTATATACTTTTACATAAGTACATATAAATACCTTTTTGTTTCCAAGTGGTGTTTATTTCTATAGAGAGAGACCTTATGTTAGACATAAAAGGCATTTAGAAAATACCTGCACATGAAGGGAAAATTACAAAATCAAAGCACTGTAGGGCATAATTCAAAATAAAAGTGCAGAACAGCAACTAGAGGCTTAAGTTACCTATAATGTTAGAAGTATATATGTGACTAATAATTTAATGGTTTGGGAAAGCAGCACTGTTGCACGTACAGTAAGAGAAACATGGTGCTCTCTGATCATCAGCCCTGATGATTCCAAAATGTTGGATAAAGGTTCCCCTTCTATCATACCTTTAGAAAAGGCAAAATCCTCTAAATAAGGTGGAAGGTTCTCCTGTATCTTGTATATGTAAGTAAATGGACAATATATAGGATGTTCTGTGTGGTGTACAGAAAAGGCTAAAGCTTGTTGGGTTTTTTTTCCCTGTTCTCTTTTTTTTTCCCACAGTGACTCAGACACCCACACTTCTCTGCAAATTGTTCCTAGTCAGAGAGGAATAATTGCTCCTTGCTCCTAGGGAAGCATATTCTGCTTCATTATAAAATACTGGGGTACAGTATTGCCTGTCTGAGCTTATTCTTATTTTCATGGTTGTTACGGGATAAAGAGCACAGCAGTGCCATTGTTCTTGGGTAGCAGAGTACATATATTTAGTTTATTCCGTGCTTCACAGTGTTCTGGCTGCATGATAAGCTGGTTCTGACTGAATACCCTTGGGTGGCTCCTTAGGTGGGGCTGAGTAGCTTTCTGACAGCCAAAATGGGCTGTGCTGCCTCCAGACTCTGAGCAGTGAGTAAGACTGCCTTTCTGTGAAGTTTTTTCCATACATGTCAACTTTGGAAAGATGTGTGTGTAAAATAAACATTCTTCCTATTGTAATTCCAAGACAAGCAGTGTACATTGTAACCTTGAAGGAGTTGCAGCCAGAAGCACCAGTATGATGTGATACACTCTATGGCCTTCAACTGATTTTTGAGGCTGGGAAATACTGCCAGGACCTACTGTTTGCCCATATTTATCTTATGACAGTGTTTGCCAGTGTGGACCATTCCTTGTTAGACAATAGATCTAATTTTTGGTTATTGTCTCAGTAATAGTGAAAGCTGTAATAGATAAAATAGTAGTAGGGAAGTGTTGCTTTAACTTGGCCTTTAATAGTTTTTGATCCTAGATGCTGCAGTAAAAAACTACTGCCACAGAACCAGCAAATTGTCCTATGCTTCATATACATCATGTGCTTGTGGCCAAAAGAGTCCCACTTTTTCTGTATCAGGGACAGGAATTAAAATGCTTAATTTAAATAGGGCACACATTTGTGTAGCAAAAGATGGCATAAATCAAAAGGAACAGGGCAGCAGAAATTGAAACAGATTGGTGAGCCCACACCTGTGCATTGTTGCTCCACTGTTGCTTCACTGAAAGTGAATTCAGTGCTATGTTGTGCTCAAGTGAATCTTTGCATGAATAGATTGAAGTTATTTCCCACCACCCATGTGGTGGTCCTGGGGCCAGAGTCTTTTCTGCTAGACTGTCCTCTCTGGCACTGGCTGCTCGCCAACCTGCTCCCCTCACAAAGCGCCTGCCTGGGC
Organism: Notiomystis cincta; assembly: GCA_013398075.1. NCBI lineage: Eukaryota > Metazoa > Chordata > Aves > Passeriformes > Notiomystidae > Notiomystis > Notiomystis cincta. Next base: position 9,055 of record VZRX01022471.1, on the reverse strand, counting down.
TGTGCATCCGCTGAGCCTGCGTGCCAGGGCAGGTGCAGGTGATAGGGATGGCTGGGACACAGATCCCAGGCATGTGTCCCACCCACAGCATGCAGTACTTGCTGTCAGAGCCCACTGCTGTAGCAGTATGCCACGGTGCAGAACTGCAGCTGTGAGTGGGACAAAATGCACAATGCGTAACTGTGCACAGCAGCAGTCTGGTCTCCAGCAGTGTTTGCAGCTCCCTGCCACATTTAATCCAGAGCCAGGACATGATTGTCACACTGCAGCCCCTGAACAGATGCACAGAAGGAGGGAAGAAGGCTGTGACTGAGTGGCATGTGTCATTTGCTTGCATGTCTGGGCCTTTGAGCTACCTGCCACATGTCAAGACAGCTGCTTGAACTTAAGAAATTTATCAGCATGAGGTTGGTTGTATGCCGCTCTTTGACCACACATGGAGCAGGGAAGAAGCTCTGGGTACATCTCTCTTGCCAATAGTGTCTCTTTGGGTGTTCATTCTTTAGGGGCAGAACTGTCTTGGAGTGCACTGAACATGCTTCATGTTCTGTGTGACATATTTTACCTCGTGTTGAAAAACAACAGACTTCATGGTCTGTTTAGAGCCCTACATGCTTACCTGTGTTTGGCCAGGTAACAAATGAGGTGTAATCTTCCAGTGAGGGAAATCACTGAGATTTCCCAGAGCCATGGCACAATGAGACAGTTGAGTCAGCCATTGAAAGCATCGTATGAAACTCACTCATGCAGTATTGTCAGGGAAGTTTCTTTGAACTTGTCAGCACTGTAATTGTGTCAGTCATCAATGGCTTTGGGCCTCACATTGCTAGCAGGATACCTTTAGATACCTTTCATCCATATGAGTTTCAGGGTTGTTTAGTATTTACCCAGAATCCTCAAATTCAGTGTTGCAATAGGGATAAGAAATTAAATCTTTCACGTCTGACTCACTGAATACAACTGGAGTAACATTGGTCCATCCTTAAGGATGTCCTATGTGGAGCCTATGACAAGTAGCACTGTAAGTAGCAGTAAGTTATTAATGACCAGATTATATAGGTTGGGTTCATGTCAGCTTTATCCTCATAGCTTGTCTTATGCATCTGCCTGTCCTATCTTTCCACTCTTTTGGTTGTGCTTTAAAATATCTCTGAGGACTGAGCACTACAAACTGTGTAACACAGGTAATAACAAGTGGCAAGTAACATGCAGCAGGAATTGAGGCTTAGAGTTTCACAACTGATGCTAATTTCTCAGTTATCAAGCCTTCCCAAGTCTGTTTGCTTAGTGACTAAAGTCATGTTCTCAGCAGCTCAGTAAAATTGGTGGTGTCCATCTTGAGAAAGAGCTTTGTGGGAAAATGGTGTTGGAGTTTGACCTTGGTGGTTTCATGGATATCTAGGCAGCGAATGAAAGACCCTCCTTGGGTTTTAGATCCCTTCACCCGTATGAGATAGTTAAATGTAAAATATAAGTGTCACTGAGGTTTGTAAGGCTCCCTGGAGGTCTTTGGGATGACGGAACAGTGGGTGCATTATAATGCAGGAAATGTTGCTACCTGGTCCTAAAAGACTACACTACAAATAAGGAAGGTGTAATTAATTAGAAAATTATGTATTTAAATTAGGCACTATATTCAAAAGTAACGTAAGAAAGTGGTTTGGAAGTGGAAAAGTTTGCAAAAAAGAGGCATAGAAATTAGAAGCTGGGAAGTCTGGGTATATGCTTTTATTCTGTAAATAAATTGGTGTTATGATTTTGGGCATGAGCATTACTGGACACGTCTGACAGTTTATCAGGCTGAGAAGTTTGAGTAAGGCAAGGTTCTCTGAGGTGCAGTCCTCCTCTTAGTGTAGCCTGAGAAGTCAGAGGAGCGGGTGCCTGCTGCAGCTCTGCCTGTGGGAGCAGGGGCTGCTACTGTTGTGTCCCAGCTGTAACAGCTCTGGTGTGGCTTAGCAGAAGCAAATGTTTGAAGTGAACAGGGTTCTTCCTTGAAATAGCAAAATGGTGTGACTTACTTGCATGTTGTTACATTTTGTTAAACACAAAATCCTGTTCCAGCCCACCTTTCCAGCCTTACTGATTCAGCAGGTCTCCAAGCAAGCAGGGCTTTAGGTTATGCTGAAGACCAGCTCGGTGGAGCAGCCACGGGCACTTCGGGCTGGGGCAAAGTGTTGTTGATGGTTCCCAACGCTTATTTTAACAGTAGGTTTGGCTGACCCAGGACAGCCTGAGAACAAGCCCTTGTTAGCCCTCAGCAGCAGCACAAGGCCGGGCACCAGACGCAGGGGGAAGCCGCGGCGCCCCGCCATTGACGTCAATGGCAGTGGGGCCCGCCGGCCCGCAGGTAGCCGTGGGAAAGGCGTCCCCGAGCGGGGCTGCCTGTGCCCTGGCCCCTGGCAGCCTGGGCAGGGTGCCCAGCGGTGCCTGGCCTGCACCCCGTGATGGTGGAGGGGGAATTAGGCTTTGAGGGCTGTGAGGGTGCTGGTTGCTGGAGGTTCGGCATTGCGTCTGGTTTTAAAAGCAGGCTGTTTTGTTGAACAGCAGCTCTGAGATGATGAGTCAAAGACCTGATTTGGAACTGCAGCCAAGCGTAGGACTGTGCTTGGAGACTTTTTGTTCCTCCGCTGAAGTGTTTGGGTTTGTTTGGGCCAAAAGTGTGCCCGGGGCTCGGCACTGAGTTTCAGGGATCAGTCACAATGGAGAGTGCAGCAGGAGGTGTTTAATTCACTTAGTTAAGACTACCTGAACCTCTGGTTTAAATTACTGTGAAAAGCAACAGACACGAGCATCCCTGTCTTGCTCCCCACGGTAAAGCACGTTCCCGCACTAAAGCATGAAACCATTAGCATCTCCTCCTGGGGCCGAACCTGCACAGCTGCCTCCCTACACACTGAGGGAGGTGAGAGACGTTAAAGAAAGAAATGGGCAGGTGAAGGAAGGGGGTNCACCCGCCTCTCCCCCCGCAGCTCCTGGACCTCTTCATGGTGTGGGACTGGTCCACCTACCTGGCTGACTACGGGCAGGCCACCTCCAAGTACCTGCGGGTCAACCCCAGCACGGCCCTCACGCTCCTGGAGAAGTAAGTGCGGGGGCCGGGGCCGGAGCTGCCGGCGCGGGGATGCAAAGCGGCGCCGGAGCCGCCCTGCCCCGGAGCGCCGGGGCCGGGGCCGCGGGAGCTGCCAGCAGCTGCCCGAATTGCCGCTCTGGGGAAGGGAGACGCGGAGCTGTGGCCGTGGTGAAGCCGCTGCGAGCGTTTCGGGCGGCCTGGCGGGCGGGCAGGGAGAGCAGGGCGGGCAGGGCGCGTTCCCGGCAGCCCGGTACCAACCTGCTGGTAAAAACCGCATCAAAACACGTCGCGGTTTAAATATGCTTTCTAACAGTGTTTTCTCTCCTCTCCTGCCTGCGATGAAAATGTCTTTTGCAGAGTTCACAGAGGGTACGTATCGCCTATATTGTTACAAAAAACTGTTTCCGTAACTTACTGAATTTCCCGAATTTCGTTTTTATATCCGTTGGTATGGGAAATCAGTGATATAGATGCTGTTATTGATGGTGAACAAAACTCACACATTTGCCGTGTCTGAATTTACCATGGAAGCAGATGATACTAACGGGTTTTCTGACTTGCTTCTCTCCTAAGGCAATTGGTAGGATCGGGGTCCTGCTGAAGGGGTATTTGCTTAATACTTACAGGTTATTTGTGAAGTAGTATTTGTTAAAACGAGTTCTGCATTGCAGAAGTTTAATTTAAGAACACATAGTCAACAGGTTTTGTAATCTTTCAGTTCTTATTAGCAGAAAGATCAAAAGAGGAACAGTAGTAAACTGATCTAAATAGTCAGATTTTTCCTTTTCAATTTACGTTTGTAATGTGTTTGTCATTTGCTTTTTTGTTTCCCTAGAATGAAAGACTCCAGCAAAAAGAACAACATTTTTGCTCAGTTCAGGAAGAATGACCGTGACAAGCAAAAGCTAATAGAGACTGTAGTAAAGCAACTTAGGAGTTTAGTGAATGGTATGTCCCAACACACATAGGCCTCTTAAATCGACAGTATCTCACCACACCAAGAGGTGTTTCTTAGCCACTATTTCTACTAAGTAAACAGTGATACCAGTTAGGACTTTTGTTTGACCAGGAAAAGGAAAAATGCAGTAGACGAATTGTACATGGAGTCTTCAACAAACAATTCTTTGTACGTATTTTTAATGGATCGAATACTATTTTGTATATTGTAAACAAATGGTGAAAAATGAGATTGTACAATAAAAACCAGCGCAATCGTATTGTACATGGAACAGCTGAACTGTAAATATGTTATTTAAATCTCTGCAGATATGGTGTCCAAAATTTTGCTCTGAGTAGGAATTATTTGAGAAATGATCCCTTAGTTGCTGTTTTCTGGTTGAATCCTAATTTAATGCTTTTAAGCATTGAGATACTTGTGTTTCAGATGCCGCCTATTGTTTTCCTGCATTAAATGTATGTTAGCCCTAAAGTGACTGGACATAATTTTATATACCAGGTTTTGTAGTCTGGAGGTATGAAAGTCTTCTGATTTTTAGTACCTTTGAAAACTACCTGAGAACTAGACTTGATATCTGTTTAGCATTAGGACTTATAGGCTTTGTTCTCCAGAAGGGTTTAATCTCGAGGTTGTGAATGTAAATAACCATTTGAGTTCTTTATAATGTGACATTTTATTTCGTTTTGGTTTTGTTCCTCAGGGTTACTATTTCTAACTGTACTTTTGTAAGATCTCGGGTTCTCCATCCCAGGTTGCAGTAAGGAATAGGTTTGCCGCTGTTGGTTTCGTGCCGCATCTGTTTGTTAGTTTGCGCTTTCTCCCACCAGCCGCATCCCAGCAATTAGCATTTTGTCCCACTACCCGTCTCTTTGCACTGTCCCCTCCTGGCTAATTTAGACAGTAAGAGAATGTCTAACAAATACGAACCAAATGGAACGTGTAAAAATAATGTACATTTTCGCTGTATTTTTAAGTTATTGACGGTCTAAATACAGTAATATAAACCTCCCCCGTATTGCTGTTTAATTTCACACACCGGAACACACCTCGGAGCCGGTTTTCGCGGGATCTGTGCAGGTCCCGACTCATTGGTGATTTACCTCCGGGGAAAGCGGCCGGGGGTGCGCGCCGCCCCGACGGCGGGGTGCGGGCTGGGAGCACTGCGGGACCGCCCCGACTGCCGCTGCAGTCCGGGACGCGGGAGGCGGTGGGACCTGCGGAGCGGGGCTGGGGCGCTCCCTGGTCGGGGGAGCCCGAGACGGTACTCGCTACCTGAGCAGGCTGGCCCGAGGGGGCGCCGGGAGTTCCCGGCGGGGCGGAGAGGGTACCCCGCTCCCAGGGGCGGCCGTCCCGCCTCCGGCTGGGGCACCCCGAGAGGCTGGGCGGGGGCGGGAGCGGGGCGCCGGGCCC
>VZRX01022467.1:59078-104562 GCA_013398075.1 Notiomystis cincta | reverse complement strand
CGGCCCAGCGGCTGTCACCGCCCTGAAGGCAGCGGGCTGGGACAGGCTCCTGGGATCAGCCCTGCAGCCTGGATTCCAGGCACGGGGGAGGCAGGATTCTGTGCTTGAGGACCGAACCGCTCGATCTGGGGTCGCTGAGCTTCCCAGGAGAGGCCGGGACTGTTTGCAGGGTGTCTCGTTGTGCGTTTAGGACGTGCTTTCCCTTTCCGTGGATCCTCCGTGAAGTTACTGGTGTGTTGGCAGGCGCGGGGACCCGGCTGTGCTGGGAGCTGCACAAGCAGCCAGGCCTGCTCAGAGCTCCGGGCAGACAGATGATTATCTTGATTTAACATCTGACAGCTCCCATCCTGCTCGGAGAGGCCGGCACAGGCTGCCAGCAGAATCAATCAGGGCTTGGTCGCAGCATCCTCGTCTCAGCCCAGATCACCCCGCCGCCCCGCCTGCTCCCCTTCCTTCTTTCCCATTCCAAACCCGAACCGCTCGACCTTTCCATCGTGAGGATGTGCTGATGGCTCTGACCCGCGCGAGAGGAGCCTGAAATGGCTCCAGGAGCACAAGGAAAAGCAGGGGAGCAGAGCCCCGGCAAGAGGAGCGAGAAGCCGGAGGTTCCCACACCCCTCTCCCCTCCCGGCTCTGCCTCGGGCTCCCTGCGACTCAGCACAAGCAAGCCCTGACCCGAGAATGGCTGCAGTTTGTGCTCTCTGCTGAAATTTATTTGAAATGCCACTCTCCAGGACCATTTCTGAAGCAATTTGCTGTTCAGCCTGGCTGGGAAGAGCCCTGAGCAGGCTCGTTCATTCAGCGCCTGCGATATTGACTCTTCTCTTTACTGCAGGATTAGAGAGCATTTGTCATCTCCAAAATGAATAACTTTTCCTCTCCTGGGAGGGGGGAGAAGCCTTGCCTCAGTGCTGACATTTTGCACACCCAGCCCTCAAACCTGCTTCGAATCCCAGATGATGATCTGGGAATTAAACCAGGGGTTCAGTGTCTGCTCCAGGAGCAGGGCAGGCCCTGCCCCTCCACTAAACCCATGGTCCCGAGGGAGAGAGGCCTGGGGGAGCTCTCACCTGTCCAGGTAGCAGCCCCACGGTTGTGTTAGTGCCACATAACCCAACAGAAACTCAAGTCTTACTCGAGTCCCTCAGGGACAAGCCACAGCCTCTGCTCTCAAGACAGAGGAGCTGTGTTTAAAAAAAAGATTAAAAAACATCCTTAAAAATCAGAGCAAACCACCCAGCAGCACCAGAATAAGAAGGCAGAAGCTCAGACTTGCCAGCTCATTGTGTAGAGCCCGACCAGTTCTCCCTCCTGTCCTGGAGATCACAGTATTTAACTCACAAACTCAGCCCTGTTTATCACTTGAGATTCCAGAGGTGTTTTCAAGTCTTTCTCAGGAGGTCCAGGAACCCAGCAATGCTTTCCCATGGGAATTTCAGCCTTTGTTAACAGGACTGCGTTCCCAGGAGTGAAAGCAAGAGAAACAAACTCCAGCTGTTGCAAGATTTGGGAGAGCAGAGCCACGAGCGTTGCCAGCAGCAGCCTTTCCAGGGGGCTGCAGCACCAAAACACCAACCAGGGCACCGGGGTGGCTGCATTGCTTTGGAAACCCTCTCAACTGCAAAGGAGCTGCTCTGAGGCCAGGAGATCCAGCCCAGGTGGGATACAACTTCCCCTTCCATGGGAGCAGCTACCGCGGGCTGGGCACCTGCCCCTCCTCCTGAGACAGGTGAACAAAAGCTCAGCCTCGAGGCACAGCAGAAGGACCCACCTGAGCCGTGGAGCTGCAGAGAGCAGGATGAGATCCAGGCTGGATGGGTGCTGGAGAAGTGTCCCCTCTCCATGCAGCTGAGGATGGTGCTGGCCAGGAGCGCTGGGAAAGGACCTGGAGGCTTTGAAGAGCACAGCGTTCTCCAGGCTGTAATTACCCACTGGCTTCCCCCACCCCTGATTATGCAGAGGAGGGAAATGGCAGAACCCACCAGTCTGCTGGGGAGGGAGGAGGCTGCTCTGGTCCTGCCCCTGCCACACCAGGGTCCCCAGGGACCCCCTGGCACACCAGTGTCCCCCTGCCACCCCAGTGTCCCAGCCCCACGGGGCACTGGCTGGGCTCTGCACATGGGCAGGACCAAGGCACAGTCTGGAAGGGATTTACTGTGGGTCAAGGCTGCTACAAGATTAATTAATTCATTAACTGGAGCCAGCTGAGAAAAGGGAGGATGTGATGGCAAGAACACCTGGTTGCTGCCAGCCCACTGCCAGCCAGTCTTCTCCCGAGGGACCATCTGCACCCTGTGGGGATGTCAGCCCTTTTCAGGAGCCCCCAGTGACATCCCAGCTCCTTTGGAAGGCACTTCCAGAGCTGCTTTAGGGCCAGTTCTGGACTGGCTCCAGCATCCCGGGACACAGGCTTTGGGCTGCCGTGACTCCCCAGCCCACAGCAGCACTGAGAAACCCCAGCCAAGGAGAAACGGGAGAAGAGGTGGGGTTTTATTTCACGCGGGGTGGTGCAGCCTGGCTGTGCCGGGCGCTCCCCCGGCAGGGCAGGGGCTGAAGGAGGCAGCCGGGGCCTCTCCCTGTGCCCTGCCAGGAGCCTCCTGTGCCGTCGGCCTCGCCAGGCACAGCCACGCCGGGCTCTGTGTGTGCTTTGTTGCATCCTCAGCGATTTTCTTCTCTTTTTTCTGCACTCAACAACGGCTGGGAAGAGGCTTTTCATTCCTTTTCTCTTCCTCTGCCCCAGCACAATGACGGGGATGGCTGCGCCAAGAGCACCAGTGTTGGATTACAGCGGGATGCAGTGGGATAGCGCGGGCGTGCTGGGAACGGCGACGGGAGTTCCACGGGAGCAGAACAGGGGCTTTGGGCCAGGCTTTGCCCGAGCTGGGGCCGGGCAGGAGGGATGCAGAGGCTGCAGCCCTGGGGATGGATGAAGGCTCACACCTGCGAGCCCAGGGGAGCTCCCGATCTCAGCCGAAGGCGCCGCACCCGGCAGGAGCCGCTGCCAGCCCAGGCAGACGAGGCCCCTTCCATTCCCAGCTCCCTGCACGCCAGCAGCTGCTCAGCCTGGAGCGTGTGGGCAGCAGCGTGGCTCTGTCACATGCCTGAGACAGAGTCGCAGTCGTGGCATCCCAGCCAGCTCCGGCTGCGAGCGCCGCGCAGCGCGGGAAGGGACGTGGCACCCGCCCTGGCAGCTGGGCCTGGGCATCCTCAGCCCCCCAGGCACTGCTCTGCGGGCACAGCAGCCTTCTCTCTCGCCTGAATAATGAGCCTCTCCTCCTCATGCTCCGTCCTTCTGGCTGGGAGCCGCTCTGGAGCGGCTGGAAGCGGTGCCGCCTGGTGTCGGCCCTGCCGAGCGCCGGGATGCCGTGTGTAACTGGGATGGAACAGGCTGTGTGTCCAAGGCTGGACGGGGCTTGGGGCCACCTGGGCCGGCGAAGGTGTCCCTGCCCGTGGCAGGGGTGGGATGGGATGGGGTGAGCAGGTGTTGGCTGCCGGCGCGGCAGCCCCGGAGTTTGCAGAGCGAGCCCAGCCTGTCACATGCAAATCCCCGGATAAGTTCCTGCCTGCAATCAGGAACCACTCTATGGAAAGCAGCAGAGCCCTTCCCAAACCGCCTCGGGAGCGTCCTGGGTCCCCCGGGAGCAGCTGGAGGGTCTGCCTTGCTCAGAGCTGCTCTCGCTCTGCCAGGGCCCAGCAGCGTTTCCCAGGTGATTCACCTCCACTCTGGGGGCTTCTGGAGAAAGGGGATGTTGGCCCCATCCTCAGCTTTTTGGGAGCAGGATGCTGTGGCTCTGGATCAGCTCTGCCCCTTCCCATTCTCAGGGACAGGGAACAGGGGGTCCCCAGTGGGTGGCTTTGGGTGCCATCAGGACACAGACCTGCCCCAGCTCTCTGGGCCTGGGGGGATGCTAAAGGAGACATTAGAGCAAATTAATTTCTTAAATGATCTAACTTTTTTTGAGCCAGGACTTCTGTGCCAGCCTCAGATTGCTCTGGGCTCACCGTGATTCTGAGGGCTGTGCTGCCAGGAACTGGTGACATTACGGTGTCAGCAGCAAGTGCCACCCTCAGTGTCTCCGTGGGGAAGCCCTGCTCCTCCCTCCCAGTTCTTGGACAGCCACCGAATCAGAGTCCAGTGCAGATCCCAGTAAAAGCCATGCTCTGTTCTCTCCCCAGCTCAGCACTGGACACACTCTATGAGCCATCCCAGCCCCAGCAGCCCCGAGCGCCCGGGAGCCGCTCCGTGATTTAGAGCAGGACCTCGATACCAAGCGTAAGTGCCCGAATCCTTTGCACTGTCAGTAAGGGCTGTTGGAGAGCAGGGATTTCCCCTGCTCAGACAACTTTATTCCTCTGGAAAAACCACACCTTTCCTTGCTGCTCCAGCTGGGTGATGCAGTGGGGGGAAGCTGAGTGCTCGCAGCTGCAGCAAAAGCCTTGTTGGGGCAGGAACCTTTGCAGCTTTGGGTCCACAGCTTCAGGAGCTGCCAGCAGGGAAGAGCCACGGAGGAGGCCACGTTATGCTCATTAAGTTTCTGCACCACAGAGCCAAAAATCCACTGGCAGCACCACCAGCCACTGCTGGGACCTGCCAGTGCTTCCTGGAGCATGGGATGAGGGCAGACAGCTTTAAGGACCCTCTTAACATAATTCGGAATTTCTGGAGGGACAGATCCTTCTCCCCAAGGCCCTGAGCATCCCCAAGTCCCCTCAGCTCTGCCAGTGCCACAGGGGTGGGCTCAAAGGCACCTGGGCAAGGGAGGGACTCCCCAGCCTGCGCAGACTGGAGCCTTTCCCGTGGCCCTTCTCCAAACAGAGAACAAACAGACTGGCAAATCATTGATGCTCCAGGGCTCGTCCCTTGCCTGCAGCTTCTCCCCTGGCTTTGGAGGTGCTCAAAAGGAGCAGAGGGAGTCAGAGCAGGGACCCTCCCAGGCCTCTGCAGCTCGTCTCCCTCCCAAGCACTAGTCAGGCATTAAAGCAGCACAAGAGCCTCCCCTGTCCCAGCCTCTGCTTGGGTTTTCCTCTCAGCTTCTGACATAACCAGGTCACTCTTTCCACACTTCCCCTGCCTCCCAGAGAGCCGATGACTGATGGGGATGGATGTGACTCACTGCCTTTCCTAATGAGCGACTTTCCTCTGTTTATGAGCTTTGGCGGGGCCTTTCCTACACCTAAAAAAGGAGAAGGGTGGCACTGGGGAGAGGGCAGCATGCTGGAAATTGCTGGCATCTGCTGTTCCTCACCATCCCTTTGAACTCTGGCCAGCTGTGAAGCTGCTGTGTTCGAGCATGGAAAAGGTGTAGCTCATCTTCCACGTGCTGATCCGGGTGAGAAGCTGTCCAGGCCCACAGGTGAACCCTTGGCGAGTAATTGGAGCTAATTAGGCTTGAAGATTTTTTTGTTACTATCTGTCCAGGCAGTGCCTGGGGTACAGTGGTAATGAGCACTGTGAAAGCAGCCCCACATTCCCCACGGAGCTTTGCCAGCCCACAGCAGGGTGAGCTGGGCTTTCCTGTTCCCAGGCACAGGTCAGGGCCGGCTCCCCTCTCATGTGGCCTCACTTCTTGTGTCTTGCAGTGACTCAGCAGCGGGAGCTCTGCTGTCCTGCCACCAGCGGGCCACACAACCCCTCCCTTGGCTGAAGATCCCGTTGGCTCTCTTCCCATAATGGAAGCGTGAGTGCCAAGATCCTCCATGACCTCCAGAAGCCACAACTCCCTGCCGAGAACTCTGATGGCTCCGCGAATGCTCTCGGAAAGCGCCCTGGGGGGCATCGCCCAGATCACGCCCTCGCTGTACCTGAGCCGGGGCAGCGTCGCCTCCAACCGGCACCTGCTGCTGTCGCGGGGCATCACCTGCATCATCAACGCCACCATCGAGATCCCCAACTTCAACTGGCCGCAGTTTGAGTACGTGAAAGTGCCTTTGGCTGACATGCCCAACGCCCCCATCTCCCTGTACTTCGACAGCGTGGCCGACAAGATCCACAGTGTGGCGCGGAAGCACGGGGCCACGCTGGTGCACTGCGCCGCCGGCGTCAGCCGCTCGGCCACGCTCTGCATCGCCTTCCTCATGAAGTACCACAAGGTCTCCCTCTTCGAGGCCTACAACTGGGTCAAGTCGCGGCGCCCCGTGATCCGGCCCAACGTGGGCTTCTGGAGGCAGCTGATAGACTACGAGAGGAAGCTCTTTGGGAAGACCTCGGTTAAAATGGTACAGACGCCCTATGGCATCATCCCAGACGTTTACGAGAGAGAGAGGAGACCCCTGATGCCTTACTGGGGAATTTAACGGGACTGCAGACGGGAAGCACAACAGAAGGGACGCGCTGTTCTGAGTCCACCGGGCTGGAGACGTTCCCTTCTCTTTCTACAGCCAACTTTGGTTCTTTACCATACAGCAGAACCTCAGTTCTCACCTCACTAACCTGCAAGGCCAACGATTCCCTTCAAAGTGTTTTTCTCTATGGGGATTTCCCATCTGCATCTCTGATTTAGCAAAACCAGGTCTCATTATAAGTTTATTTCTTCCATAAAGCCTCTGTCCTTTTTTCTTTTCTTAGTCAGTTTATTAGGATCCTCCAAGGCAGGGTCTAAGAGGCATTGGGCAGAGCTGATGACCCAAGCGTGCCTCGTGATGCGATAGTAGCCTGGATATTTTGTTATAGCTTGTTTGCTTCCCTGCAAAACCCTGTAGTGGCTCAGGAGCAGCACTAGCGAGGCCCTGCTCCACAGCAGCAGGTTTTCCAAGCACCAGGGAGGCAGGAATTACAGGGGCTGTGGTGCTAGTGCTGGTGTTTTCTCTAACATCCGTAGTGACTCTCAGTATATAGTGTTTGAGATCTTTAGTCAGCTCTTAATTGTATTCAAAGTTAGGAAAAAAAAAAGGGAAAAAAAAAAAGACAAAAAAAGAAGAGTGAATCAGTCCGTGTCGGCCACAAGTAAAATAAAATTTGAGTAATTCAAATCAAATAAATACAAGATCCTTTTTCACTCATTCCATGCCAGGGCAACAGTCCTGGAAAACCCTTCAACTACTGGAAACTGCCGGTGCGTTTCTGGGTGGAAAGTTGTCAGATCTTGTCCGGCTGTGGCTCAAGACAGAAGCGAGAGGGTTGAACCGTGGGCAGCCAAAGAGACGCTCAGGACCCGCGCGTGGCGCCGTGCCCGGGGCTGGGCTGTGCGTGCCGGCGTTCCCGCAGCTCCGCTCCGCTCCGCGCCTGCCTTAGCCCATCCCTGCCCCTCCATCCCGTCCTCAAGGTTATGCTGCATTCCAGGATTGCTGCGCCGTCCCCTGCGGACGGGCGGGGTTCCCCGGCCGGGCTCGCTCCCACTCCCGGTGCGCGGCGGCGATGCCAGCCCAGCCCTGCCCTGCCCGGGGAGCCCTCCCGGGGCTGCGGGCCCGGGACAGGCGCTGGTCCCTCGGAGGGTGCCTGGAGCCCGGCAGAGCCCCGCTCCTCAGGAGGCACCGCCGGTGCTGCTGCCTCGGGAGGAGGAGCCGGCAGGTTGCTGATTTAAATGAGACTCTATACTTGTAAAAAAAAAAAAAAAAAATCAATAAAGATTAAAGCAAAACATGTGTTGGTTTCCTGTTCCAAACGGCGCTAATGGAGCTCCAGCAGCAGCACAAGGCCCAGCAGTGCCTTTAAACAACTGGCTGAAGGATGTTTTCTCCTGCTTGTCCAGATGAGTTTTGCCCCACTGAAATAAAGGTGAGGTTTGCCAGCAGCTGCTCCCAGCTCAGGTTCCATGGCTGCATCCCAGTTCCAGTGACAGGCACACACAGAAGACTCATCTTCCTAATTTATCAGGAGTTAAACTTCTGCCAGGGAAATGGTAAGTGAGGAACTAGAGAGTGAAAATCAAGATTAATCATTGGTCTGGAGATGTTCCAACACATGACATTTTAAAGGGAAAAAAATGCTAAAAACTGGAATCTGCTCACAAAATTAAACTTTACCTAAAAATGGGCAAAGTAGAGTTTAACAGCATTTTTGGTATAAAAAAATAGAAGGTAAAAAATTCTCCACATTGAATTATTCTACAGACTTTATCCACAGACTGCCTGAGGACTGAGGGGAGGAGGAAATGCTGATGTTCAGCCAAGAAGGCACCAAAGGCTGACTTTAAACACAAGGGGAAAGTTAGACCCATAAAAAGTGAAATTGCCTAATAAAGCACATGAGGAAACAAAGAATTCACCTGAATTCCCCATTCAAGGTTGTATTACAGTGTTAGTGCTTGTGGGTATTTCATTGCAAAAGCTCCTCTTGTGTTCACTACAGCAAAAGGTTTTACACAAGTGTTTTCCTCCTCAAAATCCATTTTTCCTCCGTTCTCAGATCTACAGAAAGCAAAGAGAGAGCCCTGGTTTAGCTTGGATTGGTGGATCACACCCATTGGCTTTGAAGGGAACACCCCTTCTCCTGCTCCCCATGGGCTTTTCCAAATGGTATCTTAATTGTTTGAAAAATATTTTGTATCTTTCAATATCTGGTGAGACACCTTCCCCATCCCAGCCACAAAGCAGGTTGCACTTACATTATGATATAAATATTTCAGCTTCCCAGGCTGGTCAGATATGAAATGAGCTTTTTATTGAACACCAGGTTTGAATCTCAACACAGGATTTATAAATCATTGCAGGAATTAAGGGAGTAAACAAGGTACTAAAGTCAATTAATAACACTTATTCTCATCGGATTTAAAATAGCAGCAGCAACTCCAGCACAGCACAAACCCAAACAGCTCCAGCTAATAATCACAAAACCACTTCTGGAAGAAAAATAACATTTGCCCAGAGGGCAGGAGAAGAATCACAATAGAAAGAGAAGTTTTCTGATCGCTCTTCTTCATAAAATTATGACATTCCTATTTTAACACTGAGAACTGGAATTAAATACAAGTCCAGAATGAAAAATTAATCCAAAGCAGCAGTTTGTACAAAAGCAGCTTTTATTGGAAAAGGTTTGTTTCACGTTCAGGATTCCCAATGTGGCTGAGAGGACTCGGAGCATTCCAGGGGTTTCCAGGAGCTCCTGCTCCACCTGGGGCTCAACTTCACCCTCACTCCCACACCGTGCACAGATTCCAGGGAAGGAGCTGCTCCCACCAAACCCAGGCAGGAGAAGCTGCTTCCAGGGAGGAGAAGTCCTTGGAATGGATGGTCAGTGCAGGAGGGGCAATTCCCAGGGCACAGGTGAGCTCCGAGGGGCTGCAGGAACTCACAGCCAAGCACGGAGAGGGAGGGGCAGGGAAGAGGCTGGAGCAGCCCCCAGGGCCAGGGAAAAGCTGCCACCCACAGCCAGGGCATGGAAGCACCAGGAACACAACGGGGTTAAGCCATAAATACATTAAATAACCGAGCAAATAATTCCTTAGAACTCCAAATATACACGAAGAGACAGAACCCCCACTTTCCAGAGGTCACGCCAAGGCAGCCCCAGAGAACACATAGATTAAAAAAAACCCAAAGAAAATCTCGTTTCTCTTTTCCAGTGAGAGAATCCATGCAGGAAAAGGAGTTAGAGGTCTGAAACTGGACACAAGCAAAGGGAAGGCAGCGTGTCCAGGGGGCTGCAGCAGAGGCAGCGGGGGAAGGTGGGCTGTGACAATCCTGTCACCTTGGATACGGCTTGGAAGGACACTGGGCTTCGGCTGGCAACAACATCCACAGAGAGGATGCTGAATGCTCCAGTGAGTCATTGGAATGACTGGGAGCTGCAGCTGATGCTCCTTGTGCAATGCCTTTATCGAGGGGATCTCCATGCAAAGGCTCCGTGTGTTCCCATGGCTGAGGCTGCCGGGAGCAGAGCGCTTCCTGCTCCCCACAAAGGCAGGGATGGTGCCTGCTGCTCTCCCTTCTGTGGGAGCAGCAGTGTCACCCTTCAGTGAGCTCTGCTGCAATTGGAATTGTAAATGCCCATTCCTTATTTTTATGGGCCAAAAGACACGTTGGCTGCAGCTCAGAGAGGGGGCTGAGCTGGTAGAAGATACAGGACAAGCAGCACTGGACGATGCTGCTGTGACAATACAGCTTCAAATTTCACACCATGACCTCTTATTTGTGCCATTTTCTTTTAATAAGGGGGAAAAATTGCTTCATCTAGCAAAGTGTTGGGGAACTGGAAATCCAGGCTGACAGCAAAATCCTTTCTCCCAGTGCAGCATTCCCTCAGCACCAGCCTCTCCCAGCCACTGGAGAATACCTGTCAGTGGCTCCCAGATCCTGTGGGAACACTGCTGAGGGGCACAGCAGCCCCTGACTGTGCTGGAA
The DNA here is from genome assembly GCA_013398075.1 of Notiomystis cincta. NCBI lineage: Eukaryota > Metazoa > Chordata > Aves > Passeriformes > Notiomystidae > Notiomystis > Notiomystis cincta. The sequence continues at coordinate 94,284 of VZRX01022467.1, read as the reverse complement.
AACAAGGGCTGTGGGCACAAGCTGTGGTGCTGGAGCTCTTTCCCACCTAATAAATGAAAAGGAGAGAAGAAAGGAGTTGCTTCCCTGTTTTTTGGGGTTTTTTTTTGATAATTCCTGGGCAGGATGTGGGAAGCACAGCACGGGAAATCTGCCTCTGGATCAGCCAGAGCTGGAGGCACAGGGTGCTTTATTTCATGAATGAGCTAATTTGAGGCAGCAAGGAGATTTATTGTAATTGGTGTAAGGAAGGAGCCAGACACCTCTGAGCCAAGATTCTTTCATTTGGGCTAATTAATAGTTTCGTATAACTAAGCCTGTTTGTTTTTTAAATACAAAGCATCGTTTTCCTCATTGTAATTTCTGTTTCAGCAAATAGCCACAGGTCAGTGTCAGGTACTTGTAATGGGGGCAGGATTAATTTGGAGAAGCTGTTGAGATCTCTGGAGAAAAGGGACAGATCTGAGAGACTAAGCCAAAGAATTAAGGAGAAGGTTGTACCCCATGGATTTACACCCCACTTCATTCCCTGCAGACCTAGACAGGATCATGGGATGTCTCTTGCAACACCATGAAGGTTTAAATCCTGCAACCAGCACTCTATTGACTGCACTGTCCTCTGGACATTGGATCAGAAGGAAGAACCAGGTACTTCAGAGGTACAGGTAACATTTAGGGAGAGTCTGTTACACAAACCTGTCCAGAGAGGCACCTACAAAAGCCACAAACCAGCAGGGACACGAAGCCTGCTTCAAACATCTGCTTGCTGAGACCACCAACGTGCAGGGTTAAATCCCTTTGGGTGTTAAATCCCACTCCCTGCTGCAGGAGCCAGGGGCCACCTCCATGCTGCCAGCTCTGAGTCACAGGAACACGTTGCTACAGGTAGCACCAGACTGCACGAGTCACACACAGCCATCCCATCCCATCAGGAACAGCATCTCCACAGCCAAAAAAGGTAAAGTATCTACACAGCAGCAGATGTGCTGCATCAGCAGAGTCCAGCTTTCAGCAGCCACACAGCTCCCAAAAGGTCAGGAGAGACAAAAATCATACCTGGAGCTCAGGACAAATCCAGGGAAGTTCATCTGTGTTTACAACAAAGAGCACGAGCTGTAAACTCCAGCTGCCTGCACTACAGAATCCACACAGCACAGGGAACATTTCTAGTGCCAGTCCTCACCTCCCAGCACTAACCAGGTCTGCATCCAGCACAACTTCCAGCACAGAGCAGTGGAAGCACAAACACCCAGCAGCTTCTCCTTCTGAGTCAATAATTCATTCTGCCTCGGATGCTGCTGTGACTCATGTGCTGTGATATCACAGCAGCAAATACTTAAAGAACATCAAGGTCCATGTCCCAAAAACGTTAAAGAAGAGATTTGCTTGCAAATACAGACTTCAAGTATTTAAGTGGTTGTTTCTATGCAAATCAGCCCAGCATTCCAGGTTCTCTGGGAAGCTCCATGCTGGCCTTTCCCAGGTTTATGCACATGGTTACCAGGCTGCTTTTACACAGGATAACATTTTCATATTCAGAAAGACTGAAATGCCACTGGTTTTTTGCCACACCACATATTTTCTGGTTACTTCTGAAACCTTGGCCATTACAAGTGAATTCTTCACCGTCTGTAACCGTGGCTTTAATCTGTTGATTTTTGGTCCAAAAACCAACCCCAAACGTTCCTACCCCCAACTCCAGCCTCTCCACCACAGCAGTTACCCTAAGTCCTGGATGATTAGACCCAAAGCTCCACCTGCAGTGCAGCTGCTTTCAGAGCAGGTCTGGCAGGATGAGACCTGGAGGTTTGGGCTCCACGCAGTTGATCCAGAAGTTTGCACAGCTGGCGTGGTACTGGTGCCCTCCATACGCCAGCTTGAAGTTATCTGTCTCTGAATTGAAGGCCTGGAGGAAGAATTGAAACAAGTGTGACAGTCTGATCCACTCCAGGGTCTAAACCTAGAGTGGAAAAGGCACAGGAGCCTTCCCTGAGAGCTCCACCCCATCTGCTCTACTTGATTTTAGTTGCAGGTAGACAAAACCTTCAGCTGGCACCATCCTACACCTGCAGGGAGGGAGCCCTGACCTGACCCCTGGCAGCTAACTCACCTTGTTCCTGCAGCTTCCAGTTCTGCTCCATCTCCCCACTGAGGGAAAAGCTCGTCCTGCTTGCCAGCAGACAGCTCCTGCATTTATTTCCCTGGCTCCAGCCTGGCTCTGGGTTAGGCAGGTGCAATTTTTGCTATTAGTGTTATTTCAGGTTGAATTTGATCTACTTCCTTCTGTTAATTGAAGCTGCTTTACAATAGGAGCCTCTGAGCGTGTGAAGCCATGAACAGGCTGAAACCACCTCGGTGTTTGTTGCTAGGAGATACTTTCCAATGCCTCACAGCTCCCTATTTAAAAAAATATCCCAGCCCTGCTCTCCACACCCTGGATTTCCTGCAGAGATTTCTAAAAATGCCATTGCCTGCTACACAAAGCCAAAAGTCAATATTTCTAGCACAAAGGCCATGAAATCCCCCCTCTCCTGCCACAGACACACAGGCAGCACAAATTCAGGACCTTGGGGATTTTCTACCACACAACAGAAGGAGCACAAAACCAGAGAGCTGGGCACAAGGCACAGGCATGCAGACAGACAAGGAGAGGCTCTGGAGCAGGTTAGTTGATCAGATCAAGAATTAACGGCCACAAAACATGACTGGAGAAGAGAATTAATGATGGGGACAATTGAGAATGACAGCTGAGAGCCCATTAGCAGCTCAGCCTTCCACACTCAAGAAGAATGAGGCTAGAAAGAATGTTTTTTACAGGTTCATACTTTTTTGGGAAGTTCTTCCACAGGTTTCTCTTCTTTCTGAAATAATGTTGAAACCAAAAAGTCAGGAGAAGTGCCTCTGTTTTTAACTGGCTGGCACAAGTCTGGATATGTCCTGGGAGTCCCTCCCAGCTCTGCTAATGGCAACAGTCCCCTCTGGTGAGCCATTTCATGAAGAAAAGTCATGGAAAGATTTTTATTTGTTAAAAAAAAAATATATATACTTTCTAAAATTTTAGTATCCCAGTTTCTTCCCCATTACAAACAATTAAACTCAACCCTTCTCCACAGCTGTGTCACACCAAAGCCCAAGGAACACTGGACTCTTGGTTGTAAGATTTTATTGAGACCCATCTCCAGGTCAGAGTTTACAAATTATAACCATGGAAATTTTTTCAATCCACCCATCCCTGGAAGTGTCCAAGGCCAGGCTGGACACCCTGGGACAGTGGGAGGTGTCCCTGCCCATGGCAGGGGTGGCACTGGATGAGCTCTAAGGCCCCTTCCAACCCAAACCAGTCTGGGATTCTATAAATGGAGGTCCAAACTGTAAATTCTAAAGGAGTTTAAGCACCACACTTACTTTGCTTCTGGAATCCACATTTAGGAGACACACTCCACAGGCAAGATCCTGGGCATTTTTAATCCCTGGGCGCAGCATACAAGAAGAGAAATCCAGGGAATTTTCATCTGGCTAAGGAAAGGAGACAGCAACATTGAGGCATTCTCAGTACCTGACGAAGTTTCAGACATCATGGCAAAAATTACTGAGCACCAAGAGGCAGCGTGTCACACAGGCATGGCAGGGGTGACAATCATCAAAGCTCTCAGGATGGATTTGCCATCTCCATCAGCACTAATTTATAACACTCAAAGTCTTAAAAAAGGCCTCAACTACAAAGGACGGAATTCTTGAGCTGCACATTCCCTCATCCAGAGGGGAAGGAGCACTGGGAACAGGGGTAAGGCAAACAGAGGATCTGCAGGTGTTTGTGCAGCTGTGGGGAGGGAGCTCTCCCAGCCAGCCCTGGGGAGGTGGCTGCAGCAGGATTCATTGTCCTGGACTCCCTGACACTGCCTCAGAAAAAAAGGGCAGCTGCTATTCTCTTTTTGGGTTCTTTTCTTGAAGCTCCAGTATGGCAGAGCAGTACAAAATGGGATGTGAAGGTTAACCAAACCATGGAATTCAGGCCACCAGCCACACATGAGCTCAGGTTAAACAGAGGCAAAGGGTGGGAGAATAAGCCTGTAAATAATAAATTAATGCGGTCACTTTTCCAGTACTTAATCTCACATTTCAGCCACAGGATAAGTGACCAATTAAAACATTGCATAAGGATGATATAAAACTGTTCAAATTTTGCATGCAAATAGTAATGGAAATAAAAGCAATGACCAGAAATGCAAGAAGCTTAAAAAATGGTGTGATCCCAGGCCATGTGTGTCTTAATCCACACTCTGGGTATGCTGCTCATGCTGCCCTGCTGAATGGCTGGAGAATAACTGGAATCCTAAAAAAAACCCCACCCTTTAATCTCTAAGTAGATCAATCACATTAATAAAGGCACTCTAATATTTGTTTACCAAATGCATGAGTGAAGCAAATGAGAAGGTCATCCTGCAATTTGCTGTGAAAAACCACAAGGCTGTGCATAAAATTACCTTGTAACAAAATCCTTTAAAAGATAAAATTAACCTTTCCAAGCACATGCCTGGGAGCTGGAATCTTTCTCTGCAGTTAATTGACACTTCTGCATCATTTAGGATCAGTGACTGTAACACCAGAGGTGTGGGTTCCACCCCTTCCAGTGAATGCCGGGGGGAAGAGGAGCAAGAAAAAGGCTGGTTTGGAGAATTACAGGAGCCATGAGTCCCTGGTTTTTGGGAAGTTCAGCTGGACTCTGTGTGCATGTGAAAAGTCACTGTTTGCAGCTTCTAAGGTGCTTAAAATTGAGCTGGAGCTACGAGCCAGGAGCTGCAGTGGCTCGGAGAACATGGGGCCAAGCTTTGGACGTTCAGGTAATCCCTGTAATCTTCCAAGGAAAAGCACTTTAGGAACTGTATTTTAATCCACCTGTTTAAATTAGGAAAAGATCCTGACAGCTCTTGGGATTGTTGCTATCCACAATGCCAGAGTTCAAACAGGTGAATCCAGGTCTATCAGCTTCCTCTGCCAAGCAGCAAAATATGGAAATATGAATTTCCTAGGATGTCAGGCTCTGTGCATCACAGGACACCACCAAAATACCTGGGGAGGTTTAAAATGTGCAAATGTGTGTCAAAAAGGACCAATCATTTGTAATACCTGCCTGGCAGGGAATGGCAGTGAGCTGGAGATGGGTATTTCAAGCAGAAACCAACTATTCCAGGCCTTACTTACAAATAAGTGTTTATTGGGAAGGAAGAACCTTTTGTGGCCACAGCTGCAGTGCAAGGAGGAAGCCACAAATTAAAATGCTCAGTGGAAGCCTCCCCATGGTAATGATCTGCTCAGTGATGCTTGGGGTGATGTGCTGATCCTGAGAGCTGAAGGCTACTTGGATATGCCCTGAGTTACAGGGATCCACTGTGTCAGTCACTACAAAGCACACACAGATGGATGATTCCCTAAAATTACGAGTTTTTCCATGGGTAAAGGAAGCCATTTTGCACATTGTATCTCCTGCAACACAAGTCCCACAAGGCATTTTATGGCAGGGTGGTTTTCCTGCCTTCTCTCTGGGTGTATTCGGTACCTCTGTGTGCCCCTCTTTTTTCCCAGCTCCTCTGCAGACCCTTCCCATGGGATGTTCCTGCTCCAAAGGGCCACCCCTGCCTGTCCCCCTCACCCAGCCATGTCCAAAGCTCTCCAGCTCCTACCAGGCTGTCTGGGAGCAATGGAGCTTTTCCTGGCAGCCCAGAGCAGGAAAAACTGTTCAGGCTGTGGCAGGAACCAAAACAAACTCTGGCATTTCCAAATGCAGAGTTCGGTTGTTCCTCTGTTGCTCCACTGTGTGTTTTGGAATTGAGAGCATTAGAACCAATTGCAGGGATATTAAAAAACAAGGCATGTCCCTGTCATTCTGGCTTTGTAAAATGGCTTATTTGGATTTTATTAGCTTTGCCTTACTGGAGATGTCCACAGACACCCAGGATATCACCTCAATCATTAAGGCACTGAGCGAGACAACATCGTGTTTGTGCATAAATAACAGTTCTCTTACAGGGTTTTAAACTGGCTCTCACAAATAAGTTCATTTCCATTTGCCAGGAGAAGAAAAACTGTCAAGTCAGCACACCCTGCAAAGTCTCTTTAAACATAATTATGACATTTGTTTTAGTAACCAGGCAGCTTATTTGGGTCTCACCGTTAGAGCAGCCAGGGACATGAAGCTGATCAGGTTGTTCCACACTTTATCAATATCCTTCAGCAGCTGCTGGAGCTTCTCACTGCAAACAGCAGTTGCTTTGATGCCCAGCTCTACTCTCTTTGTTACTCTGTAGACTTCAACAACCCCTGTGGATGTAAAACAGGGGAGGATTGCAGAGAATTCACTGGATCCCAAGCCTTGAACTCAGAAATGGCAAAACCAGATGATGCACAGGAGGGGTGGCCATGGAGGGTTAGTTCAAAGCTGGAGCTACGTTTATTTGGCAGAAGAATTCTTTGTTATTTAGGTGCAGGCAAAGACTAAGATAAAAGATAATGCCATTTGGGGAAGAGAGATTCTATATTCCTGGTTTTTAGAGAAGAACTTTCAGTGTAAAACACATGGAAAATTCAAACATACCCAGTAAATATTCCATGCCTTGAGCAGACTGGATAACTTCAGTGCAAACAGATGAGCTGCTGATTCCATTTAAGGTGTCATTTGCTTTCTTTATGACCTGGTGGAAATGAATTTCAGAAACTGGTGGGGTCTCTATCTTTAAATAATCACTACAAAGAAGAACTGCCCCCAGCAGAAACTGTTACTCAGAAAAGGAGGCAAATTAAACAAGAAATGATTGCCACACTCCATCCATCACATGTTTTTATATACTCCTGCTTAAGCAGATCAGGGGAAAGTATGAACACTTAAAACCTTAATGTATTCCTCCCAACATTTTCACTCCCAAAATAAGGGTTTTAGGAGCATGCATGCCTTGCTATTGAGTTTAATAGGAACATTCACAGTTTGGGCTGTCTAATACTCAAATGCAAAGAAGAAATGTAAAGGAGCCCTGATCTGGCTGTGAAAGGTCTGACAGCAGCACACAAATGGTCCCTGGGCACAGCTCATCAACAATTCTGTTCCTCAGGAATCCCTGAGGAGCCAGGCACTGGTTCCAGTGCCCTGAACAGCACAACACTGGGCACCCAAACACGGGACCACTCCACTAACCAGAGAGCTGGAATATTTAGGGAAAAGCCAAACTAATCCCCAGTGACAGGGAGATTAGTGTAGGGTGTTTAGCTGAGGAGGTGGCAGCTTTTGGTTTAAAAACTGTAATTCCCAGGGCTGATTCCCACACTTTCTCTGCCTGTTGGTCTCAAACACTGAGTGAGGCAGCTCCTGCAGGGAGGAGGGAAGGATCTGGAGGAACAGGAGGTGCCACACTCACCTGCAGGGCACTCTCCAGGCACCTCTGCCACTCATAGGCGTACCTCTCGCTCTCCTAGGGCAAAGGAAAGGACAGGCTCAGTCTTGTTCCTACCCACATTTCCCTCCCTCTCTCCTACACAGCACACACACAGCAGACAGGTATTTTAAAAGACTATTTGCAGACCAGCTCTGTGAACTTTTAACAGATTTGTTCCTAATTCCCCCCATTCTTTCAAGATTTTCTATGTACCTGAATTCTAAGATTTGATCTCTGGGAGTTTCAAAAGGAAGAACATACAGGAGGGGGTAAAAGGTTTCATTGCACACACCTCCTCCTGACACATTTGTTACAGTCTGCTGTTCTAGCAATGGGGATTAGCAGAATTTAATCTGAGTCCTTTTCCCATCTCTTCTCAGGATGAGTAAGAGAAATAACTATCACACAGCCAAAAAGTGATACCATTTCCCAAAGCAAACAGTCTCAGTGCCAAAGCTGGGATTACATTTAAACTGTAACTAATTTCCAGTCATAAGCTTAGGCTGCAAGGTCAAGTGATTCTGTGTTGCACACAACAGTGTTCTCCCACTTCTCTTTAAAGATATGAGAGAAGAAACTTCCAGGTTCTACTCACAACATCCAACTACACCTGGACACCATCTCCAGTCACACCCATACTCAAACAGGGAAAGCCCCACGATGGATACAGAAGCCCCTTGGTGTCAGGGCCAGCCCAGTCGTGTTCCAGGCAGCTCCTTACCTCCACCTCCCCAGTCAGGTCCTTGTACTTGTCCCTGATCACGGGCAGCGCCGGCTTCTCGCTCAGAGTGTTCGACCGGTCCCTGAACGGCTGCTCCAGAGCTGGCAAAGGTGAGGAGCGGCTGATTTCTCTGTCCCCCAGGCTCAGGCTCCTCTTATGAGACCCTAAGAAGTCAGGTTATAAAAAGTTATTGCTTTACTCTAAAGACTCAGGCTATTTAAAATGAATGAAGTGGCAGCAAGGGTTGTCCCTTTCCTCCAGAAGAATAAATACTTCTATTTACTCAGTAACTGCTGCAGATTTCCCCAGTCCCTCAATTCTTACAGGTTTTTGGCACAACAAATATTTTCCTTGTAGAAAAAGACCTGCTCCAAATGCCACAGAAATCAATGAGAAGATTCAGGTCATTTCCAGCAGCCTTTGGAACAATTCCCATTAGCTAATTTATAGTTCAATTAGGAAAATCAGCCTTTGATAAGCACATGCATCATGAGGTTCCTCTGCCGTGGGCAGGCTTACCTTGCACAGACAGGTCAAAGGTGGCCAGCTCACTCTTGATCATCTCCTCACTGGATTTCACTTTGCCTTGGGAAGTTGCCACCAAGAAGTCGAACTTGCTGATTTTTGGTTTCTCACTTTGGAACTCTCCAAAGTCATCTGTGGCCTCTCTCCGCAGCTCAGAGGAGACTCCAGCGAGGAAGTCAGTGCCCAGGGCTGTGTCAGCTGCTGCTGCTGCATCCGGAGCTTCCGAGGGACGGCCGGCGAAACCCCCGAAGTCGCCGATGTCGTCGTCGCTGGGACCGCCAGACACCGGCCCCGAGTCCTTGAAGTTCGCAAAGGCTGCGAAGGAAACATCCTGCAAAGCATCCTCGCTGGAAAAGGTGGTCACTTTGGAAACTGTTGTCATGGTGATGTTTTCTGAGCTGCCAAACAAGGTCTCCTTCTTCTGGAGGACGGAGGTGGCCGCGGAGGAGCCGCTCCCCGAGGGCTGGCCGAAGCACGAGAGCTTCTTGCCCTGCTGGACGTCGTCCTTGTCGGAGCCGGACCAGTCGTAGCTCGCCAGGCTGCTGACTGCAGAGCCACTGTGACAGCTTCCAAACGGGCCACACTTTATGTCATCCACATCTGAAACAAATCCCCACAATTAGGAGCGGAAGTTCAAACGTTAAACTCTCTACGCCGCCTAAGAACAACTTGCCGAGAGTCTGGAGCGACTGCAAAACAAACACAGTGAATTGTTGTCTCACTGAGGCTGGGACTGGAGTTTGCATAAAAATAATCTGGAAAACACCTGAGCATTTCATACAAAAAATTTCTCTGTTCAATGAATGTAAGCCTTGACCTTTGAATACCATCTTACACTTTAAGCTGAAAATCACCATACCACTATGGTAGTGAAGAAACACTAAAAAAAATCAGTTTCTGGCCAGTCCAAGCTGCAGAGATCACCAGTTGTGTTTTCTGGCTACAGAATCTACAATCAAAATATAAATGTTACAACTCAGACACCTTTAATTCGTTATTTCATCTTATCAAATCCAACCACACAGAAGACTGGGCTGACTTTTCCATTCCTCTGATAAAGTATTAATACACTTTAATTTTATATTCATGCTTTGATACAAATAACATACAAAAATGTGCTGCAAGGATCTAAAAAAGCCTAGAAATCCTGTTTGAGCTTATCAGGGCTCCTGCAGCGCCGCACGGCCGACTCGTCAAACTTCCAGGTGCCAGCACTGACAGGGATATTGCAGAGATCATGTTTTAACTGAATAAATAGTTTGTAAAAGCTAAGTCTAGAGAAAATCCAATTATTCTGCAGAAAGCTCCAAACATTTGTACCCACCTGGTGATTACATGGCCCAATAGGTTCTTCTCCCTGCCAGGGGCAGGTGTGAGACCGGAGCCTGCAGCGCCCGGGGGCTCTGGCTGCTCCCACCCAACTGATCTTTCACCTCCAGCCTGAGACTGATCCCCAGCAAAGGCACACGGAGCCAGGGGCTGGGCACTTTTCATTAGAGCATGAACTCCCCCTGCCCAGCAAACCAGCCCTGCTATCCTACACTTGGCATTTGTTTTCCAGCAGGAGCAATTGTCAGGTTGGATTAGAGACGCGGCTGCCGCGCAGCGCCCGGGTTCCCGCGGCTCCGGGGACGGCAAACCCAGAGCACAGAACGTTTTCCTGAGCCTTGCTGGAGCTCAGCTCCTGGTGCTGAACACCACGGGCTGAAGGGGCTGGCACACCAGGCTTTAACAGAGCCACGCTGGGAACAAGCTGACTTCCCAGCTGTCCTCTTTATTCAACCCGGCCACACCAGCCCGAGGATTAAACCATTCTAACGAACCATTTCTGCCTTGGTTTATTCATCTCACTGGAAGGGGAGAGCAGGCCAGGCTCCAGGCTGCTTCCCAGGCATGACCCACATACATGGCTAATGAAAAACCTAACAAACACACAACACAGTGCTGGAGTCTAATGGCCACTGCCCTGGGTCAGCAAGGCACAGTGTGTCATCCATCAGCTCTTCCCCAGGGCCTTCCTGCAGCTGCCACTTTGCCCACGGCAGCATCCCAAATCCAGACCTGAGCCCCCCGCACACGGCCACGGTTCCCAAGTGCCACTCCAGTTCTGGATGTGCAGAGCAGCAGTTTGCAGAGGGCAAACAGAGAGAGATGAGATCACCTGCTCCCAGCACAGAACGAAGGCTCTGAGGTGAAGGGAGCCACCCGGAGAGGGGTCGGTGATTTATCACCACAGACCACACCTTGTGCTCTCAAGTTTTTGTTTAAAGAGGGGAAAGGAAAGCTTTGCATGAAAGAGAGAGCCAGAACCACCTCCAAGATGTGAGCCAGCTGTAATTAATCCTGGGATCCTGGAAATACCACCAGCTACCAGGCAACCTCTGTTTCCCCTTCATTTTGTGTTGGCTCCAAAACCCAGCAAAGATTTGAGCCTCGCCATTGCTCTGGCATTCCCTGGGAGAGAAAGGGAAGAGTGATGATCCCACTCCCAGGATCTGCACACTCACATTCTAGTGGGAATTATTCCTTTGATAGCTGCTAAGATTTTGAGCTGCAAACACATCCTAAAGGAGCAGGTCAGGGCACTGCTGATCCAATCCTGGCTCAGGCACAGGCAGGATCAGCAGCAGGCTCCAGGGGGAATCCTGAACTCACCTGCAATCAATAGGTCAGGGCAGGGGAGGCAGAACAATAATTTAATTATTCAAAATCTAAGAGTCAAGGTTCTCTGTGTGTGAATTCAGGCAGACATGAAACCTCTGCAGAGGTGCAAGGGCTGACGTGAAATGTAATGTTTCGATTCTGTACATTTGAATTTTTTTGGATAATTTCTGAAGGATCACTTCAGTGAATAAACTTTTTCCTAGGAATATTACATTACAGGAAAAGCAGTGTTCAGAGTCAGTGTTTACAGCTCAAGCAGTCCTGAAACACTTTAGTGAGAAGTATGAAAAATAAGAATGTGGAACCCAAAGTCCAACCTGCCTGATCATCACCTGGGACCAGGTGCAGCAGCAGGAGCCAGCCAAGGCAAAGCACTGGCTGCCAAGGAGGGGACAGCAGGACGAAATACAGTTAAAATACTGTTTCCCAGTCTTATCTCATCTACAGAAAAACTTGCTGCCCCTGATTCGAGCCAACTATAATAATTTATTTCAACTACCAAGGATTAAGTTATGGCTGGAGGCAAATTACAAACTGGAGCCTTCAATGTCAACAGTTTAATCATTTAAGGAAAACCCTTGACAGCATTAGTGACTGTCTGAAGGAAACTGAAAAAGACAATTCAGGGACATTGGAATAAATTTAGGGATTTTAGCCAGCATAGGAGACTTACAGGTTTTTGTGTTTCAGTGGATATTAGACTCTGATGAATAAATATAACTCTGGTGTCAGGTTTTGGTTGTTAGGGTGACACAGGTGGTAGCTGTGCAGCTCTGCTCCCAGCAGAACAGCATCAGTGCTGTTACCCTGGGAACATCCCCTGCAGCCTGAGCAGGAATCCAGAGCCTGGCTGGGCACAGGCACCACCTGCTCTCTGCTTCCAGTGGGTCTCCCCCTGATAAAAGGAGATGAGACTGGAAGAATAGAGAGCTTCATGCACTGCTGCTATCAGTGTCATGCTGTCAGAAACCAGAGAAATTCAAAGCCTATTTCTGAGCTGGGGAAGCCTAGAACAGTTAACAATAAGGGAATTATTCCTATTTACTTTCTCTAAAGAATGGCAGTAGCTAAGGTGGAAACCACCAAGAATGCTGACTGTAAGATAAATAAAAATGAAGGAAATAGGAGAGAAAAGCCTCCAAACCTTGTGGAATTACAGGATTTGCTAATTATTTGGAAATGATCGTGATAAACAACATTTCACAGCAAAATAAAACCCGGGAGCTGACACTGGGAGCTCAGTCCCACAGAGGCCCTTGGAAAGGCCATGGCAAACACATCCACACCCTCCCTGTCAGAGCCTTCCTGGGATAAACCAGGCTGGATAAGCTCCTCTGTGTACAGAATTAACCCAAATGAGGGCAAGGGAGTGAATCTGACTGTCAAGTCTGGACAAAAACATAATAAATACAGCCATGAACGTTCCTCCTCCAGGAATGACTGGCTGAACAAACACAGACAGCACAAGCCCTGCAGAATTAGGTCTCAGCTTTATGTTCAAAGCTTTGGTTTAAAAACCTTTAGGGCTGGGCATGACCTACTGATCTCCAGATTCAAGGAGGAGTGTTGTGGTTTTCTCCCTTTTTTTTTTTTTTCCTTTTAAAGCCTCTCCAGCTTGGTGTAAAGAAGAAAAGCCACATTCTGCTTCCTGGGCTGGTTTTTGCTCTTGTGGCAACTCCAAAACCCCACAACATTTTAACTATTCCACATCTCGATTATTTTTAGCTTTTTACCTTGTCTGCTAATTTAATGTTAATCCCAAGCTGTAAGTGGCTCAGGATTTGGAAGAATTTGAAGTGACATAATTCTATGCCACAAATTTGCAGCTGTCATTCATGTTTGAAAGTTTTAATATTTATAAGACAGAACTTCCCAAAAGGAAGATTTACTTTGGGGCTCTGGTTAAGTCACACTGGATTAGCTAAATAAATATCAGAATATTATTTAGTGGGCTTCTTCTCATAAAATTCTAGTTAGTAACACAATTTTTTAGTTCCAACTCACAGAAATGACCCTGCCACCACACATTTTCTCCACTCCATCCTTCTCAAACACAAATCTTTGGAAAAATATTATTTAGGCTGATATGTAAAGATTCAGAAGGCCACAGGGAGCGAGGTCAAAGCGTTGCAAGAGGAGAAAGAAGCTCACCCACACCCTGCTCTGCAAGAGAAAGGCACCCACCAGCTTAAGGGGATACTAGAACCTTAAACTCTGTATTTTTGAGGAAAAAGAGATACATTGCTGGTTTGCAACAAATCACACACATCCCCACGTTTTCAAAATATGCCAAGATAATATTTATTAACACAGCAGGACTTACAGATCACAAAAGATAGTGATACAGAGGAGCTCGGAAGGGCGGTATCAGAGTAAAGCATGCAGGTCAATACTTGCAGAAGAGAGATATCAAAGCAGATCTGAAAAGGCACATTCACACAGGAAATGTTTAGTTGAAATCAGACATTAGAAAAAGCAGCAAAAAAACCTGCAGTCGATTAAAATATACAGAGATCTCCAGTAATGCCAAAGAAAAAGGTACTTTACAGGTGTGTCAGTGCAGCAGATGGATAACCCTTTGAGGGTGCCCGGGGCAGGGCTCCTCTCGCTGCAACCTTTGGCAGAAGAACAAATCAGGTTCACCCAACAGGAGCAGGTGCTCACTCAAATGCTTTCAACTCGGGGTGAAACGTAAATTTGGTGTAAAAGAAGCAGCCTGGTTCAAACTAACAGCATGCAGCCAGTGCTCAAAGGGTTATACGGAGTAAATGAGAGAGGAATCAGGCAACATTAGTATCATCCACCTTCCACACAGAGAGTTAGAGCCCAGTTTACAGAGACTGTATCCCCTCTGGAGAGAGAATAACTGGAAACCTTTCATCCCTCAAGAGACCACAGGCCCTGGCAGGGGAAGAAAGGCAAGGATTTCTCTCTGATTCCCAGCAAAAGCACCTACCTGCCCATACCTGGAAGCTATAAATGTCAAACCTCACAGCCAAGGGACAAACACCTCTGTGTGGGCACGTCACAAAGTCAAATCATCTCTCAGCACCTCTGTCCTGCTGCTGTTCCACTGGACAAGTCTCCTGTTTCCCAGCAGTGAGGTGACAAAGGGATACTGCCCCTTTTTGACATTAGATTTACAGATCGAAGGAAACGATGAGGGAAAGAAAAAAAAATCTGGTTTTTAACTTCATGTAAACTGAAAAATAAAAAAAAAGGACTTGACCATCAGCAGTTCACAGCTTGAAATGCATCAAACACACAGAAAGGAACACATGAGCACAGGAGTGTTTGTAGCAGAGTGTCCAGAGCACGTCCTGCTACGAAATCCAAACAGTTAAATGGAGCAAAACTCTCCCTTTTGGAATAACATCTAACTTGGCACCATAGGAGAATACAGACTTGTTTAAGTTTAGTAAAAATAGCTTCTAATTAATACTTCAGAGTTCAAAAGTTTAGCAACAAGCACATGAAGGGCTAACCCCTTTAAACAAACCAAAAAAAAGAGGCTTTCCTGCCACGAACGGCAATTATTCATCACGGATTGCTGTGGCAAAAGCACACATCCTGTAAAGAGCTACAGAAGTCAAACTACCACCAAAAGAGGCTAGAAAAATATTAGGAAAAAGTGCTTTCAAACCCAAAGTAAACATTCAAGAATACACTGTAGGTGCTACGTTTTGACAGCTCACTCAACTTGGAGTTTTCCCAAGCAGTAATATGAAAATTAAATGTCTTTGCTAATAAATTATTCCTGATATTTTGTACCCTGTTAGAGAGTATCTTCCACATCGAAGTTGCCAACTTAATTCTCTCCCCTACTTAAAAATATCATATAATGCAAAATTACAGTACTGTATATTTTTTCTCTACCCATATCTGCAAAAAATGGAAGAAATATTTCATGTGGAAATAACCAATTCTTGCAGTAAGAGCTTTTACATTTACAGTTTGTATGTTCCCCCTGTTCAGAAAAGCCTTTGACTGCATAAAACTTGTCCTAGAACACAGTAATGGTTCCCTTGTTGTTGAAGGCCACAGAACATTTAACTACAGCTTATCTCCTATGTATATATGAAAAGAAAAAGCAGGACACTTGGGAAATTTGTTTTATGATATGTGATCAGGTCAGAGATGGTCAGTTCACTCCCTCAGGAACGTCGTCATAAAGGGAAATTAAAGAAGGTGGAAACCTGATAAGGATAAAGTGAAAGTCCCATGGTTTAAATTTAGGTCCAAGAGCTGCCAGTCATGAGACCAGCACTGGCAGCCCCTTGGCACAATGATTCCCACGAGGGATTTAACACTGGAAGGTGTGTGAAAAACTCTAAAACTGCAGTCCTGCAAAATCCTGCCTACCCAGACTGAGCCCCACCGTAAGGGGAATACACTGGTGTTGGTGATTAGTCAGCTTCTCATTAACAGCCCCAATTAGTGACCCTTGGGAAGCAACGAGCGGGGAAAGTCCCCAAGCCAAATGCTTTGTGGAAAACAAGAGATTAAAGTGAGACTCTGCCATCATCTTGCTGATATAAATGGAATGGCATTGTTTGCACTGGAATATTTTCCACTCGAGTCCCTTAAGTGCCAATAGCGATCAGGTACCAGTATGATGTTAAATCTCAAAAATAAACTGGCCTGGAGTTCAAACTGTTCCAGCTATTTATATTTATAGTCTTCTAAGACAAAAACTAAAGAGTGCCCTGCTGAGGGGCCGTGGCTGGCGGGGACACACACTGAGGAGTCTTCCACTACTGAAAGACGAGTGCATAATACTGTAATTGAGCACAGAGCACATGGAATCTGCACCACCTACGTTACCAGAGCAATCTAACCAGTTCCTCACCTGCTGCTGGTGGATGCTGGCCACTAACTGTTGGCAAATCCAAAGAGCTATCAGACATGACATGCTTAAGATCTCCTCCCACATCAGCCAGTTTCATGTCAAACTGAACAGACAGCGCGTCTTCGGAGTCCTCCTTGCCCACGCTGCTGCCGCCGATGGAAGGCAGATCCAGGGATTTCACCGAAGCAGAGTCTTCTTTGGCCTGCTTGAAAGCTGCCACTTTGTCCACCAGCGACTTCTCGGCGCCGCTGGAAGAAAACTTGTTGGAGTGGAAGTCAGCAAAGTCATCATCGCTCTTCACCGAGGAGAGCGCGCTGTCCTTGGCCTCCTCGAAGCCCGCTCCGGGGCCTTCCAGGGACAGCTGCTTGAAGATGTCGTATTTGGTGGGCGTAGCAGTGGTGGCAGAGCTCTGCCCACCCTTCGCTGTGCTGGCAGAGGAGCCAGCCTGAGCACCAGGGCCAGCCTCCAGCTTGAGTGCATTGTATTTGTCATCAGGTTTTGGTTCGGAAAACCCCCCGCTGTTGTTGAAAGCCATAAAATCTGCAAAGTCATCTTGTCCACTGGCTGATGCTCCGTTAGAAAATTCCCCAAAAAGGTTGAACTCTCCAAAGTCATCAGCTAAGCTTGAAGTTTTGCCGGGTGCTGGCTGGGCAGAGGCAGATGGAAGGGGTGGGGGGGGAAAGGAGCCTGGTTTTGAGGTGTTAAACGCAGGCGGGAAGGACGGCTGCTTGTTTTCTCCAGGAGAGGAAAAGAGCTCCAAGTCTGCCAGATTCAGAGGGGTCTTGGCTTGTGTTGGCTGTTTTGGCTGAGCAGGCAGAGGAGGGAAGGGTGCAGGGAAGGTTTTGTCTTTTGAGGGTGGCTCTAACGGGGAGATGCTGTCAGCGGTTTTGAAATCTGTGAAACCATCGTCGGCTCCCGCGGGCTTGAACTCTGCAAGGTTATCTCCTGGGAAGGAAAACAGGGAGAAAACAACAGTTCAACCCTGCACAACAGATGCAGCCCGTTCACACCATGCAAAAAAGCAAATTATTTCATGCAGTGTCAGAAGGTTTTACGCAGACTGTTTAAATTAAAGACCTCGGGATGCACACGAACTGCAAACTCAACCTCCATGAACCACACAAGTGTCAAAGTCAGTGATTCTACTTTTCACTCCAGCAAACACTTAATTCTCTCAAATAACCTCAAAGTCATGTTAAACTCCCTTTACACTGAGTTAATATCAAAACACACCATGACAAAGAGATTCAAAAGGAGATCAATACTGCCTTACTCGGCCTCCATGCAAGCCCTTCTCCCCACCTCATCCTCCTCGTGTTTGCCAAACAGTGAATGTAATTTTGAATTTTGAATACTATACCAATACAGTATTTGCTTTTTACTGAAGCAATTCCTCCCTTCCTCCCTCTGAAATACTGCAGCTTTTTCAGAAGGGATCACCAGAGGGCTGAGACAAAACCAACATGAGGTAACAATGTTTTCATTGAATTTACATTAAATATTTTGGTGTGCTAATTTTATAACTTTCTTCTTTTGAACATGAAAACATTGTTTAACCCATTCACCAGCATGTACCTACTCAGACTACTTGCAATTTTAAAGTATTGATGCTTACTTTAAAGCAAGTGTGCAATAAATAGATATTTTCTGTTTTAGAAACACACCACTAGCATTTAATTCTTAATCTACCACACAGTGTCATACTTTAGTTTAACCAAGATTTAAAAGAACACTCTTCATAATGGTAGTAAAGGACCACAATTACACCTGACCTTTTATTCTATTCTCCCTCCCCTCCAAATGAATTCATCTGGCTCAGCAACAATATAAATACTCCTGAAATTGCTACTCATTGATCAAAAGTGCAACAACACAGCAAACTAAACTTACTGAAGAATTGCAAACTTTTCCATTAGAAATGTAAGCTGGTGAAAGGGTTAAGAGTGGTCAGACCTTGACAGCAGGAAAATACAGCAACTTTCTATATTTTAGAACATGTACAGAAAGAGATCAAATGTTATTTCATTTTACTGCAAGCATTTAATCCTGAAGAGGTTTTGAGCACGAGAAGCTCACAAAACACCACAGGGGTTTCATAAATGAATGACTCCTTACTTAAAACAAATTCCAACCACATCATTACTTTAAAATAAAACTCAGGAGCACCCAGAAGAGATGCCAGTCTTCCAGAAATACCATCAGCACATTGTCCCAATAGGACACTGCCCTTTTTTTTCCAGCTACTTCCTACCAAGTTTTTTTAGAGAAGAAGCAGCAGCACCATTACTTTAGAGCTGCAGAGATGGAAATTCTGCAGCTCAAAGAGCAATGCTAAGAACAATAATGAAAACACATTAAACCCCCAGTGCTTACCCAAGTATTTGCTCTCTGCTGGCTGCTCTAATTCCCGGAAAGCGCTGTACTTGTCTCCTCCATCTAGAGAACAGGAGGAAAGAACTGCATTTACCCAGAGAAATCACGAATTCATACAGAAAACGTTATATGAATCGTTCTGATTTTTACATATTAATGTCTTATCAATGCCAAAAAAGAAGAGAGATGAAACTGTACAATAAATTGCTCATAGTGGTTGTGTATTTGTCTTTTTACCTCCAAAAGCAGCTGCACTCTCAGAAGGCTTCTCAGCTGCCATTCCTTTAAACACAGCATATTTATCAGCTGGTGAGAGCGGCTTATTACCTGGGAGTGGCATTAGTAAAGAAGGAACACTAAAAACAAAAGAGATAAAAGCAAAGTTCCTTAATTTATCCACAAGAAATCTACATTTCCAGGTTTTATTTAAAAGAGGCTCTTATTATGACTACATGATTTGGTTCCTAAACCTAAGATTATGCCTTAATGAGTGCTTAATCCAGCCCCTGATGTAAGTGACCTCAGCTGGGTAAATTCCCACTTTATCCCACCTAATCATATTTCTTTAGTTCAAAGGCAATTTGCACCATTCTCGATTTTAATTTCTATCAAGACCATGAACAAAACACTCCAGAACTTTACACCAAGGAATTCGTAGCCTAGGAGAGAACAGGCACACAGACACACCCCAGGCATCACTCCTGCTTAATTTATCCCTTTGAAAATTAACCCCAAGAACTGGATAGAGCAAAGAGTTAAAACTGCACAGATTTTGACAGCTCCCTCCTTTCAGCTTGTCTAATTCTGATTATATCTCATTACATATTGCAAAATTAAGATAATAAAGTGGGATCACTGTTCAAAGGAAGGAAAAGAATAACTTTGAATTTCTGTCAGTGCCAATCAGTGAGTTTAGGCAGCTGTCTAGTCAGCAAAATAAGGATTAGTGCACAGTTACACAAGCAAGTCTTTTTGCATAAACACACTCTATTTTATCCAGTAAACCTGCCACAACAACCTAACACCTTGTTAGCAAATGCTGGAAGATTTAGGAGAGAGCTTTGCTTGCCCTCCACACAAGCCCCGTTATCAGACCTTGGCAGCTCCACACAACAACATCCTTTACATATGAATGATGCATTTTACTTCCAGTTTGTGTCATTCACATTGAAAACCTGAATGAATTTCTATTGCATTCTTCAGCCTGGAGCAAGAATCTTTCCAGAGCCATTTAAATCTCCTTATCAGCAGCCTACAAGCAACACACAAACGAAGCACTTGCACACATGTGCTGATGCTGGTCTGTGATGCTTGCAGACAGACAGTGCAACGGCAAAAAAATAGAGCTTATGGTAATATAATTAAATTTCCCATCCCTGCAAAGCAGGCTATTAGATATGCAATCTTGGCAAATGGAATGGTTAATCAGCTGTACTCCACAGATGGCTTTTTTTTAAATAAAGCTCCATAAGCAATTAGATTATAGCTCATTGTAACATTTTGTTCAAAACTGAACGCTTTCACAACTGAATAAAGAGAACTGCTGCAGTGAAAAAGAAACACTATTTTTTGAAATATTTTTTTATGATCCTCTACTTCCCATTGTGCAATTTACAAACAGTTTTCTGTCAAAACTTTCACTAACAGATTAGCTTCAGCTGCAAAATGACATCTAACACAAGACATACTTAAATCAGCATCTTCAGATCCATGTGACATTGACTGACATCCCTGGCAGCGTCCAAGGCCAGGCTTGGATAGGGCTTGGAGCAATTTGGTCTAATGGAAGGTGTCCCTGCCCATGGCAGAGGGTGGAACTGATGATCTTTAACGTCCCTTCCAAACCAAAACATTCTGGAATCCTATGCCATAAGCAAAACTGAATTTCTTACACAGAAGCCATTTGTCCTGGTGTAACAGAACAACTGGGCTGAGCAGCCTCATTGGATGTCACTGCTGAGGAAGCACCTGGTAATCAGGGCTCACATGGAATTCAGAGCTCTGTTTGCCACTAAGAACAGCCACTTCCTACCCTGAAAATGTGTCTGTCTACAATGAGACACCTGGGAGGTGCATAAAGAGGAAAGATGGCTGGAATTTTGTGTCTTTGTAGACCTTGAAAGGTTGATTGTAAACTATCAAAGGGAGGAAACATGTTTATTTATTTAGTTACACAAAACCTGCCTGATCTGGAATTACCTCTTGTCTCCCAAAGGAAAAGCCAGGATTGCTGGAGTCTGAATGATGTCTTAATTGAGATTTATAGTCAGGTATGAAAAGTTTAGGCACTGGCCAGAGAAATGACAGAACCACCAAGGATCTGGTACCTGCTCCGGTGCTGTGAACTGGCTGCTTTGGCTGCGTCCCCCTGGAAATCAGTGAAGGAGTCATCCAGGGAGCCAGACTTTGAGGCATCCTGAAACTCCTGGAAGTCATCATCTTCTGGTTTTACCACCTGAGTTACAAACAACACGTAAATTGCTATGCTGTTGGCTCTTCAAATTGTCATACAGCATGAAAGCAGCTTGGAGCAGAGTGATTAAGAGGGAAAAAAAGAAGGGAAGGAACCTTTCAACATAAGCATCATCAGCATTTCCACTTTGTCTGCACCTCACCCTACTCAAACACACACACAGGATTACAGGGAGCAAGAATGAACAAGTGAATAAGGAACTCTACTCCTTTCACAATAAATGTGTTATTGATCATAGCCATGTCATCTTTTAATACAGGACAAACATTTATGATTTAAATCAATGAATAGTTTAAAATTAATAGCACCATAAGAAATATTTTCTGAAGGATGAACCACATCTGCAAATAGAAAAATTTATCCCCCATGTGATTTACCTTTGTAAACTGAATGTTTTCAGAGTTCTCAGCTGCTCCTGAAAACTCCTATTTTACCAGCTATTAGAGTCTGTTGTACAGTTTAACCTAAAATTCCATTTTATTCATGTGCATTACAAAAATCCTAACTACAACTAAAATCCTCTTTGTAATACAGAACACTTTTGTATCTCTTCTAATGCCACCAGAAAGAACTGAAGAAATACAAGAACTCCCTTAGTGTCACTTCACGTTTTCAGATGTCACGTGCTGGATTTCAGCTCTGGATTTTTGCACTTACTTCAAACCTGTGATTGCCACGCAGGTCTGGGAGTGCCAGGCTGATTCCCTTCCCAGGGAAGGGGGTTTCCCAGGCAGGGCAGCGAGCTCACCTGGCCGGAGGGGTAGGAGGGCAGGAAGGCTCCGGAAGGCGGTGCTGCAGCTCCTCCCGCTGGAGCCGGGGCCGGGGCCGGGGCCGGGGCCGGGGCCGCAGCAGGGGCGGGGATGCTCATACCCATCACCGAGGGCCCGATGCCCAGCCCCACGGAGGCCGGGGGGGCGGCGGGCAGCAGCGGGGGCTGGCTCACCCCGCCGGGCAGCGGCACCGGGAACCCGGACAGGGTGGGGACGGGCGCGGCTGGAAACTGGTTCAGCACGTCAGGGCTCACGGCAGGGATCCCTCTCTGTAGAGGCAGCAAGCACACGAACAGTTACAGGTTTGGTGAAAGGGTGTATTGTGTTCTCAGGTCCAGCTTGTGGAACTGAAGCCAACAAGGAGCAGGGTACTGGTCAAGCTCCCAGTAAACCTCGCACATCCAAACAGGCCAGCGAGGTCCAGGTAGGTGGATCATATTCAACATAGAATTACTGAGGGAGGAAAAGGCCTCCAAGGCCATTGAGGCCAACCTTTGACCCACCCTGTCACCCAGCCCAGAGCACCAAGAGCCACATCCAGGCCTTCCTTGGACACCTCCAGGGATGGGGACCCCACCACCTCCTTGGGCAGCCCCTGCCAATGCTTAACAACCCTTTCCATGAGTAAACAGAGCTTTAATTGACAGTAAAGGAAGTACTAACTGAAATCTAAGTGATGAAATAGGTAAAATTCTAATCCCACTGAAGTTACAAGAGCAGTTTCTGCTCTGGACTTCAACAGGAGCAGTATTTTACTGGAGGTGAGCACCACCAGGCAGTGGTGCTGACACAGCCCAGGCAGGCTGCTCAGAGAGCTGCCAGGTGAGAGCAGTACCTGAGTCACTGCTATCATGGCCAGCACGGAGTAGAGCTCCTCCTTGGTGAGCTTCCCGGGGGTGGTGCGGTTGGCCAAAGCCCAGATCTGCCCCAGGGTCTCCCTGGGCAGCCCCGACGACATCAGGATGGGGTAGAGCTTGGCTGTGTCTATTCCAGCAGGAGTCAAAGTGGTTTCTAAGATTTTCTTATACAGCTCTGTTGTGAGGGAGGCAGTGTTAGACAGTGACAACTGCTCTTTTCAAATAATACTGCTTTTTTATGTTGTCTCAACACAGTATCAAATCAGCAGCACTCGGTGTAAGGTAAGGCAACAGCATTTTGGCACAGTATTGTATCATCATGTTTCATCTAAATGTGTTATTGGATGCTCTTTACAGACAAGTTTAACACAAGCAGAGAAGTATTTTATATAAAATACACTTAGTGCTGCATTTCAAACTACATTTCTCTAATGAAATTGCAGGATAACCCATATAAAAAGATAGTTCTAAGAGCCTTATGTGTTTAAACCTCACTATAATCAATATTTACCACAGCAACTCATTTTCTATTCACTATGTTATTTACACATAGAAGACAAACAGCCTTCAGAAATGAGCCTGCCTAATTGCAAGACATGCCAAAAAACCAGAATACCCATGAAAGCAGCATTATCAGCCATGCAACCTCTGCTGGGATAAGCTGCTGCCATAAATGTTTAATCTAGAATTTGTTAACATGCTCAAATAAAAGCCCTATTTCTTCAAATGCAGATAAAGCCACCATAAATATGTAACATATCAAAGATTCATGTGATGAGGGACTAAGACTTTGACTGATAAGTGGCCATGCAAGCACGGGCACGCTCCCACCTTGCACTGCCCACCTGGCCAAATGCCCACTGGTTGGTTTACCTGGCACCAAGCTGTCATTGTAAATCCAGGGAGGCATCATTTGCTGAATTGGGTCCTGGGCAGGGAACACTCCAACTCCTAAAGGTATTCCATTCAGTGAGAAAAACAGTTGTATCAGGATATAGAGTGCAATGACCTTAAGGGACTACACCACAGCTGGTCAGCACCATTCAGCATTTCAGGCAAAGATTTCAGATAGGAATCACTGTGCTCAGAGGAAAAACAGATACTGCAGGAATATGAAATAATAACTAGAATTATTTGGCAGTAACAGATTGAAGTTATATATGTAATAAAATAAGGAGCTCCTCACGTGCCTCCCTTTTAATGTCCAGATGTACAGAACCTAAAGCCTCACTGTCTTCAAGTTTCACAGCGGTTCTGTGTCATAACAAATTCAGCTTCCCATCAACTCCCTGCCATTAGGGCTATTTGTGGAATAAATAAATCCACAGCTACCATAAACCCACAGTGTTCCCCCAGAACATCCTCCCCTGGGAAATCCACAAACAGCCCAGTGACTGAAGCTCAGCAAGATCGTATCCCACATCCACAAACTCGTATCCACTGCTCCCAGTCCTCAGCTCCAGGGGACACCACAGCCACCTTCACCACTACAGGCTTTATAACGTGATCTGCCACACTTTGCTCCCTGAAAATCCCTTATTTCCTTCTCCACTGCCTGGACTTTTCCCCTCAGTCTCCCTCAGCAGATTTTATGCTCATCTTGGATGGAGCTCTGACCAAAATCAGTATCATTTCAGATTCCACTGTCTTTCCCAGTACCCTTGCATCTCCTTGTCTTCCACATGGATTCCCTGCTGACTGCAGTCTAATTTCTAGCCATCCCACAACTCCAAGCACATTCTAATATAAGCAATTCCTTCCATTTCACCAACCAAGTAAAATAAATTTGCTACTTTCACAGGTCTCATTATTCTTCAGTTTTACACACACACACACCCCCTTCCATACTCAGTCAGTTTTAACAAAATCCAAACTGGAACAAAACCTTGCTTTAAGCTTTCCTCTAGACCAGGTAGTTTTAGATATAATGTGTGTGAGCAGCAAATACTTGAGAAACAAGTATTAACTAGCTCAGAGCTTTAACCTGGCAAGATTTTATCCCTTCAAGGTTAAAAGATTAAAACCTACCATGACACTGACCACCTTTAGTGGTAAGTTTCCCTAAACAGTTCTTAAAAAATATCTTTAGAGAGCACAACTTCTTTCTCCCCGAGACAGGACAGATTATTTTAAAACAGCAAACCTGATTAAACAAACATGTTAAAGGTGATTACAACAATAATGGAGAAAGTTCAGAGCAAAGTCATGGCAGTTACACTTTGAGCAAGGAGCAGAAGGCACTGACATATTATTCAAGCAGGCGTTCAGAGCAAAATTACGCAGGGCTGGCCTTGGAATTAGTGAACAGAGCGTTAGCACCAAGCAGCATCTCATTAGACTGAAATTCTGTCAAATGTTTCGATTGCTCACCACACTCTTCAACTGCTCTGTTTTGTTCTGAAGCCTTGTGCACCTCTGCAGCAGCAGTGGGACCACTTTCATGTCCACCTACAACATCCCAGTCACTGCTGGTGAGACTGGGATGGGCTTGGCTTGCAGCCGAGGCTTTGTGCCCAACTTCGGACGTTTTAAGTTTGCTTTGCTCTTGTTCAGATTCATCTGAGCCATTATCTAAGGCTTTCTCCTCCAAGGAAGAGCCTGAATAAACAGCAGGAGGAATCATTTATACTTTGTTATGAACTGCCCAGGCTGCACTTCCACACTTTTCAAAGGGAAAGAACTTTTGGAGCCACTGATGAGTTAGAGATGATCAGCCACAGCTCAGACCAACAGCACCACCCTCTCTGGACACTTTCAGAGCCTGGTTCTGCCCTTTACTTACCACAAATACAACAAATTCAACAAGCAAAAAACAAGTAAGAAGAGGAAGACACAAAACTATTTCCTGTATTAGGATTATTGCTGCATAATCATCCAGGCATCAGGAGCAGAAGTGCCTAATAACTACTTACATCTCCAAAATTCTTCATGTTCATCTCACCAACATCCCTTCAGCCTCCAAGGGAGGAAGCACACAAGTGCTCCACAGCAGCATAACCATTATTTCTTATACCACCACCTCAACTGTGTCTTTTTCTACCACATAGACTTAGGAAGATGCTAAAATACAAGATTTAATTCACCTAAGATCAGGCACGTGTATATTTAGCAATATTTGGATCCACACATGACTTGTTTTTACAGGTAGTTCTAAGGGAAGGGAGAAGGGGACTTAAAAATCAGCAGGTTGCTGCTTAATTGCCTGCATATTATTTCTTCCAGTCAGACTGAAAAATAAAAACCCAACAAAATAAGTAAAGACTCTGTGTAGCTCAGTAGGTGACATGTAAAAGAAGATATTTTAGAGTTACCTGTTTTATGAGTATTGGATGGAGATGCAGAGGTAGGAAAATAAGGAACCTGCCCAGTTGTACCATGCAGGGTGGATAACACTGGAGCCTGGGCTGGAGGGCCAGGTTGGAGCACAGCCCTCTCTGAAAGCAGCTGCCCAGCCTCAGTGGCAGGATGGAAAGGCTGAGAGGTGGATTGAGGCACCAGTTTGGGGGTTTCAACAGGCCCTTGCATAAAGTCACTAAATTCTTCATCATCGAGAAAAGCAGAATGGGAAACAGATACAGCACAATGGGATGGTGTGGGATGATCTGCAAATGGAATGAACACACAAGGCAAAGTGATGAGGAATGAGGGTCACGGGTGGGAATGTGGGAAAAGTGGCAAACACTGGGAATACACAGCAATGGGCGAGGAGGAGCAGCGTGGAATGCGTGTGGTGACAGATGTGAAGTGCAGCAAGGTGAAACTGAGCAGCCACTTCCAGCCACCCATCTCCTCTCCCAGACTTTTAGGATGCAAACACTGAAACTTGCTTCTTAACACTGGCTGTGAAAGTATTCTGTCTGTTTTAAGCAGACAGGGTCAAAACAAATCCAGAGGCAATATTTCAAACTGGACATAATGGGGTCTGTCAGGGGGACATTCTCCCTCAAAGGAATGTTTTATCCACAGAAACTCAGCAATATATCATAAGATACAAAAGAAATGTCTGCTCATGTAGACAATTTTCTGCTTGATCCCTTTTAGTGTTACCCATTTTAACAAAACTGGTGAAGGACAGGCAAATCTACAGACAAAGGGAAGTTGTCAGAAACCACCTGTAACTGCAAAATTATGAAGGAGTGAATCCACAGCAGAGACATACATTTTATATAGGAAAAAGCTCACTTAGATAAGCTTTGTTTCAGTCTAGATACTAAAAAAACTACACTACAGACCATAAGAAATCTTAAGTGGCAATTGCTGCAAGTGTAATTACTGAGAACACAGAGGCTTGGATTGACCATGCCCAACAACACATCAGCCAGCTGTGACACTCCACTCAAGTCTTTATACAGGGTTTTGATCATTCTTAGCACTTAAACAGCACTTCTCATCTTCAAAAGCACTCTGCAAAACATTAATTAATGCTTTGACGAGAAAAGAACAAACGCTTTATCAATTTCCTTGATGTTTCACATTTAGCACAGCACATGAGGCTTTCTGTTACAGATTTCAAGGCTTTTAATAAAGGCTGGTATCTAATATTTCACCCTCATACCCTGACCAAGCAAACAGTTGCTAGAATGGCATTTGATTTTACAAAACTGTTAGTCCACTCATTTTGTACCACCAAATGAAAATACTTCTCGAAATTAGTTGCCCCTGCTGAGGATTTCAAACACTGGAGTTTTATTTAGTTGGAAAATGAGGAAAATTACAAACCTGGCTTTTTTGGATGTGTTGCTGGTGTTGGGTGCATTTTAGCATCTCTAGAAAAGCCATCTAAATTCCCTTTAATGGCTTCCAAAGCATCATCTCTGCTTTTTTCACCTGTCTGAAACAGCACAGAAAACATTTTGAAAACTTCACAGAACAGCTCAGTTTTCTGTCAATACCCACACTTCTTCAGTACCAGAATTAGCAATGCCTGCTGCTGGCAGTGTGTGTAAAGGACTGACTCTTCCAAAGGTTTCTCAAGCCATAATTTGGCATATCATGCAATTCCCCACTGATTTGCTTGTTGAAAGAGACCCTCCCATTAAAAGCTATTAAAAAAAAACTGAAGAAAGAAACTCCCCACTCATTATCTGGCCATACCTTGGGTTTCACACTGCTCAGGAGTCTCAGCTTTTGTTTCTGCTCTTCAAACTGCCGCCGTTTTCTTTCTTCCTCTAAGAATTTCTGTTGATGCTCAAATCTCTTCCTGAAGGAAAATTATTTTAAAAATTATATATATCTATAAATATTTTTTATGAAACTTTTCATGGCAGGTTTGTGCTTGATTTCTCCATTTCCACTGTCTCAAATTCAGATGGTTTGGTGCACACATTCCTGCTTTTCTCAGACCCGGACAAGCTCTACAAATTTCAGAGGAAATGGAATATCCAGCAATATTCCACAGCCCTAAATGAATGCTGCTCCAGAGAAATCCCACCTCCCCCTCCCAGAAGGACTCCCCAAGTCAAGTGTCACTTACTGCTGCTCCTCTGCAAACTGCTTCTGCATGTCGGGGCTGTATTGCGGCGCGGCCGGGCGCATGCCCAGGAAGGAGGCCTGTCCCATGTAAGGCATTCCAGCTGCAGGCATCGGCCCTAAGGCCATGCCACCCTACAACCAAACACATCAATCACTCAGCTCCAGGGATTTTCTCAGCTCCAGTATTTTTTTCTTTCACAGAAAAGCCGAATTTTTTGGCAGTGCCCATGAAACCGAGCCCGCGAAGCTGAGAGCAGGGAGCGCTGGAGGAGCGCGGCTGAGCAGGGAGCAGTGCCCGCAGTAGATGGCACTCTTCCTCTCCTCAAGGACTCACAGTCCTCGCAGCACCTGGAAATCCTGGCCAAAATTCAGGCCTTCAAACCCTCACACCCTGCCCCAAGAGCAGGAGGGCTACAGCCACCCTACCTCAGCACGGGTTTTCTTGGCATTTTTGTTTCCTGAACATAATCCTTTCATGTTCCCTGCTCGAGGGCACAGTCCTGCCAAGCACCACGGACGCTGGAAAATGTGCTCAGGTCATTGCCCAGGGAACCAACAATATATGACAAGAGCCAAGAGGAACCTTGTCTGAGTAAACTGTATCAGAAACATTTGCTGAGAAATATATTCTGGGACATTTAGAGCAGCAAAGATGCCTAATACAGAAGGAGCCAGAAAATAATTTACTTTTCCTACCGTTCATTTTGCATTTGGTCTCAGAACACGTAGGAAGAGAACAAAAGTTGTTTATTATTTTTAGACCGGCTCTCATAAAAACATCTTCCTACTATAAATTTCCCCAAAATAACATAATAAATTCCAGGTGGGGGAGGGAAGGCAGTGTAAGGGGATGGTAAAACATAATAAATTCAATTTGTGACACAGCAATTTGGTTAGAAAGTCATGCAAAAACACTAAATTTCAGCAAAGTGCAAATTTGTACATAAGCACATATGGTGCTAAATAGAAAACAATAGATTAAAAGAGGGAAAACACAATATTAGCTGCTCATATTTCATTTTTATTCCTCAATTAGCAACGGCAGCAATAAAGACAAAGTTTCTTTAAGGAAAAAGAGAAATGAGACAAATACAGAAAGTTGGACAAATGGGAAAACTGGTCACATGAGAAAATTGAAAACATTCCCTCTCCCCAGAACTAGGTATTTAAAAAGAAAGTTTATGATTTGTCACCTACACTCGGGAAACTTAATTCTATTAATGGCAGCATGTGAGCTGCAAAGGCATGAAACAATTCAGTGAAGTGGTCACAGCTCTGCACAAACTCTGGTGCTCCTCAGCAGCTCAGAAAGGTCTCCTTTTAACCAGCACACAATGCACCACCAAACCAGAGGAAAGAAGGAAAAGCACGAAGGAAAATTCAAAAGGCAGGAGAGACCCACTGTGGGAGTTCTGAATGCTGAACAATTCCACACCAGCACTAACCCCACCTGGGAGCAGGTGGCATGTGGGAGCTTTTCAACACAAGCCTGGTGATGTTTCCTTCCCTGCTCAGCCCAGGCTGCTCTGATCACACTCAGGTGTCACAACATGCACAGTGACATCAAAGTTCAGATTCTGACACCTCTGAGTGGGCTAAAACCTCCAAGTTACCTTAAATACTACTGATGCTGTCCTTGCACTACACCCTCATCTCTCCAACAGTGAGGAATGTGTGCCAAAATCCCCCACTCTCCATCCAGATCCCCAGGAAACTTGGAGAATTCTTTAAATCATCAGAAATCTCTCCAAAGGGAATACTACAGAAGAGATGGCCCATGACAGACTAACACCCACACTTCAGCTCCCAGCCAAGTTCCACCCTCCTGCCCCACTGCAGCTGTGAGAGGACCATGGCCCCAGCCAAGCCCAAGGCACCTCACGTCCTTGGAGAGGGACTTTCCACACGGGAATGCAGTGACAGGAAGGAGGGAATGGCCTTGACCTGAAGGAGGGCAGGCTTAGATGGGGTATTAGGGAGAAATTCTCCCCTGTGAGGGTGGGGAGGCCCTGGCACAGGCTGCCCAGAGCAGCTGTGGACTCCCCATCCCTGGAAGTGTCCAAGGCCAGGTTGGATGGGGCTTGGAGCACCCTGGGAAGGTGGAAGATGTCCCTGCCCATGGCAGGGATAAGCTTTAATGTCCCTTCCAACCCAAACCCACAAAGTCTGGGGTTCTGTAGTTTCAGTCCATATTTCACTGCCACACACCTGCATGGTCATGGGTCCAGGAGGCATCTGAGAGCCATAATTCATTCCCATCATCCCTGGCATATTGGTCTGCATGACAGGAACCATTGGAAATCCTTGCTGTTGCATAGGAATCATCCCTGCAAGGAAACATTGAACAAGCTAAGTGCCCAGTTAATGTTAAAAGCTTTTCTTTCCCCTCCTCCCTAACCCTGCCTTCCCCATTTAATTATTGGTTTTTGTTTACTAAACCAGCAAAGGAAAGTAAAAAAACTCTAAGTCATGCTGGACTGTTTAAAAATAAAAATAGTAAAATTTGCTACACTGCAGGCAGCTACAGAATTTCCTTAATTTAGACAATGGCCAGTCTACAGGGAAAAATATTACAGGGCTTTTCAGTAACTAAGCTGATGAATTCTCCCACCATCCTAAAGATTCCCTGTGGGTTTCTTCCCATATGATTTTTGGAAGGGTCATTTCCAATTAAAAAGATTTAATTAATCAGGTTGACTGGTGATGGTAATTCCCATTTCTCTTGAAACCAGCAGCTTCTGAAAATAAATCTTGGGAAATAAAGTCAACCTTTCACAAAGCAACTTCACACTCTGACCTGGTAACTTGTCTGTAGGTTAATTAGCACACTTTAAGTTAATTAGCTCACTTACATGTGTTATAATGGTAACAGTATTTGTCAGTAAAAGCTAAATTTGCACAAAACTGGACAAATCAAGCTGGAATGTATCAATTCACTGAATAAAGCAAGAGGGTTATGTTTCAGTATCTTCCTATCTCACATTTTGCTGTCTTGGGAGACAAACACTAACAGGCACTTGTTACCAGCACATCATGAGATAATTATGCAAAAACACTCCAGGAGGGCATGACACAGGCAGGAATAATCTATGAATCAGTCCCCGAGATTTTAATAAAAAACTCTCAATTTCCCCCCCAAGTTCTCTGCATATTTTCCCCTAATTAAACAAGCAGCACTGCATCAGGAATGAAAACAAAGCCAATTTAAGGCTGAGGCTCTCCCATTGTATTAATACTTTCCACACAGGTTGTGACTCTTGTCCAAGGGTCTTGATGTGCTTTGTAAATATTTACCAGGTCTTGCAACACCCACACAATATGGGCATACACAGCTGGGAGATGAAGCAGAGAGAGGTGAAATACCACACTCAAAATAACACCAGAATCTAAAAGGCAAATTCAGGTTAAAAAGGGAGTTTTCCTGGACCTTTAATCTAGATTCTGGTGGCATTGTTTCAACAACACACAGGAGGTTTTACCAACAGAGGGGCGAGGGTCATTTGAGCAGAGCTGAATTCAAGGGCAAAAACGAGCTACAGAGTTCAATTAATAATCACACCTCTGAACATCACTGCAGACCTGGTTCAGGTCTAATTTATCAACACAAAGTGAAGAACTTTGTGCTCCAAATGTGAAGTTGATACGTACCTTGAGGGGGACCTAAACCACCTGCGACAGGAAACATGAAGCTGCGGGAGGAAAACAAGAGTCTGTGAAATTCTGTCACTTTAGTGCAAATATCCACGACTGAAAATCCATCTCGACTTCCACGTCAGCACCATCACCAGGAGGCTCCCACCTTCTGGTCAGCACTCCCATCTGCTCCTGCAGAACCCAGCTCCACCACAGGGAATAACGTTATCCCTCAGCGGGATCCCCCCAGCAGCACCGTCAGCCAGGCTGCAGAGCCAGGAAAAACAGATCCGATCCTCCCAGCAGCCCTGACACGGCTTTGACTCATCCACATCACCCACAAGAGAGTTTCGGCACCCACACAGCTCGGGAACAGGTCAGTTTGTTGTGTAGGCTAAGCAGAGAATGAATAAACACCTCCTCTTGGAAGTATCTGACTCAGCAGGACCATTAACTGCACCAGAGAACACTTCTCAGCTGCTTAGGAACAGCTTTTCTGAAGAAAAATAAACTATCCACAAAACCCTATCACTTTTTGCCCCCTTTGAAACATCAAGGGTCACAAAATAATGGAGTTTCTATTTTCTCAGTTATCTAATTACAACAGAAATAGCACCTTGGAGAAAATATTCATTCACATATTGAGGGTCAAGTGCAGCTGGAGAAAGAACCATTAAAATTTCAACTAAAATCCTAATGGAACCTGCTAGCCCTCGCTCTCAAACAGCTGCCAAACAGCAAAAAAGGACCTAGTTTAAAATTCTCATTTGCAAGCAACTTGCAGAAACCCATGTCAGCAGCAATTTCCCAAACAAGAACCTCACCCAGTGTCCCAGGCAGTTATTACATCAAAGTGCTGTGGAAAAGAAACACACTTATAGATATTCAATGTTCAATTCCAAGGGTGGATGTAAAAGAAACTGCCTAAGAGTACAAAAGAAAATGCCATCAGAAATGGCTGCAGGAAGTCCTGAAAGCCAACCTGGTTTATAAATATAAAAGAGCTGTGTAATATGAGCACTAAGATAAAATAAGGAATTTAAATTATGCATTTATCCAGGAGCAAATTGCACCTCCCCACTGTACAGACAGCAGGTCACACGGTCACCAAGACAACCCATTTGCTCTTCACTTCATCCTCTAATCAGGATCTTCAGCATCCTGAAGCTGCTTCTTCAGCCCTGACCACTGTGTGCTGATTTCTCCTTCCACAAGTGCCACACACCTGTGCTTTCCAACGTGTCCAGTCCCACCATCCTCAATCCCCACCCTTCAGGGTTCCCCTCACACCTCAGCCCCAAGCACGTGCAGGCTACACCTCACCACAGCCAAGGTCTGTTTAACTCAATTCAGTCATTTTAATCCACTCCTTGGCATACAACATCAACGTGAAAACAGACTTACTTTAGTCAGAATGATGAAACATTAAATGTAATTTCTGAGGATCTCCTAAGCATGTAGAAGTGTTCTAAGCCTCATGCTTCCCTTCCTGTTGGGGAACCTGGTCAACAAGAATTCTCCACACCAGCAAACAAAATGTAAACTGAACAAGCATCGGGAGGTACCACTGCTTGTTGGAAGTCAGTAAAGGCCAAACTATTAAATATTTATCCCTTCCTACAGAGCTCCTGGTTTATTTATAAGTCTCTGCTGAAAAAAAATAAAAAGAAACAATCAACAAAAACCCCTCAGCTAATGAGAGGGCACTGGAAGCTGAGCTAGTCCAAAGTAGCAAAGCGAGCTCTGGCAGCACAGCCGCTCGGATTCACCACGGATGCACTCCAGGATTCAGCTGTGCAGCTGCCAGCACCAGCCACACTGGCACGGCCACAAACCATTCCTGCCATGGGAATTTATCCCTGAACCACTTTTTTTGGAGATGCAAAAACGCCCAGAGCAATCAGTGAAAGCAGCTGGTTCTCGTGGCTGAGGGAGCCAGCGAAGGGACGGTCCTGTGTGAGACCGCCTTGGGACACGCTGCACAAATACAATAAAGAGAAGGGAACAAAGTGATCACCCCACAGCAGACCTCTTAAAGCAGTACTATAAATCTGTAAATTCCTACTAAATGAGTGTCTTAAATACAGAGGTAAAAACAAACCACCAAGAAGCCCCAAACCAACCAACGGCTTCAGCCAAAATGCAGGAGGAGCGTAGGGGGAAGCAACTCCTTTTCTGAATTGAAACTTCACTACAGCAGCTCCAAACCACACAGAATGTTTTCCCATCTACAAGTGGATTTTTAAACTCCTTGATTCCCAAGCAGTACAACTCTATCGATACAACAGACTGTCAGAGTATTTTTGAGTGGCAGAAATGCACAAAAATCAAAGTGAAATAAGGCAAAGAACCCACACAGACACAGAACAGAACTTTTCCTCTACCTCCAGACTTTTTCCTCAAAGAACCCAAAATACTCTCAATGGGAAATGGTGATTTGCAAATCCTTTTATTTTTCAGAACATCTAATTAATTCACTGACAACATTCCCAATAACCCTGACAAAACCGTGGGCTTTGGATATCCAAGACAACTCAATGAACTTAATTGTCAAATGCAAAATTTCCTCAGCCTCCCTAGAAGTAGGACAAGAGATAAATAGCACACAAGAGCCTACACTGAAAAAACACTACTAGAGTCTTCAAAGATGGTGAAATCCAGTTTTCCAAGCTTTCCAGAAACACAAAAACATCTCTTTTAACACTGGTTCTTTCTCCTGACAGGATTCCTCGGTCCTCCCTCTAGCCAAGGTGCCCTTTTCGAGAAGGAGGGGAAAAGGGAAGTCCCCAGGGAGGCTCCGTCCCAGGAGGACACAAAAGACCTGCCCGTGGGTGATAGGAACATCTACTGCTGCTGACACCGAGCAGGGCAGGCTGAACCCCAAATCCTTCCCACCCCATATCTGAGATTGCACCTGAGAGCCTTATGGTAAGTGAGGTGCAACTGCCCAAGCCTGGACACACCGGGGGAGATCAGCTGGGCCCCCAAAAATGTGAATAAACCTGAGCAAAACGCAGAGCTACCATGGCTGCGTTCCCCACAACACCCCACCCCACTCAGGACCCCACCACATCCTGCCTGGGACCTTGATGCTCCATCCAGCATCACAGGCCCTACACCTGGATCCACACCCTCTACCCAAGACCCCACAAAGCTCACTTGACAGCCCATGAAGCCCACCTGGGACCCCCACTCAAGACTCCACGTACTTCACCTGAGACCTCATGTACCACACCTGAGACCCCACAACCCGCCCAGGATCCCACGTACCTCACCTGAGACCCCACAACTCGCCCAGGATCCCACGTACCACACCTGAGACCCCACGCACCCAACCTGGACCCCCACATCCCATGCAGAACCCCCGCACAGCCCACCTGGGCCCTGACCCCTCTGCCCTCACATCCCACCTGCACCCCGAGCCCCCAGCCCAGCCCTGTCATCGCCC
>VZRX01022467.1:25714-58896 GCA_013398075.1 Notiomystis cincta | reverse complement strand
CGTTCCACAGCCCCACAGATGTGCAACCCAACTCGATTCCTCCGCTCCACAGCCCCACAGAGGCACAGAGCCCTCTATTCCTTCCTTCCAAAGCTCCACGGAAACACAGCCCCCTCGATTCCTCCGTTCCACAGCCCCACAGATGTGCAACCCAACTCGATTCCTCCTCTCCACAGCCCCACAGAGGCACAGAGCCCTCGATTCCTTCGTTCCAAAGCTCCACAGAGACAAAGCCCCCTCGATTCCTCCGTTCCACAGCCCCATGGAGACAAAGACCCCTCGATTCCTTCGTTCCACAGCCCTATGGAGACAAAGACCCCTCGATTCCTCCGTTCCACAGCCCCATGGAGACAAAGCCCCCTCGATTCCTCCACTCCACAGCCCCCACAGATGAAAAGCTCCCTCGATTCCTCCTTTCCACAGCCTCACGGAGACACAGCCCTCTCGATTCTCCACAGACCTAAAGCCCCGCGGTTTCTCGGTTTCACAGCCCCACAAGCCCTCGATTCTTTGGTTCCAACATCCCCACGACCCCTCAGTTCCTCAGCCCCAGAACCTTTCGACTCCTCGGCTCCACAACCCCGCAGTGACCCGGGAACGGCCTGGGAGGGGACGAGGGACCCGGTTTCCCCTCAGGAACGCCGGTTTCCAGCACCCAAACCACCGATTTTCCGTGAAAAGGAAAATAAAAGTGCCGCCTTTCCGCCTGACCTCCCGCAGGGGTCACCTGGGGACGTGTGGCAGAGCCTGGAGTGACAGGACAAGGGAAGGGATTCAGGCTGACAGAGGGAGGGTTCGATGGATATTGGGAAGAAATTCCTCCCTGTGAGGGTGCTGAGGCCCTGGCAAAGGTTGCCCAGAAGAAGCTGTGGCTGCCCCATCCAAACTAGATTAAACCAAGACAATCCTGTCCAGGAGTTCTTCCTTAAAGAACTGTATTTGTAAAGAAGCCATTCTTGCCTGACTGGAAGTGTGGCAAAACCAGGGTGGGCTGAAAACACTGGGCAGATGAAGCCAGGGAAAACACAGAGCTGGGCCTTTTTTGCCTGCAGACTTGTTCCATTGA
This sequence comes from Notiomystis cincta, assembly GCA_013398075.1. NCBI lineage: Eukaryota > Metazoa > Chordata > Aves > Passeriformes > Notiomystidae > Notiomystis > Notiomystis cincta. The sequence goes on along the minus strand of VZRX01022467.1, from coordinate 57,830 downwards.
GGCTCAGACACACAGGTCTCTGAATTAGCATGTTATGACCTTGTTTATTCTGGTTTCAGGCTCAATTGTAAAATGGTACAGAATTACTGGACATGTAAAAGTATCAGTTATTTCAAAGTAATTTACAAAAGAGAAGCAGTAGGAAGAGCAAGGCTTTATTTTCACATACAAGTGGGTTTATTTTGGCTTTTCTGAAGTGTCAGGGAAGTCTCTGACAGCTGCATTTATCAAACCTGACAGTAAACACTGTGATTTTTGTCTCTGAATCTCCTGAAAGAGACAAATGTATTAGGGGCAATCTGAACACAGACAATATTTTCAAGGAGCAATACAAAACTATGTGAAAGTAACACAAAGTGATGCTGGTTTTAAACAATTCTCAGAAATACATGCCCTGCACGAGCACATGCTGCAGCTTCTGTAAGAAGCATCCAGGAATTCTCTCCTGGCCTTGCAGTAGAGATCTTCTTGCATGTAAACCTTCACCCTCACCCCGAAGGAAACATGAGAAATGTTCTTCTCCCTTCACCATCTTCATTCCTCTGTTCAGCACAGACAGAGGAGTCAGCCACAGCTCAGCAGTCTGAATTCAGCTTCCTGAAACAGGCTGTGATTTACTGTCCTTTTTTTCTTCTTTACCTTTCTTCTTTTCCTTAATATTCTCCTTTGTAGTTTTCCTACAAGAAACACATTGGAGATTAAGACACCTGAACATAACCAGTGGATTTAACTCCTCTGGCTGTCACCTGACACAATTTTGTCACTAATCCAAGCTCCAGTAAACAGATATTGACACTAAAACTTCATCACTAAAATCATTAGGACTGCGTGGTTCACCCAAACAAGTTATCTGTGGTTTTGGTTAAATTTTCTGGGCTGTTTCTGGATAAACAGCATCTCTTACCTCCTCTTTGGAAAAACCTACTTACATTTTTCTTTTGCCTTTCTTCAAGAAGCACTTTGGGGTCGTACAAATGGATTCTCTTGTCAAAGGTTTCTTAATGAATTTCTTCTTTTGTTTGCTGAGAGCAACAGTGAAGAAAGATTAAATTACCAGGGTTTCTAGTTCTAGGAACTACTAAAAGTTGTTAAAAGGCACTGATTAAAAAATGGTTTAAGTGCTCAAATGAACATACCTCTGGAGTTTGGGCAAATGTTTTATGTACTCTGGCACAGGACAGCCAGCTCGCTGGATGACATTGGCAATACTGGAAAGGAAAGGAGGGGAGACATCAACTCCAGTGCTTGGACAAGTGATAAATATTTTTTTTTGTGGAAAACAGCAAACCCAACACACTGGCTGGTTTGTTGCTGGTCTTTTGTTTTGTGGTGGCTTTTTTTTTCCACACAAGAAATAAAGACATTATTAATAAAAGATGTATTACCTCCTTAATAAAGGTTTATCATCTTCTGTAAAGAAAGTGACTGCCTTTCCTCTGTGTCCTGCTCTCCCAGTACGACCTGTCAAGCACAAGTTTTGCAGAGCAGAGCTTTTACTTTAAACATCTCCCTTATTCCTCCTCCCAGCCCCAGCCCCATGCACGTTCACATACTAAGGCTAGACCAAGCAGCCAGTCCCCAAACATTGCTCCCAGGGAATGAAAGCACAGCTGTGCCTCAAACACCTAAATAAGGTTCACAGCATGCTGACAAAAACAAGAGCATTAAAGAGCTCAGAAAAGGGGGAAAGGAGGTGATTTGTGAGCCACCTCTCACCTATCCTGTGGATGTATTCCACTGCACTCGTTGGCAAATCGTAGTTGATGACCATGTTCACACCTTTGAAGTCAATCCCTCGGGCCAGTAAGGCTGAGCAGATGAGCACCCATATCTTCCCAGCTCTGAAACTCTGCACTACTTTGTCTCTCTAGGAAAAGAATGGAAGAGAGATTTGGAAACAGTCCAAACAGCAATTTGGGAGAGGAGGTGAGCTGGTTTCCTTTAAGTTGTCATGATGTTAAGGAATAAAACCAAACCCCTGCACAAAAACCTGCAGGAATTTGCTGCCGTGTTTACCTGGAGTTACATTCCAACACTTTTGCTTTCACCTTTATTTCTAAAGCATTTCTTGAAAATAAATAAAATCCTCCTACCTGCTGCTGAGTCTTGTCTGCATGGATGACATCCACATTGATGCCTTCATAAATAAGCTCATGGAAAAGCTCCTTAGCCCTCTCAATAGACTGCACAAACACAAGGACTGGAGGAGCAAAACCCTGCAAAAGAGTAAGTTTATCTCAGGTTCCAAAGTCCTTTTCCTTGCAGAAACTGAGACACAGCAGATTTGGGAATGGTGTGTCACAGGGAAGTGTTTGACCTGGGAAACTGGGAGTCTCTGACAGAACACAGCTCACTTCAGCAGGAAGAACAAGCTCAGTCTCCCCAAAATACCTTTTTCACAAGCTCTCTCATTGCTGTTAGTTTTCCTGTCTCAGATCCAACAAACAACAGCTCTTGTTCTACTGTCTCTGCTGCAGAGTTTCTGAAACCAGAAATCCAACAGAAAGACTTCAGGGGGTTTTATACACATTAACAAAAACATATATATTTAAAAAAATATATAATATATATAACCCCCATAAAATATTACCTGATGAGTGAGAAAGATTGCACACCAAAACCCATTTCACCAGTGCCTGCTCCTGAGATTAATGTTTATTTGATGACAAAGTAATTGGCAGAGGAAAAGAACACTTTATTCAACACAAGAGAAAGATCTGAGTGCCTACAGAATTTTTTCTGCAGACAAACAAACCTGCAGTGCTGACTAACAACAGCCACAAAACCAAGCAGGCTGAGGATGCACAGAAAACAATTTCCCAGGAAACTTAACCAAAAGAAGCAGAAAACACCTACCTTGCTCCAACAGACACCAGGACAACGCTGTCCAGGTTGAGCTTACACCACTCCTCCACGTCCTGGGCGAAGGTGGCGCTGAACAGGGCCCTCCTGACCAGGTGGGAGGTGCAAGCCAGGAAGATGGAAGCCAGCTGGTCCCGGAATCCCGACCTCCCATCCTCAAACAGCTTGTCTGACTCATCCACCACCAGCCACTCCACGCTAGGAACAGGGAGGGTTGCACTTCAGGAGTGCCATTCCTGAGTGGCAGAGCTCCTCTGAAAGAGACTCTCGTACCTGCTCAGGTCTATGGCTGGAGGATCTTCTTTCAGCAAATAAATCAGTCTGTTGGGGGTAGTAACCAGTATATCTATTCAAGGGAAAGCAGCAAAATGTCAAAAAAGACACAAAATAAAACAAACAGAGCCCAGTTCCAACCCAATGTGCCAGGAGTACAATTTAGCAGAGCCTATGTCAGCCTCACTTCCCATTTCTTCCCTGCCACTTTTCAACCTCTCTTTAAAACCACACAGCCCAAAGAGAAAGGTCAGTGACATTTTAAAAACTTTTAGAAGCACCACAGTTGTTAAAACAGTTACCAAATTTCTTGGAAGACTTGGGCCCAAACTTCTTGGCTGCCTCAGCTGCCTTGTGGATCATGTGGATTCTGAAGCCTGTGCCCTCTGCCAGCTTCACCAGCTCCCGGTGGGTCTGAAAGGCAGCAGAGGTTGGATTTTCAAACTGAGCTGATGAGACTTCCAACCTAAAAATGGCTGGCACTCACGGAATCCTGGAGTCATGGAATGGGTTGGGTTGGAAGGGACATTAAAGCCCATCCAGTCCCACCCCTGCCATGGGCAGGGACACCTCTCACTGTCCCAGGGTGCTCCCAGCCCCATCCAGCCTGGCCTTGGGCACTGCCAGGGATCCAGGGGCTGCTCTGAGCAGCCTAATCCCAAAGACAGAGCTTCAAACACCACCCTGTTTTCAGTGTTAAAGAGAAGGCTCTCAGCTTTCCTTACATAACAAAATGCAGCTCTCTAGCAGGCATCACTCACTTCATTACCACATGTGGCTCCCTCTCCCACATGAATAAAAACTGCCCAAAGGTGTCACTTTTATTTAATTTTAATAGCACAGCTTTGTTATAAAGTTATCCCTTGAAATTCCAAGTTTGGGACAAACAGATAAACCTCTTGTGGCAATCTCAAGTAGGAAAGGAAGTTTTAAGAGCACCTGAGCATTGGGCAGTTTAAAATATGATCAAAGAATCTCGAGCCTCTAATCTAATCATTTAGATTAGACTCAGATAATAGGTATGTACCTACTTCACAGAAGTCAAAAGACTTGAAAGAAACATTTAAATTACCTTTCTCTGACATGTGAGGGCAATAAAGGAAAAAAATATTTGCTAAGCTGCTGTTTTGCTGATGCAGAGTGAAAACACTGATGTGCCTCAGGGTGAGAGCCCCTCCACACACACCTGGCTGGCAAGTTCCCTGGTAGGGGATATGATCAGAGCCCTGAATCCTTTGTTCCTGGGTTGTTTCAGATGTGCCAGGAGAGGGATACAAAATGCCAGTGTCTTTCCAGACCCAGTAGGAGCTGAAGCCAGCAGCTCCCGACCCTGTAAGAAAAACACAACAAGGGCTTGTATTTCAGCAGGGAAGGGAAAAAAAGGAGCAAAAATTACTTCCCCCTAAAAATCAGTGCTGCAAACTGACACAAAATACCTCGTGGGAAGCAGAGATGAGGACAACTGCAAAAGCCAAGCTCTGAGTCCTGATGCAGCTTTCAAACTGCCACGAGCAGAGCCAGATTTTGCCCGACCCCCTGAGATCCCAGAGAACTCACATGCAGCATGGTGGGAATTGCCTGCATCTGGATGGGTGTTGGGACGTGGAAGCCTGCAGCCTGGATGTTCTCCATGATTTTGGGGTGCACTTGGTACTCCCTCTGGAGCTGCTCAAAGGTGGCAATGGGGTCAGGGAGATCTGTCCCCTGGACGTTGATCCTGTGCCGGTTCCTGAAGCGATTTATCTACCAGGCAAAGCACAAACCGCTGCCTTCTCCTCAGCACACACACGTGGGTTCACCCCGGCTCCTCCCCCACACTCAGCCCCCTCCTGCACTGAGGAATCGCCACAAAACCCCTCGGGTTTCAGGCTGAGCTCCCACACAACACCAGGAACCTGTTCCCAGGTCTCACCTTCTCTCTCCTCAGGCGTTCAAGCTTCTCTGCAGTAGGTTTTTTGTCTTTGGCATCCTCAAATTTGGCTTCCAGAGAGGACATCCACTTTATTCCATTGTTTTCTGGCAGCTCTGGCACTGATTCTGCTCCTGGAAGTCCCAAACAAATTGGAATTTCCTTTAGTGGGTGACACACAGCCATTCCTTGGAGACAAACACGCCTCAGAACTTGTTTTGTCTCGCTCTCAGGCGAGCTGACAAAGCCTCCAGAAGGATGGAAAGCACATCCCCCGGCCCCAGCACTGAACCTTGGCCCAGCTGTTCGATCAGCTCTGAGCCGGGCCCGCCAAGGAACCCGGAACCGGACGGGTTTAAGGCCCCTCCAACCCAAACCAGTCGGGGATTCTGTGATGATTCTGCCAGGGACACATGCACGTGCATACAAATACCTCGTGTCTTTTTCTTTTTCCTTTTCCCTCCGCTGCTTTCTGCCATTCTTTTCCTCTTTCCTGCCACCTCTCCATCGTTTTCCCCTGCTTCCTCCCTCTGCTGCTCCTCCTCTTCAGCCCCTGCGAGCGCCCAGCGCTCCTCGGCAGAGCCCTGGGGGGCTCCCTCCTTGTTCCCGAAGAAGTCGAGGCTCTCCAGCGAGACGCCGCCGCGGTTCCCTTTAACCACCTGCGGCAGACCGGGGCAGAGGGTGAGACGCCACGGCCCGGCCACGCTCCCCAGCGCCGCGGGCGGCGAGGACGGGGCTCCGGAGCCTCAACCGCCGGTCCCCGCGCCCCCCGCAGCCTCCCGGCGGTGTCCCCGCACCCCGAATCGCCGCGCGTCGAGCCCGAACCGCCGCACGTCAAAGCGAGCCCCGGCTCCCAAGCGCCGGAACAGCTCGTGGGTCTCCATGCTGCCGCGCTCCCAGCATCCCCCGCGCGCCGCCGGAAACGGGGATCACTTCCGGCGGCAGCGGCCGGCTGCCATGGCAACCGCCCCGCGGGGACGACATGGCGGCTCGTCGCCATAGCAACGGCGCGGTCAGGCTTCGCTAGGCCGCGGCGGGCCCGAGGCCGCTGTCGCGACACCACGACAGCGGGGAGGGAGCATTCCTTGCCCCAGTGGGGTTGTGGATGGCTCCACCCGGCCCCTCCATCCAGCCGCAGTCCTGCAGCTGGAAGGGAGCGGGCAGGAGGATGTCCCTGCTGCCCTGTGCACCAGCACTTCCCGTGATCCTTGATTTGTACTAATTCAGTCCAGCCCCACAAGTGTGCCTGAAGAGTGTTTGAGGCCGTGGAAGGAGCAGCCCAGCAGCTGGCTGAGTTCCTCAGGGCATTCAGGAAAGCTTGCCCAGATTAAGATCAGAATTTATTTAATTAATGTATTTATTCATTATGATAAACTGTGAGATCCAATAGTGTGAGTGAATCTAGTACTCTCTATCAGATCATGCAATCCAGATTTTTCCTGGCTGTTCATGAAGGAAAACAAACAGAAATCTAATTGGCAGCAACAAAAACTATTTAATGTATTAAAAGTCCCAAGGGCTAAAGGTTTATGTTGCTGAAATCCAAGAGCTCTAAGACATGTAGGCCATGGCTGTTCCTCCTGTAACATTCACTACTTTAATAACAAACCTCGAGATGAACCTTGGGTAAACCTGCTCCTCCCCTCCACCCTTCTCTCCCTGATTTACAATGCTTTTTCTAGGCCAAACTTTTAACTTCCCAGCAGATGGGTGGAAGCAGAGGCAGGGCCCTGTGTGCAGAGCACCACAAGGGTGACAATTCCTTCTCCTGTGTCCCCAGAGGTGCATTTGCAGTGAATAAAGGCTCAGCTCCACATCCTCGAGCAGTTCCCAGCCGAGGCTCCTGCTTTGCTGCTGGGAGCATTGACTGATGGTTGCTGCGAGAGGGTGGGGAAGAATGTGGAGCCATTTGTGTAACAAAGAACTATAAATCATCTCCAAAATCCATCACTCACCAAGGGATGCCGCTGGCAGAGTCAAGTGTGAGGAAACAGGGAATATTCCCTCATGGGTCAGCTGGGGAGTCCCTTTGTGGCAGGAGTGAGGAGCTCTGCTTCCCAGGGCAGAAAGCCCCGTGCCAGGAGCAAGGCACCAGGGAATCTCCTGAGCTGGAAGGGACCCTCAGGACCACCCAGTCCCACCCCTGGCCCTGCACAGTCCCCAACAACCCTAGCCTGGGCATCCCTGGCAGCGCTGTCCAAACTCTCCTGCAGCTCTGGCCATGCCCAGTCCCTGGGGAGCTGCTCCAATCCTGACCCCCCTCTGGAGCTACTTGGCTCTCGTGACTCTCTGCTCCTGCCTCTCAGAGAAGGGCCTCTCTCAGGTGCCAGCAGCACAAACCCCACGAGGCAAAGGACGCCTTGCTTTGTCCCCTGACTCCCATCCAGACCTGTAGGGAGAGCACAGAGCCTCCTCACAGGCATTCCCCCTCCAGCAAACAGGAAACACCCTCCTGTGCCAGGCTCAGGGGGCACCAACTGCCCAGGCACAGCCACCTTGAGGGGGCAGCAGCCTTTGCCTCAGCAGCTCCTGTCTTTGCCTGAGCCCCCTGCCCTGGCTGTAGGTGCCAAGGAGCCTCCAGCACACCAGGCTGGGCACAGCCACAGCTGGGAGGGGAGCACTGCCCCCTCTGCCTGGAGCCACTGGCAGGATGCCCACGGGCTGGGCTGTGGGACAGCCCTGGCTGCTGCCTTCAGTGGCTGTCCTTGCAGGGAGCCCCCAGGACCGTGGCAGTGCAGGGGGTGGGGGCCAGCTGGGCACTCTCCCCACCCTGAGACAGCCCCATCCCTGCAGGGCTCAGGGGGCTCTGGGGCGGTGCAGAGCAGCTGAGGTGAGCTGGGCAGGTCACTGGGCTGTGCCTGAGGTGCAGAGCTGACCTGAACCCATAAAACGGCAAAGCAGAGCAGGTGAGTGTGCGGCAGTGCCCCCACCCCTCTGCCACCTCTCCAGCGCTGAGATGCACATGAGAGTCACTCGGCCGGGCGCACTGGTGACCTCTGATCCCCGCTGTGTCCCCATCCATTAGCAGGCCCCGGGCCCTCAGCGCTCAGTGTGACTTGATGTAGCACCCATTCTCTTGCAGCACAGAAACATGCGTCCCCTTTCAGCTGTCCATTTCCACTTTCTGTTCCTTTGTCCTCCCCTTCTGTTCCCTGTGTCGCTAACCTGGTCACCACTTCTTGACCCCACGTCCTCGGCCGTCCCAAGGGTGTTGTAATCCCAACCACTACCAAAAAACTTTTACTTTTTCCCCCTTTACTCACATCTTATTTAGCAAAAAATGCTTTCCAGCAGTGTGGGAGCTTTGATCCCCTATTCAAGAAATCCTTGCAATGTTTTTTTAAAGACTTTCTTTCTAAGGCAAATGAATTCTTCATAAAGGGGAAGTGGTGTGTCGGTTGGGCTCTGTTCATCTGAGGAAGACAAATGATCTGTTTTATTACTTGAAAAGCATAACAGTTGAGTGTGTAGATTTGTGATTTATCTGTAATTAAGAACCCGTTTGAGCAGCATATTAATTACAGAGAGAAGAATTAATTTTGCTGAGTAGTAAAGTAAAATCAAAGTTCCTTGAATTAGAAGTCAGCATAAAATGCCTGAGGCTTGGGTTTTCCATGGCTCTGCATTACGCCCACGCTGGGACAGGACAACTCCAGGGCACACTTGAGCTTTTTGCCTTTTAAATTTTCTCCCTGGTCAGAGAAATAAAGTCCAGGGGCTCGGAGACCTCTCCGTGCCGGTGCTGTTGGCTCCCCGGCGCTGCCGCTCTGCCTGTGCTGCTCGCATTGTGCCGCACACGCCGCTCCTTTGCCTCGGGCTGCAGCAGCACCGGACCCATCGGCAGCGGGGAGAGGGCCACGCTGCTGCGGGGAGGCCGGGCCACGGCAGGGCAGCACCCGGAGCTGCAGAGCAATCGGAGACGCACTGGAGCAGGCAGAGAGGCTTTCTCTGGATGCCGAGTGCGTTTTGAAGTGTTTGGGTGCATTGCACCGGTTGAGGACGGCAAAGTGGTCCAGAGCTGTTCTGCCGGTCTTCGTGGCTCGCATCTCTGCCCTCATCAGACCTGCTCACGGGCTGGTGAAGATGTGCTGCGAGCACATCACGGACACCCCACGCCAGCGGGAGAGGGCTCAGCGCCACAGCGCCTGGCACAGGGACTGCTCCGCTCCGGCTCGGGCTCGGGCTCCCTGCCCGGGGAGCTGGCACCGCCCGCAAACAGCCCGGGCAAGCCCCCTCTGCATTCCTCCGGGTACTGCTCAAACTCCGCCAGCAGCCCGAGCGAGCCGCCCAAAGGCTTCAACCCCGGCTGCTGCTGCTCCGCTGCCGCTGCCTCTGCTGCCGACATTCCCGGCAGATCCGGCTGGCTGGACTGGCAGAACGGGTCTGCAGAGCCCGCGCGTGTGAGCTGTGCTGTTGTGCAACTGCGCCTTCCGAGAGTTCTGAGAGTCACTGAAGCCGCTCAGCCGCATTTTGATATCCCTGGAGAGGCTGAGCTGCTGCCTTCGTGGCCAGCAGGACATCAGCCCCTTCCCAGGGATAACCTGGGATTTCCTTAGCAATCAGTTCACTACTGGCCCTGAGCAGGGCTGGCTGCAGCCCAGCCAGCACCAGAGGCCTGGGATGGCAACGGAGCCCCAGCATCGCCCTGGCAGCCAGGTGGGCACCAGCACCGGGCTGCTGTCACACACCTGGGGACAGGGACCCGGCACCAGCCCCCAGACCTCAGCCAGCAGCCAGCGCTGGGCCCTGGGCAGGGTGTCCCTGGCTCCATTCACCTCTGCAGTGAAGGTGATAAGCCCAAGGAGCCCTGCTCCGAGGGATGGCCAGAGCCCCTTGCCAAGGGCTCGTGCTCAGGGTCTGATAAGCCCTGCTGTGGCTCTGGGGCAGGCAGTGAGGGCAGCTCACCTGGTTTTGACACACTGACTTTGCTGGCAGCACAAGCAGGAGGCAGTCGGGACGTGGGATTTACCCATCGGGGCAGCTGTCACAGCTGTGCCCTCCTTGGAGCTGGAGGAGAGGTCATGCTCCTGCCCAGCCCTCCACATCCCACCTCTGCACATCTCAGGCTTCCCTGTGCTCATCCCCTGACCCTCAACCCAGGGACTGCAGAAAGAGCACGGAAACACAGAGCTTTGGGTGACCCCTCCGTGGATGGAGCAGGTCCTTGTGTCACACAGACCACAGCAGCCCTGACCACAGCTGTCACCCCTGGCAGCACTGGGATTTAGGGGACTTTTCCTTTGCACTTTAAATGAAATGCAGCCTTGTCCCTGTGCCCACGAAGGAGGCTGCAGTTCACACAAAGACACTGCTAAAGCCTCGTGGCAGCCTGTGGATCCTCACGTGCAAGGAATTCCCTTATAAGCAGCTTTGAACTGTAAAATAATCACTCGGCCCTGTAAAACTGTATTGGTCATAAATGAACTTTATCATGGTTCTGCTGCTTTCTTTGCCCCATAACAGCTGCATCACACACAAACACCACGTGCCTGACAGCAACAGGAGGAAAAAAGTGTCTTCCAGGAGCTTCACTTGACATGACATTGCATTTTCCAGCAATTTAAGGAGGTAGCCAGGGCACCTGTGGGAGCAAACACCCCACCCAGGGCTTCTCCTCCAAGGAAGGTGAGGTCTGGCCAGGGACAGCCCCAGCCCAGCTGCTGCAGAGAGTGCTCTGAGTTTTGTGTAGTATTTACCATCCAGAAAGGTTTCCTCAGCCAGAGGTTAACTCAGATTCAGGGGAAGCTTTCTCCCCACGCAGCTATGTGTAGCACCCACAGCATCCTTAGCAACCTGTCCTGCTTCCCCCCTTCCCAGATCCTGCTGCCCAGGGGTGGGAAGTGACAGCACACAACACACTGTTCAGCAACTTCATAAATCCACACCTCTGGGAAAAGTACCATCTGTTATTAATAATTTGTTCTACTTGCATTATTGACTTTATCCTGTCTGCTTCATCACACTCTGCTCTCTGGGAGTCACCTGCTCCATCTGTGTCTTTGTTTGGATGTATCCTCTGCCCTTTTCTCCCCTTTTTTTTTGGCTCTGTCCCCTCTTCCTTCACAAGGTCCCTCTCTGGAGGGGTCAGTTCTCAAAGCCTCCTTTTCCCAAGGTTTTCACTCACCTTCTCCACAGAGCTGTCTGGAGAGCAGCACTGACCCTGCAGCATTTGCCACAGGGCTCTTTGTACCCCAAGCTCCACCCTTTCAGTCTGTGACTCTCTTACAGCTGCTGCAGAAATCAAGCCCCAAAAGGTTCTGCATCAGCTCAGCTGCAGCAGGTCTGGTGCCTCTTTCTCCCACCTGCTTCCCACTGGATTGTCCATTCCTCCCTCTGCAGGGCCAATTCAACCTGGATTTGCAGCAGCCAAGGAAAGCTTCACATTACTTCACATTACCATTAACTTCACAAAGGTTCCACCCTTTCCCACTGTGCTCAGAGTCACTCAGCTCTGTTAGCTCTTCACAATCAAGGATCTTCAAAAGCTTTCCAGCCCCTAGAGCACACCCTGCCACCTCCCCCCGGGCTGCACTGACCCACGGGCTCAGCATCCAGAGCGGGTGGGGCTTGCCTTTGGCACTCCCCTCCTAATCGGTCTGCTTAGCACTCAGCTGCTAAAGTTAGCAGGGGATGAGGGAGAAACCGTGCTGGGCTAAGGCAGCATCATTAGGGCATCATTAGGAGGGTGAGGACATGGCTCTCCCCTCCTCCAAAAGCCCCCTGCGATTTCTGGCTGATACCTGGGGATTCATAGGAAACACTGGACACATCCAGACAGGTCTAAATGGAGATGATCGTTGCAAGGGACAGCAGGAGGGACATGCCTGTGTCCCCACCTCTGCCAAACCACCACAGATGTTCACTGTGGAATTCACAGACCACACAGCAGCCAGGACTCAGAAGAAATGGTGTTTAATTATGGTATACATTAAATTAAATGTAATTCTGAATATTGGTCTCCGAATTCCTGATGACTTATTCACCGTAGGGCAGCTCCTGTCAGTCCCAGCCAGGGTGAGGCTCCCACTGCCAGACATGTGAGTCAAAGAGCCTTTCTCAGCCCTAAGAGAGCATCCAGTTTTCCTTCTTAGCATGGTTATCTGTCCACCTCTGCTGCTGTCCACCTCTCTAAATCCCTCTCAGCAGTTGGCACATGCCACAAAGTTAATGAAAAATCAGCACAATCCATTTACAGAGGGAGGAGGTACAGAGGAGCTCGTGTCTCACAGAGGGCAGACAATGCCTTGAACAGCTTCTGTGGCTTCAGGAGGTTGGACTTGGGCACCCAAACTCCTCCAGGGCTCTGGTGTGTGTCCTCAGCAGGTGCCTGAGGGGCTGGACGTGTCCTCACTGCAGAGCTGGGATCATTCACAAGCTGGAGATCTTCCTGCAGAGCTTTCCATCCAGGAGCTGCTGCCAGGTGAGACAGGGCAGCAGCTGGAGCATTCACACCACAGCCCATATTCCATCCATCCATCCATCCATCCATCCATCCATCCATCCATCCATCCATCCATCCATCCATGGCACCACAAGGACGAGAGCACCCTGTGCACTGATAAGGGTGGAGCCAACAAGGCTCATCATCAACTGCTGAAGGCAAAAAGACACCATCTGTACTGGCCATTTAGTGGGCAGGAGATGAGGCAGCAACTGGGCACCCAACCCCTTCTGTGCCCTGAAGGAGGACAAAAGGGACACAGTTCTGAGCCCCATGTGGGGAAGATCCCTCCAGAATTCTGTGTGACCTCATTCAGTCTGTAGCAGCAAATGCTCCAGACTCACCTGGAAGCTGCTGACCCTTCCCAGCAGCTGGATGTGTTCACCAGGCTGCTGAGTCCTTCCCCACCCTGCCAGAGCCCATCTCAGAGTTCCCAAAAGCAGGGAAATCCGTTGAGATTAATTCACAGTCGCAGTTGTCCCCACAGGGATCATCCAGGTCCTGCCAGGGCTCTGCCCCACTCGCCCTGTGCCCCTCCTTCACGTGGGATGTCACCGAGCAGGGGACACGTGTCTGCCTGTCCTCCTGCACAGCAGAGCCTGGTGCTGCCTGACCAGGGTCTGTGCCAGGCTCAGGATTGGAATTAACTCATTTAAAGGAAAAAGAGAAATACAAAACCAAAACCATCCTCAGCTCTGACCTTTACCATAAAAAAAAAAAAAAAGGAGAAAGAGAAGATATTCAGGACCAATATATACAAATGGGGGAATTGCACTTAATTACAGTAGTTTACATCCATTGGACAAAATTTACTTCTTTTTTATATAAATCTCTATGTATAGGAGTGGGGAGGGGGGAGGATGGAGCAGACTGTACCTATATTTACAGGTTCATTGGCTCAGTTCAACAACACATGCAGTTCCTCCCTCCGAATGCCAAGTAACAGACCCCGGTCCCTCTCAGTCCGTCGAGTGGAGGAGTATAACTTAAACATGATCCATCTTCCCCTTCTGCCAGTTCCCAGCACAGCTCGTGCCTCGTTCCTCGGGAGAGCCTCTCGGAAGGCAAATACTTCAGAAGAATAATCCCCAAGACACATCTTGGAAACACTGCGTGGAGGGAAGGAGAGGCAGGTGCCGGGCTGCGGGCCGGTCCCCGGCGGGCTCGGGAGGGCTGCGGGGAGCCTCGAGCCCCGGCCCCGTGTCGGCTCCTCGCTGCTGGGCTGTGCTCTGGCAGGCGGCTCCCGGGCTCTGCGCGCAGCTCGCCGCGGGGATGTTGTGGAAAATAAGATCCCGTTGCTATGTGCAAAAGCAGCGAGGTGTGGAGCATCACCAGGCTTGCAGGGGACACTGGGGAGGGAGAGAGAGCAGCGCGGTGAGCGGTGGGGAACGAGGCAGCAGGAGGAGGCAGCGCTGCAGAGCATTTGGAGGCGTCACCTCCTGCACTGCTCCGTGACCTTGGTGTTGCCCTGCTCAGCCCCGAGCCCTCCCTGGCACCCCTGTGGGGGAGGCAGTGGGAAAATACTTTCTTAGCCAGCTATTGCCACCCCCTCCCAAAAATAATAATAACAATAGTAAATGTTGCAGAGCTTGTGCAGAGATGCAGCCCAGAGCAGCCAGGCGTGAGGCTGAGCTCAGCTGGGGTGGGAGCGGCACCGGGGGCTCCTCGCTGTCCGCCAGCATCGCTCTCATCTCCAGGAACGGAGCCGAGCAGCTCCCTCTGCCACATCCATCCCGCTGCAGAGGCCCCTTCTCCATCCCTCTCCAGCCCTGGGGTCCCCACCCGGGGTGGGGGTGACCTTGTGGGCCGGAGCGCACGGCAAACAGCGTCAGGCAGAGATAAGGAGACGCCAGGAGCCTCCCGTGACATGTCATTAGGGCCTGGCCGTGGCTATCAGGTGTTTGCCAACGTAATAAACATGGTGGCTCGGCCTCAAGCGTTGTCAGAGGAACCAGCAGGTATTTGTCCCTTCCAGGTCTAATAACAACATCTGATAAGAGACCCACAGCAAGCGAGGGGAGAGCTGGGGGGTGACCAGAGTCCTCCCTCCAGCTCCATCCCCCTGGCAGGACCCTGAGCAGCCACCTCCAGCATGGAACAGGCTTTGGGGTCTGGTGGGGACTGCCTGCCTTGTACCAAGGCAAAGTATGGACAAGCCAGGGCACAGCTCCTGGTAGCCCCAGTCAATGACAGAAACCCAAATCACCAAAAACATTCAGGTGTTTGAGCAATCTGGGGGGTGAGCAGCATTTATGGGGCCCCCATGCTGCATCTGTCACACTTCATTCACCTCTGGCTGATGAAACTGCTGACCACCAAGAAAGAAATCCCTGTCCAAAGGTAAATTTCTCCAGCTTGGGCATGGAACAGTTGGTAGAAAGAGAGACCCTGGGGGCTGGGAGGGTTCTCTGTTGGAGACAGGGGTCAGATCCTGCCCTGGTGTTGCAGGATGTTTATCACTGGGGGTACTGGGGGGCCCAGCAGGGGAAGGGTCCTGGCCCCATATCCCCCTCCCGAGCCGTGACACCTCCTCCTGCTTTAACTGAAGTGCAGAAACGTGCGGAGGCAGAAGGGAGCCCCCGCCCCGCGGCAGCGCTGCCCAGGGTGGGGCGATGGCAGGGCCCGGAGCAGCGGGGATGGCCGGGCTCTATCTCCCTGCCAGGCACATTTCCTGTGTCCCGCGGCTCCCGGGCCAGCCCGGCTTCAAAGGCAGGGGAGCTCGATTAATCAGGGCCAGTTCGGGCTGAGCGCGCAGCAGATGGGCCGATAAAGCTGCACGGAGGAAATGGAGCTCGCAGGGCGGCCGTGCCTGAGTGGGCACCCTGAGACCTGCAAGGAGTGGGATCCCCGGGGGGATGGTGCCCCTGACCCCTTCCCAAACCCCCCCACAGCCTCCCTTTTACAGCCCCAGCACCTTCCTTCACCCTTGCCAAGGATCTCACAGAGATGCTGGGGGGGTCTCAGAGCAATCCCACACTGTATTTACTCTGTGGTCATTGCAGACATTTTTTTCCTGTCCCCTGTCAAACCTCGGGAAGAAAGTTTATCTGAATGCAAGTTCAAGGCTCTCTCTTATTTATCTAGCGATCAATAAGGGCCACATATTTCCCACAGTCCCCAGAGCTGGCTCTCAGAAAGGGACCATTGTCTAAGGAAAACCTCACACACCTGATTTGAACCAGGATAAGTCCGGCCTTACACCTGCAGTGGGCAGATGATAAAGGTTTATGGGCTGGGGGAAGCTGGGGAGCCTTGGACTCCACTTGACTCCAACCAGGGTTGAGCCCCCTCAACACATGCAGCAGAGCCTGCTTGGTTCTACCTTCTCAGCCCCAGTAGGATGCTCTCACTCTCATGGAGTTGCCCCAAGGATGAGCAGGGCCTGGCTGGTATCACCAAGTTGCCCAAATTGCCATCGTGCCACCTGCAAGCAGCGGTTTTGGGGCTGGGATGGGGGTCTCATCACCAGCTTCCCACATGAGTGCAGCACAGGCAGCAGGATGGGGTCTCTGCTCCTCCCACCTCCAGCCCCATATCCAGAGGGGGAAAAGCTGCACTCCACCTTCACCCCCCTCCCCGTGCCCCCTCAGCCACGCCTGTGGGACATTACCTGCTTGCTGGAAGACATGTTGGTGAGCGTGCTGATGCTGCTGGTGTCCGTCACCACCATGGCCGAGGGGAAGCGGGAGGTGTGGGAATACTGGGGAGGCTCCTGCTTGTGTGCATACACTGTGGAGGGGAGGGGCACAGCTCAGGAACAGCCACCCCAGCCCTCGCCCCGGGGCACAGCAGCTCTGGGGATGGGAGCTGGGAACGGGCAGCACCGAGACAGGGAGGAGATAACACCAGCCAAAAGCACTTGCCCCCACACCACTGCATTCTCAGGCAGCAGCTCGCCCCCAGAAACCCATGGGGACTGGGAGGCTGAGGCTGGACTGGGGGATGGAGTGGGGGAAGGAAGGGATGAGGAGGGATGTGACCACCCTGCACTGCTGAGCATCCCGTGAGCTGGAACCACGAGGGAGGGGCAGCAGCCAAGGGCGCCAGCTCGGGCAGGGGAGAGCAGGAGGGGAGCACAAGCTGATTTCCCATCTGAATTCGCTTCCAGGGCCCTTTGGAGCTCGCCCCGAGCCTTACTGTGTGAGTTCTGCAGCTGGGTCACGGTGGCCATGAAGGGCTGCTGTGTCATGTGGCCGGGGGACTGCTGCATCAGCGGCTGCTGGTGCGGGCTGTGGAGCTGCTGGGAGAACTGGACCGGCTGCAGGGCTGCCAGGCTGCCGGCCACGCTGTTGATGACCGGGACACTCTGAGCCTGCGAGGTGTTCAAGCCTGGGAGCAGGGAGAGAGCAGAGCCGGACGTCAGCGCCGGCAGGAGCGGGCAGTGTGCCCTCCCTCCCTGCCACGGGGCAGGGGAAGGGTTAACCGGGGGTGCACTTACTCTGGGCGATGGCCATGACTCCCGAGAGCGGCGTCATGATGAGGTTCTGGGACTGCTGCGGGTTGTGGTGGGACAGGCTGTGGATGTTGGTCAGGGTGCTCACCGGGGGCAGCCCGCCCCCCGACACCGAGATCTGCCAGGGAGCAAGGCACGACAGGCACCGTCAGAGCACAGCCACGGGCAGCCCCCAGCCCTCTCCTCCACTTCCTGGGGAGCCTGGGGGATCGGCAGAGCCCCCTCCTCAGAGGGGACCAGGCTGCCGTGTCACTGGGGCTTCAGCCCCCACGGTGCAGACCCTGCCTGCAGCACCTCAACTTCGTGTTAATAAACCGCAGAAGAGCATTGGGAAAGACTTTGCTGGCACTGGCTCCCAGCTCCACTGGAGCATGGCACCAGAACACAGCACATCCCAAGCCTTTGCTGTTTTGTACCCCAAGTCCAAGCTCCAGCCCTCGGGGACAGCTGAGGGCTCTTGACACTCATTAACTTCTAAGCATAGTGCTTGTAGGGGAAAGTGGGACCTGTAGGCTGGGGAAGGTGAAGAAAAATGACAGAAATCAGATTAAAAGGGCCTCGGGGTGATGATCTTAGTCACCAGTCTGGCAGGATACTGGTGAGACGGGGCGGGTGTGCACAGCCAGAGCCAGTGCCTGGGGTTTCAGGCCAAAGTTTAGGGATCACACAAAGGCACTCAGCATGTGCTGCAGGGACTGGAGCTGGTCCCCAGCACCCTAAGTGCCTTATTTCTTTAATTGCTGCACCTTCCCCTAACCCCTGTCCTTAGCCCTCTCGCACTGAGCCACCTCGATCCCGACTCGGAGCCATCCCTGCGGCCCTTCAGGTGACATTTCTGGACACCAGTCCCCAGCACCTTGTTTATTTTGCACATGTGAGCTGGAGATAGCAATTGAAACAAATCCATCAATAAATTCCAAAGCCCGGGAGTGACTCACATTTCCTGATCCGGTATTTTCCACCTTCAAAGTCCCTTCAAGGCCGGGTTACACCACACTCGGCTGCACAAGTCAAACAGCTCCCGGCAAGCACACGCCGCTCGCCCGCAGCCCCGGCTCCTCTCACGGGCTGTTTAGCCCCAGAGCACTGCACCTGGATTGTGCATGACTGGAAAAGACCCTGCAGGCACTGGACCCTCAGGGCAGACCCTCTGGCACTAACACAGCTAAGGCAAACACTGGAGCATGAAAGAGTGAGCCACCAAGGATTTCTGGAGCCTCGGTAACGCTCTTTCCTGAAAGATGCGGCAACTTCCTTGGCAGCTCCTTGTTTCATGTGGGGCATTAAAGGCGCATGTTTACTTACTAGAAACCACAGCCTACAGCATATTTCTATTAAATCACTTGCAAGCACCAGCTAGCCCTGCCTGGAGATCAGAGATAAGCCAGCAGAGCCGCGGTCCCGCGCGGTCCCCACGGTGCTGGCAGCGTCTGTGCCGCGGGCAGAACTCAGCAGGGCTCTTCTGCTGCACTTTTTAGCAAGTGGCTTTTCCCAGTTTCATCTCTTCCCTTTCCTTCTCCCGTGCTGCCTTCCAGGGGTCTGTGCCCCAATCCCAGGAGCTGGCAGGGGGTGCTGGCATTGCCCCATCCTCAGGGACCCCCCGCCCTGGCACGCGGTTCTGCCGCCACCGCCTTTATCCCTGACTCATTTTATGGCTTCCAGGCTGAGGGTTATGAGGCTCACACACCCCTGAGGAGATCTGGGCGTGCTGGGGCAGAGGGAGTGGGCTGGGGGGGCTGGAGGGGCACTCTGCAATGTCCCCCCAGCTTGGCAGGGACTCTTGGCTTTGCAGAATGAGCACCAGAGCCAGAGGGGCTGCACAGGGACCCTCTCCAGCCAGAAGAAAGGCACAATGAAAGGTGCCATAGCTGAGGGAGGGGACAGTGAGCCCCTCCACGGCTTTGCCAGGAGACTGATGGGACAGCCCAGGAGGGACAACCCTCTGAAAATGGAAGTGAAAACCAGGGAAAGAACTGGCTTGGCTCCGTCACCCAGTGCCATGTTTGACTTTCGATTTCAGCAGAAAAAAACTCCCGGAAAAGCAGCAGCTGCATGCAAACCTCTGCCAGCCTGCTCCAGGGACAGGCTGTGCTCTGCTATCACATCCCATCCTGGCCTGAACCCCTGGACCCCCTCCTTGCCCTGCTCTTTCACCCACTCCTCCAAGGACTTTGCAGCAGGAAGGGGCACCCCAAGTGCTCAGGTCCTGCCACGGCCCTGCAGCAGCAGCACGGGGAGGTGTCCAGCACCACAGGGATGCTGATGTCCCATCTCCACTCCTGCCATGCTGACTTTGATGGGTCTGCCCAGCAAAACCCCTGCAGCAGAGCCCAAGGACATGGCAAAGGAGCTGCAGGACCAGAGCCAGCATGAGCAGCTTCGGTGCCCTGGGTGATGCCTGGGACAAGAAGGTCCCTGCTCACAAGGAAAGCTCTTCCCCACCGAAACCCCACACTCGGGGAGCTTAGGGAAAAAGTAATGAATGGGTATTTTATCGATACCATGTCACGGGCAGGAGAAAGCAAACAGAGATCCACCCAGCGCGCTCAGCCCGCGATCAATGAACCCCCTGCTCGGCCAGATCCATCTGGGAAAACACTCCGTGTCCCACCGGGGGCGCCGCCTCGGAGGCGGGCGGAGGGGACAGTGGCACCCTCGTCCCCCACAATGCCCCATTGTTCAGCCTGGCCCGCGTGTGAAACCCGGGGAAAGCGTGTTTGCTCTGCCCGCTGGGCCCTCTTATCTTATCAGCGCCGCCGCCACAATGGGCCAGGTGTACTCACCATTTTACCGTCGGGAGAGAGCAAACCGTGGCCCGGGTCCAGGCTGGCCGGGGAGACCTGCTGCAGGACAGCCTGGCTGCTGGTCACCATGGCACCGCTGCCGTGGTGGCTGATGGCCCCCGAGGACGCCGCCTCGCCGCTCGCCGCCTGGCTGTACCGGACCCCTGCAAGACACCGCGCGTCACCCACGGCACCGCACACGAGTCCCAGGGCTGTGCCCAGCCCTCGGGCAGCCCCCGGCCCTCCCACGGCGTGTGGCACAAGGATGCGGATGTGTACGGGCTCCTAAATGACACCCGAGAATGACAAACAGGAGAGCGAGCGCTGGTGGAAAGTCCCTTCCTCCAGCACCGCTTCCCAGCGTGTCCCCGGCTCCTGCAGTCACAGGGAGCAGTTTATGGCGAGGGATGCTGAGCACCTGCTGGAGCTGCAGTCCCACACTGCCCAGTGCTCCAAAGGGAGCCCCACCCCACGCCCACCTGCACCCCTCCACCTGCTTCCATTTGCAGCGCTCACACCTGGCCTGCCAATTCCTGCCATGGCCCCGTGGCTCTCAGACACCGGCCTGGGGACTCTGCACCGTGGGGAGTGACCCTGCACCCTCCAGCCCATCCCTCTGAGGCTCTCCTGGCTCCCTGCAGCCATCCCGAGCTGCCCAGATCCCAGATCCATGGCTCCCTCTGTTTTCTCAGGTCCTTCTGCATCCGATTCCCTCTCGACACCCTCTCCACAAGTGTATGATTAACAGGGCACCGCAGCAAGGCAGAGGGACCAGACACACACACCAACCCTCAGAGCAGACCCCAGCCCTCCACTGCCCTGCCGGGAAATCTGGCCCAAGCACAGGTCTTCTACAAAAATATATTTAATTTGGCTAAAGCACCTTGCACTGATAACCATATGATCAGCCATGTGTCATGGAAAGGCATCTACAGATCACAAATAATTAACTGAGGAAAACCCATGGGAAACAAAAGTGTCTTTTATGGGGCTGCCTTGACAACTACGGTGAAAAGTCATTTATTAGGAGGAGTCCAGCCCTGTGCTTCCAGTCAGATTCACTGAACTGCCCTGGGATTGAAGCAGTGGATGATGGACAGACAAACCAGGGCTGTCCTGGGAAAAAAACCCATGGTGGCAAAGCCCACCTTGCCAGTCACTGTGAGCATCATCTACCTGTGGCCTCTGGCCACTGCACTGGGGACAGCTCCTGAAAATGACCATCACAGGGGAGGTTCAGCCTGTGGCTGGCTCTAAGGGCTACTCTAAAATGAATCCCTGAACCAAGGAAAAGCAGAGAAATAATAACTGGAGTCCAGGAGCTTTCCAGCAGCTCCCAAATGATCTGCCCAAGCACAGCCCCACTCACACCCTCCACCAAACCACAGCGCAGTCACTCCGTAACCACCTCCGAGCTTTCCCCATCAGCTGGCTAAACACGTCCCACAGATAGGAATCTCCTCCTGATGTCTGGTTCCTGATCATTTCCCAGCAAAACCCTTTATCCCTGATAATAAAAGAATGTCCTCTGGCAGGTGGGTGTTTGCCGGCCCGAGTGGACGTCCCTGCCGTGAACAGGGTAAACATTACTCAACCCGGGCACTGTCACACACATTACATTCCTCCCGCGGCCCCGGCCCCGTGCAGAGGGTGCTTCACCCTGGGCCGGGATCCCAGCGCTGCTTAAACAATGGGAGGGGAGATAAAATAAAGCCCTTTCTTCTGGGCACGATCTGGGAGATAGAGGAGAGCGCAGACGGCTCCTCCCGCAAAGGAAATCGAGGTTTCTGCTGTCTTCCAGCTCTTCTGGGCTCAGGGAGAACAAAAAAAAAAGTCCATTTGAAATGCTAAGTCATGCCCTACCCAGCTGAGGAGGTGCTAACTCATGAGCCAAGCCAGCCAAAGCTGTCAAGTCAGCTTTAAAGCACACAAGAGGTTAAATGCTGATTTTCAAGCTCTTCCTTGCAACCCCAAGGACAAGACTTTGATTGTTTGAGGAACCAGCGCCAAGATTCCCTGATAGGCTGGGGACTGAGATTTTGGGTCTCTAGATAAAAACCACTGAAGACTCTGAGTCTTGATGAAGTGTCTTGATGAAGATTAACTCTCCCCAGGAGAGCGAGGTTGGGCTCTGGGGCTGGTGACAGCAGTGGCACCCTCCAGCCACACCAAGGACCCTGCTCAGAAGCCACTTGCTGGGCAGGGAGGAGCCTTCTGCCAGAGCTTCCTCTATCCTCACTGGATTTTCCCCATTCCCAGGATGGGAGGAGTGTTATCATTTATATGTCCCCAGGGTTGGGTTGGATTTGGGCAGATCAGACCATTAATATTGGGAAGCCACTACAAGGCATTGTTGCTGCTGTCACCGCTGTAACACACAGAGCTCTCTGATGATGGGGGTGCCTGAGCTCCCCAGGCCTCCCTCAGTCACTGAACCCCAGGATCCAGCCCTGCCCTGGCAGCACAAGCTCTGGGACACCCCCAAGCTGGGGTGAATGCAGGGGGAAGGCTCCAGCTGCTCGCACCAGGACTGAAGGATTCCTCCCAGAGCGAGCTGGGGGCTTTGGCATCCAGGGTTTATGAGCTACATCTCAGACAGCCATCAGAGCCCAGCACAACAGTTCTCCTGCTGCTCTCCTGTGCCTCCACAGCTGGAGGCAGCCCTTGTGACAAGGGATTTATTCCCCCTCAGTCTCTTCCCGGGGCTGCTCAGGAGAGGAGCCTGGATGGAGATCGCTGGGAATGGGTCTGGCCGTGGAGCCTTCCCTCCTCAAGGCCTTTTTTTTAACTGGAGCTACAGCCATAATATAAAAGTCTGTTTATGGGATGGGCCATTGTGTGGCCCCTGAGCTGCACAGCCTGTGAAATGTTTTACTGCTTTCCCCTGCCCCAGACGAGCCGCAGGGTCCGGCTCCCGTAGCCTTAACCCTGCTCCAGCCGACGGGCGGGACAGCAGCGGGACAGCCCCCAGGGCAGGGGGGTCCTGTGCACCCACAGCTTTCCCCAGACAGCCCCAGCACCTCCTGACTTCTCTGGGGCACCACACCCATCCTCCTGCCTTTGCCTTTGGGGTTATGGGGGTAGTGGGGGGGTTTAGGGCAAGAATCCATCTCTTTATCGCTTTCATCCCAACCTTGTGCCATTTTCTCAGTTCTGTGCCTTTGGCAGGCACAAGCAGCAAAGCCGTTTGGTTCTGCTCTGCTTTAAGTCATGTTTGATATCAATAAATTAAAAAAACCTAACTCATTGTACTTGTAACTGTCTTTCCCATGCAGCAGGAGCCCTGCTGCCACCGAGCCACAGCATCCTCCAACCTCCAGTGTCTTCCCTTCCCCCAGCTCCAGGCTGCACTTCTGCCCAGGCCTTCACCAATGTCCTGCACATCACCAGCAATGCCAAACCCCAAAACAGACCCCAAAAAGTCACTGGTGATCTGGTGGTGGTGGTGATTCAGCTCTGGCTCTGCCTGACCCCCCAGGATGCAGCCACCAGCACGGACCAGGGTGTGAAAGTGGGGTGAGGAAGGCAAAGTGTGATTTTTGGGGTCATGCTGGACTCAGTGATGCTCCACCCACTGAAAATGTGGACAGCCAGGTCACTGATGGGACAATTTCACTCTCCCAAAATTCAGGTGCGGGCAGCACCGAGGGCAGCTCTGATTTTTGGGCTGCCACTCAAATTGTCCCTAAAGTGTTAATCTTGCTCAGTTACAGAGGTGCATAGTTTATATCCATTATAAACCCGTTTATGGGGACTGGACCCTCCCATTTTGCTGCTGTCATAAAGTTCTAATTACCCCCATAAAACAGGGAAAAGCTCCTAACAGTGCACTGTACCCACCGAGCCCCACAGTGCACCCGACAGTAAAATATTACAACTGCTGGCACCGGGTCCCAGTCAGAACCAGCACCCCGAGAACACCAGCAGGGATCCAGGTATAAACTGGGGTACCCCCAGAGCAAGGGTTTGCTGATGGGCTCCTCTTTAAAGGAAAGTTAAAGCACTTAAATTGCCCTTTAGGAAAAATCTCAGGGGTGGCACTGGGTTATTTTTATGTCCATCTATAGAGATATCTAAATATATATGTATAAGTAATGNGTGATGCTGAGCCCCCCCAGGACAGGCTGGAGGTGATGCTGAGCCCCCCCAGGACAGGCTGGAGGTGATGCTGAGCCCCCCAGCCTGGGGCTGGGCTCTGCAGGGCGGGCAGCCCTTTGTATGCAGGGCGGGCCTGGGGGGCGGGCGGTGCTTCCCCTAATCTCATCAATGCCCCGATTGTCTTCGGGGCTCTTAAAGATAAAAATGGCATAAGCCAGAGTCTACGGCATGGCACCGAGATAAAGCCCCGAGTGACCTTCAAATCAAACAGGGAACCAAGATTGCTGATAAAGCCCAGAGTCGGGGAAAAGTCCAGTCTCGGAGACGAGCCTCCGAGATAGAAAGGCTTTGAGTATTTACCTCCAAACAGTTAAAAACCTCGGCTCGAGGCTTGACAGATGGGTCCCCCAGAAGAGGCCGGAGGACGTTTGACTTTTACGGCTCTCATCCCTGCCCCGCTGTCATTCCGCCCTCTCGCAGGACCCCATTGATGTCCCGAGCAGAGGCGACTCCCTCTGAGCACGGGCCCGGGAGAGCTCCGCAGCTCCCGCACCGCTGCAGCCCCGCGGTTTCCTGCCGGGAGTCGCGGGGCGGGCAGGGCAGGGCAGGGCAGGGCAGGGCAGGGCAGGGGCAGTGGCCCAGCGCCCTCATTAAGCTGTTAAGGCATTGAGCGGCCCGGCCGCCGCCGCAGCGGGGCAAGGACAGTTCAAATCCCAGCACGGACGGCCGGGACGGGGTCAGCCGGGCAGCGGGGCCAGCACTGGATGTGCCCCACCAAGAGGGGATCCCCAAATGTCCCCTGGAGGAGGTTCCAGCAGCGATGGACCCGGCGGTGCTTGGGAAGCTGAAAGCGTCTCAGACCCAGCTTGGTCCAAGCATCCTGAAGCGATCACGGCTGAGCTCCATCCCCTCCTGCTGCCCCCCAAATCAGCCCTAAAACCCCACAGCGTCCCTCGCCGTGCCCATCTCCTCCTCCTCAGGATGGATCCGAGCAGGGACCGCCAAGACATTCCCGCAGCCGAGCCCTCCTGACCCCTGCGGAGGGGCCCTTCTCGGCAGCCATCAGTCCTGCCCCGCTCAAAAGCCCTCGCAGTGGGCTGACACCGGCCCTATAGCCACGGCCGGCCCCTGCTGGCACCGCTCCGACGGCAAAATAAAGGTTGGGGCTTAACGGCCCTCCAGCCCCAAGATAAATGCCCGCGGTTACAGTAATTGCTGTCCCCTAATAGAAGAAAACAAAGGCTCTCGGGGGGTGCCCCATGTGCGCTGGCAGGCCGGGGGCACATCAAAGGCAGCGGGGTTCGTTCAAAGCCCCGGCTTAATTGTCAATTAAGCATGCACGGGGACAACGCCGTGACAATGCGGGGCTGCATGCTGGTGGGGCATTGTAAAGCCCGCCGAGACACCGAAAACAGCTGATTCTGCTGACAATGTGCTTGTAGGGCACCTTGTAAGCA
This sequence comes from Notiomystis cincta, assembly GCA_013398075.1. Lineage (NCBI taxonomy): Eukaryota > Metazoa > Chordata > Aves > Passeriformes > Notiomystidae > Notiomystis > Notiomystis cincta. The sequence goes on along the minus strand of VZRX01022467.1, from coordinate 32,554 downwards.
ATCAGCCGGTGACAGGAGGGCAAACGTCCTCCCTGTCCCCGCCATTGTGCGGGGCATTCCTGGGGCAGGGTCACATTTTGGTCACCGCTGGCCTGTCCCCAGGATGCTGCCGGTTCCTCCCAGGGCCGGGAGCTGCCCACCCACATCCCCGGGTAGCCCTGGGGGGCTGCACCGTCTGCTACACCGCTGGCAGCGTCCCCAGGCACCTTGTCCTTCCCGCAGGGACTCGCCGCCACTCGGGTTCCTTTCGATTTGCCTTTGTAAGGAGCTGGGAGCGTGTTAGGAGCCAGGCAGGGTCATTTCCAGGAGGTGGCTGGTTCCAGCCTCCCCGGCCGGGCTGTGCCGGTGCCGGGGCTGCCGAGGGGACGTGGGGCAGTGGGGACACAGCCCCAGCGCTGAGCCCCCGCCACCGAGCCCCCTGTCCCGCCCGCCGGGGCTGCCGAGGGACAACGGGGATTGTTCTCCCAACAATGCCTCTCGCCCCTGCCCGCCCTGGTGAGCCCCCCCCGGTGTGCAGCCCCCTCCCCACGGCGTTNCTCTGCTCTGCTCTGCTCTGCCCAGTCCTCGCTGGGCACGGCGGGGTCCGACCATGGTGTGGAGAGGAGGAGGAGCTGGGGTGAGCCTGCACCCCCAGCAGCTTTCTTCATCCACCCCCCTCCACTCTGCCATGAGGATGGGGCAGTCCTGCACCCAGCCCGGGGTATCTCCAGCCCTGCAGCGAGGCCAGGACACGCTGCCCACCTTCCCAAGGGCACTGCCTGTGCACCCCCAAACCCAGTGCTCCCCAGTGGGCTGCATCCCACGGCCCCAGCAGCGGCACAACATGGCAGGTACACGGCAGCTCCTCCTGCCCTGCCGGGCACAGCCCCTCCCTGCCCGGCCGAGCCCACACGGAACTCCCGGGAGTTAAACCAATCGAGCAAACACTGATTCATCCTCGGCATGACGGAACTCCAGCCCTCACCATGTGGCTCGCCTGGCCATAACACTGCAGTGACAGCACGTGCTCCTCTCCATCACCATCCCAGCCCGGGGCTGCAGCAGGGACCAGGTGAGCGAGCATCCTCTCCCTGCAGGCTCAGCACCCCGTGCCCAGCCAAGCTCTGTCATCGCCCCCCGAGCACCCTGGGCGAGGGCTTACCTGGCATTTTGCTGGGAGGGGAGGCACTGGGCTGGTTGTGGTGTGGGGAGCCGTGGGACAGCAGCAGGTTCATGCTGTGCGGGGGCTGGCCCGAGCTGTAGGCGTCCATGGCCAGTTTCTGGCGGAAAGCCTCCTCCTTGCGCCGGTTGGCAAACCAGTTGTACACACGCACCTCGGTCACCAGGTTGGAGCCCAGCCCGTGCGCCTTGGAGGGGGACACTCCTCGCTGCAGACACTCGGCCCTGCGAGGGCAAGGGGACACGTTGGAGCAAGGCAGCTGCTGGGAGCGAGGGGGGGCCTCGGGATGACAGCAAATCTGGGGGAGTTTCAGCACCTGCTACAAGCCCCCCTGCTCTCTTCAGCTACAGCCTCACTGTAAGGGCTATCCCCGCTCCTCTGATACTGCTGCAACGCTGCAGCTTCCCTGCCAAACCCCCATCACATCCTTGCAGCATCCCCATCACATCCCTGCCCAAGCATGCAGCTCATTCTGCCCCAAACATCCCCCAGAAGGGGAAAACATGGCAAGGAGAGACCTGGCAGCTCAGCAAAGCTGTGCCACGAGCCAGGGTGGCGAGCCACGGCTTTCGGAAGGAAGGCTGAGGCTGTGGGGCAGGGGAGGCAGTGCAGGCCAGGTGGGACAGCAATTACCTGTTGCACTCCTCCACCAGAGTCTCACGCTCCTCCTTGCTGGGGTTCTTCTGGCGCTCGTAGGCTTGGTACAAGATTTGCTGGGAGGCCGGCCCCCACTTGAACCGATTGCGCCGCATCTTCTTGCTGGGGGTTTCAGAGCAGGCGTCGTCGAGCTGGGCAGCCCCCTGGTTCTGCTGATTGAACTCTGGAAAGAGAAACAGCAGCTGATCCTGACTGCCTTTGTCTGTCATATTTCCACAACCCTGGACTGTCTGGTTGAACTCTGAAAGAGAAAGGAGCAGACGTGAGCTGGCCTGTAGCCGCCGCTCGGAGTCACTGTCCCGCGCGGAGGTGACCCCCCCGTGTCCCCTCCCGCAGCACCCCAAACCCACAGCAGGCTTTGGAGCAAGCCAGGTGCTCCCTGCCACCCATCCCGGGAAGGGGCCAGCCTGCTGCCATCCCTGTTTAATGGGGAGGCATGTGCAGGGCATGCGTATGGCCATGCATATTCATGGGCAGGGCCCCTGCCAGCCTGCACTTGTTTTGGGAGGATTTTTCCAAGCAAGGAGCCGGGCAGGATGGCTGCAAAGCCCCCCGAGAGGGTGCCCCTCTCTGCTCACCCACAGCTGCCCTCCCACTCCCATCCCAGCGTGGTGGGACGCCGGCCCCGTGCCCGGGGCGGGCAGCACCAGAGGTGACCTTCGGCGGCCGCCCCAGCCCCGGCGCTTGTCACCACGGCAGTAAAGGGAGATTAATGGGAGGGTTTTATTATTCCCAGTTTTGCAGGGGAATTCTCCCTCTTTTTATAATGGCTTTTCCCCCCGTGACAGGGGGGAAACACAGGGCAAGGCTGGAGCAGGCTCTGTTTGCTCTAACGTCTCAAGGTGTGTTTTCAGAGCGATGGTATTTGGTGCTAAACCCTTTTCTGCACTTCCCGTCTGCTGGATATTGCATCCTTTTGGAGGAGGGAGGCAGAGCCCTTTCCTGGGGGGGTGTCAGTGCCACTCAGGGCTGCTTTGAGCACTACAGGACAGATCCCAGGGCAGGGAACAGCAGGAGAGGGGCAGAGAGGAATAGTCTGTGTGCTTGGTCAAAATCATCTGCATTTGAACCAGCACAGACTGCCCCAAACCCTGCTACAGACAGCAGCAGTTCAGGGGGGTTTCATTTTCTCTCTCTGGATATTTTGCACTTAGTTGGAAAAAAACGAGCAGCCTGAGAAATAACAAGGAAAAGGGGCAAAGGCAGGAAAGGCACCTAATTGTGAGCCATCATTAATTGCTTTCCCAGCTCTAACAAATACAGAAATTCAGCCGTGTGGATGAGCCAGGGAGAACCCTGCCACCAAGAGGGGCTCTCACCCAGTTTTCCTGTGCCTTGAATACACTTTACTTGGAAAACTGTTCTGGGGAGATGCTACACAGCTAGAGGGCCAGAGGGCACAGCTTGGGGCTGTGCTGGTACCCACACAGGGGCCCCCTGTCCTCCCCAAGCCCCAGAGGCGAGCGCTGCCGCGGGTACTTACGCCGGAGGATCTCCCGCTGCTTGCGGACGTACCACGTGTACAGGGCAGCTCTCTTCTGGGTCTTCATGGGGGTGCCCTTGTTGAGGTGCTGGGACAGGTGGGACTGGTTGAGGCCGGTGACATCCACCACCTCCCGCTGCGGGATGTTGTGCTGCTGCATGTAGCCCTTGATCATCTTCGCTGCCCGCCACGGGTCCTCGCTGCGGGCAGGAAACCAAGGGTTAATAAGTGCTGCCAGGGAGAAGCCTCCAGGCTTTGCTTCTTCCCATAATGGAAACCTTTCATTACTGTATCATTATTATTATTATTATTATTACTGTTTCAGAAGGACACAAGCTCCTTTGGGCATGTTTTTCCCCAAAACTGCCCTGTCCACCCCAGGGCTGGCGGGATGGGGGCTCACACCCAGCCCGGGGGTTGCCAGCCAGACTGCTCCCCCAGGGAGGGAGAAGCAAAGAGGGTCCCAGAGTCCTGGTGGGACACTCTGAGGTCTCAGTGATGCCATAAAGCCCCTCTGAATGCTCCAAGGAGAAGCACAGCCCGTCCATGAACTGCTGCCGTTACGTTCAGCGCGGTTTCTCCCTTGCAGATACGCACACGGGTGGGCAAGGGAAGCCCATCCTGGTCTCTTAATGAAGAAAGGAAGGTGCTGGGGATGCTTTTCCTGCCCCTGCTCACGGGTGCAGCACCTGCACTGTGCCCTGTGTCCCTGGGATGGCCGCTGGCTGGTGGGGACCCCTGTACAGCCACCAAACCCCACCCGCCGCGCTCGCTGTGGAGCTTCTCCCTTCCATTCCCACTGGGATAATGATCTAAAAATCTCAGTATCCCCTTAAAAGAGACCCTATTCCCTTGCTCTCACAGCTGTGCACACACCAACCATATGTGAAAGGCTGAGAAGCCAAGGTCAAACCAGGCACACAAATCCCAATGAGTCCCCGAACGCAAAAACGAAACCAAATCCCTCAAAATTTTGAGTCATTCCTGATTATTATTAAACATTTCAATTTGGCTCCTGTAGGATCCAGGTGTAAATGACTCTTCTCTAAATCACACTACTTTAGTGTCCTTGGGGTAGCTGACACTGATTTAGGGAACAAATAAAATTACAGCTGAAAATCCAAATGCTGTCCGCGGTCTTTAGCTCTATCGAGTGCCAAATGTGACAGCAGAGGAACAGGCCAACACACCTGTGCTGTATCCAAGACCCCTGGGTTTATTCTGGGCTAAAAGGAAGCATTTTAGCACTGAAAAATCGGTGTGAACCCACACCTGGTCACAGTCCTGCACTCAAATAATGCGATACCCCAACGCCGTGCTTGGAACGACCGTCCCACTGCTTTCCCAATTCATTACTTATTTTGGATCCTTCAACTTGTCAAGTGGAGGGGAAAAAAAAAAAAGCCCAACAAATAGATTTCTTACTTTTTGTCCTGAATGCAGCTTGAAAACAAAGCTGGTTGGATCCACGAAAAAGTACCGGAGCAGAGCCAAGCGGGGCTTTGTCACAGCCCGGGAAGGAGCCACGGAGCCTTCCTGGAGACACCGAGCCTGTGCCCAACCCTGCAGCCTCCAGGCAGGAGAACCCGCTGTATTTGGGGGTCCTTTCCATGTGATGGTTCCCAGGAGAAGGTGGGAAGCAAGGAGAAGGATGTGGAGCAAACGTCCTTCGCAGCGGGCAGAGCCGCCGGGCGCCGCGGCCGAGCCGAGGGGCTCGGGCAGACCTTTGTCACAAGTGGTTCCTGTCACCTCACTGATCCCACTAATTACTGATTAATAACAAGTTAATGAAACTGAGCTCATTATCATTTCTCACAGGGGTTTGGTTCACAACTGAGCCCAGTGTTTCCTCAGAGTGAAACCGTGAGCCAGTGAAACACTTGGAAAATGTCAAACGAGTGACTCGGGGGCTACAGACGAGATTCTGGAATTCAAATAAAATTTGGCAACGTTTAGGCTGGAAAAATATCTGAGAATTAGCCAACAAAGTCACAGAATTTTCCTCCATTTAATTATTTTTAAAAAGGCTTCACCTTGACATTTCCAACGTGTTTCACACTTACACTTTCAAAACAATTATTCAGCTCTTAATTTGTGAGCAGTGATTTTTCCTTTACAAATCAACTTGACCGTATTCAAAAGGGTTAAACAACCTGAAACCAAACCCAAACATTTTGTTTCATGTTAAACAAAATGTTTGGACTTGACCCAAAATGAAACGTTTGAGTGTTTGTTTGGCCTCTTTTTTTTTTTCCTTTCTTTTTTGGTAACCTAAAAAGCCAGAGAGGAAAACCTTTTGAGTCAACACCAGCCCTTTTTCTTTGATTCTGTCACCAAAATGAAAAAACAAACATTAATTGTCCAATCTTCAACAGGACTTTACTTACAAAAAAAACCAAAATCCCGACCCAGCCCAGGAGTGCTTTCTAATACTGGAAGAACAGTTTAGAGCCCTGGCTCCACGATCCTTCTCCACCAAAATCATGGAAAGCTGTGTTTTTCTTGAACAAAATCAGCCCCACAAAGCCTGACTGCCAATGCTGCCCAAGAAAGAGCCATTTCCCCATTCAGCCTCACACACAGGTGGGGGGCAAAGCCTGTTCTTCTTCCCAGGGATTCCCGGGCCAGCTCACCCATTTTGTCAGCCTCAAAACCAGGTAAATACACTCCACATCCTCAGAGAAATATGCCAAGAATTTATACAGATGGATTATAAACCCAGCTCCCTGCAGAAGTGACGTCCTGGTCAGCATCCCCTGCACACCAGGGAATCGGCCGTACCTGCACTCCCCACACATTTTGGGGTGGCTTTCCCGAAGTCCCCAGCCCATGGATGGGATCTGGGTGCTCCTGGGATTTATTATTTGCCTGAGTGGGGTCTGGCTGAGCCCTGGCAGGTGGGATGGGGCAGGAGGGAGCAATGGGGTGTCTGTCCCAGAGTGGGCTCTCCGTGCCACCGCCCAGCGTGACCCCACGGGGACCACGGCACCCAGCACACCAAGGGTGGGCAGCAAAGCCCAGACCTCGGTCCTGGAGAGCTGCAGGGCTGAGCACTGCCGGGGATGTGCCCGGGAGTGAGCCTGTCCTGGGGTCAGGACAGCAGAGGAGCGGGAGGAGAGGGGTTCAGCCCCCAGGCAGGGCTGCAGTCGGTGTCTCCCGGCTCCCCTACCCGCTCCCTCTCCAAGTACAAAGGCCTCTCTTAGAGCAAACACGAGCTCTTTGCAGAGGCTCCTCAGGGACATGTGCCCGCTCTTGTTTGCACCAAAGGCAAACTTTGCACAGAAACACCTGTGGGAGCACAGTGGTCCCGGGGCTCAGCCTCCTCGGCACCCCCGGGCACCCCGGCGATGGCTGCGGCCACCAAGGAGGGCGCTGGGACAGGCGGGAGCACCCAGGGGTGCAGGGCTCCGTGCCAGGCAGGAGGGGTGGGAGCCCACCGGGAAAGGCAGAGGGCACGGGCACGCCGGGCTCCGGCTCTCGATCGCTCCGGGCACCGCGACCGGCGCCGGAGCGGCAGCGCACAACGGGGGACACACGGACG
>VZRX01022467.1:0-24785 GCA_013398075.1 Notiomystis cincta | reverse complement strand
CGGGACGGCGGCTCCGAGCGCCTCAGCCCCGGCTGCCGTCGGGGGTCCCGGTGCCGGTCGCAGCCCGGGAAGGGAGCGCCTTCCTCCGCCCGCACCCCCGCGGCCGGGCGAAGACCCCCGGGGGGCTCGGCTCCTCGGGCGCTGTGCCCCAGGCTGGAAGGGGGTCGAGCTGAGACCCCCTCAGGGGAGGTTTCTCCCCCCGTGCCCTCTGATGAGGAGGGTCCTGCTGCCCAAGCCCTGGCACAGAGCAGGAACGGGCTGTGAGGGTCCAGGGCAGCACCCCCAAGGTGGGGGTTACCAGTGGGGCCGTGGCCCCGCTGTGGGGCAGCTCTGGGGCAGGCTCTCTGCCATTCGGCTGTGCAGGACATGGAAGGACACTCAGAAAGGGGAGACTGGGGGGACAGGGGTCACAGGGGACACGAAGCCCCCACTGACCCTTGGCAGCAGTCGGGGTGGCAGCAGGGAACAGGTTTGGGAATGGGCAGAGGAAGAGACCCAGGCTGTGCTCTGGGATCTGAACAAAACCTGCTTTTCCTATGCCTGTGAATGCATCAAGTCCCAAAGACCAACAAATTCACTTAACTCAAAGCAGGCACGAGACAAGAGGCAGCACCACACCCAGAGCAGGGCGCAGAGGAGCCCGGGACCCTCCAGGGGAAGGCAGGTCTGAAATCTCCACTCATGACTGCCCAGTTGCCCAAAGCACTTCCAGTTCCTGCTGCTCCTGGCTGGCACCTGAACGGCAGCCCTGGCAAAGGCCAGCAGCTTTAAACCCAGCGTTCCCAGCCCAGATTGGACTTTTCCAGGGCACCCAGAGTTACCTGCTCATCTCAAACCACACAGAGGATCCTGCCAGCTGCCAGCACCCACGGCACACCACAAACACAGCCCCAGAGCCCCTCAGGAGCTCAGCTGCTGGCCCCTGAGGCTGCTGGCCATGGATCCCCTCTGGGTTAAACACCCTGGGGAGCTGGTGGCACTTTGGCTCCCTGCAGGGCCAGGCAGAGGACAGGGAAGGGAAAAGCCCCATGGCTCGGCAGGGAACAGCCTGCAGGAGCGAGTGCTGGGAGCTGCCCGGGCTGAAGGGGCTGAACAGGTGTGAAACCATCCCTGCTCTGTGGGACAGGAGCAGCTCGGGGCCAGGGTGGCAGCACAGCACCCTCGGAGCCCCCTTGGGGCACGGGGACAGAGCCACAGCCAGGGACGGGAGGCTGAGGGCCAGAGGTGCCCTGAAGGGAGCAGGAGACCTCTCTGTGTGTTGGGAGGGAGGCTGTGGATGAGCTCACCGTGGGCACAGGGCAGCCTGAGCACAACCCAGAGAAGAGAGGACTGAAAAATCCCCAAAAAGCCCCTTCCTGGCTCCCAGCCTGGAGCCCTCGGCCCAGCCAGCCAATTCCCAGCTCTGCTCCCACGTGCTGAGGCTGCACAGCCGAGGAGGCGATGGCAGCTCCCTCACACCCTCCTGACACCGTGTGAATCCCCTGTGTGAGGGTGGGGGGCTCCCCAGCCCTGCTGTGCCCTGTTCCGAGGTCTGTAGGGTGCAGGGAGCAGGTTACTGGTGAGTGCTCCCCCTGTGCCCAGCTGTCCCAGCCCTGAGGATGAGGGGCACACGCCCACCAGGTCCCTGCACTCACAGGTGCCTTCATCCCTCACACCCCGATCACCCCAGAACTCTCCGGATCCCAGGTGATGGAAGAGACACCAAACCGCCCACCCGCGGGGCTGGGGGACGGTGCAGAGCCTCTGGCACCCCCGAGCAGCCTCCGAGTGCCACCAGGACGTGTCTCACCCCCCCGTGCCACCCCGGCTGCGCTCCCACCGCTGCCCCTTCGCAGGCTCTGCCCAGGGCAGCTTGTGGGAGGCTCTGCAGGTGCCCGGGGAGAGCAGAGGCCGGGCTGAGTGCCCAGACCCCCCAGCAGGGGCTGTGACACCCCCACCCTGCGCCAGCCTGGGAACAGCCTGGCTCCTGCTCCGAGAAGGTCCCCTTTCCTTTCAAGTGGGCTGGTGAGCTTTGACTTGGTCTTTGCACAGGCTTCATGGCATCGCATGATAATAATGTTCTGTCACAGTGGGTGACCTGGACCTTGTCCTGTTTCCACACATTTGGAACCACCTGGCTAATGAAGTGGATATCGTTTTCTGGTCCATCTCTCTCACCCCGTTGCTCTTCCCCCTTCCTCCACGCCCCGCTCCTCTGAGCGATGTCAGAGCCTCACTGCGAGCGGCCTTTTCCCATCGTTGTCCGGCACAGCTCATTAACTCCTCTCAGCAGAAGAGCGTGGTCATTACGGCTCGGGGGGCCGGTGGGTGCCCCGCGGGGCTGGGAGCACATAGTTTCCCAGCCCCAGCCTGGCGGGAGCATCAGCCCGAGCCTTCGGCGGGCGGTGCCCGCGGCTGGGAATGCAGAGCGGCTGCACCGGGAGCGTTGTTTGAATCTGAGCATGCTCTGCTCTGCCCCTCAACCATCCGAAGCCACCTGGTTCGCAGCCAGCCCACATTGGCCAGCAGCTCCCAGGGCTGGAATGGCCTCACCTCCCGCTCCCCATCATCTCCGAGACTCCAGGGACCGCAGCGGCAGCCCATCCCTTCCCATTGTCCGCGAGGAGGGAACAACCGTCCCGCTGCAGCTGCCTGGTCCAGGCAATCCCGTACCCGTGGCCACATCCTCCTCCATCACACAGAGGGGCCGGCAGCGCTCGCCCGGAGCTGCAGCTCCCCCTTGGCAGCGGAGCCGAGGGTGCCCGCGCGGGGTCAGCCAGGGCTCGGCTCTCGGCGCGGGGGACTTTGCTCCTGGCACCGCACGGCTGCACCTCTGGCAGGGGAGCCGGGTGCCAGGGCACCCCCAGGTCCTGGCTGGGGCGGCCTCGTGCCCACCCCACACCGGGCACAGCGGGGACAGGGCAGCGCTGGGCGTTTGCTGCGAGCCCCCGGGGCGGGCACAGCGCCGGGGGATTTCTGCCGCGGACACACTCACACATTTCGGATCTGCCTCTCATTTTTTCCTTACAGTTTCATTTAACGCCTGAGCGCGTGCAGACACCGCCTCTGACCTCGCGGGCAGTGGGCAAGAGAGTTCCCACCAAAACAGAGCCATTAAACCCCCTCACGGAGATTTTTTCTCCTCTGCCCCCACTTGCGCTGAGATTTTCGCATTCCCTGCCTGCCTCCGCCTCCCCCACGCCGGGTGATGTAATGTTTTGAAGCCTTCTCCCATCCCCACCTTTATTAAATATGACCCGCGGTTGATCCCCGCGCGGGGCGAGGGGAAGCTGTGGTTTCGGGAGGGATCAGACATGAAAGGCAGCGCTGCCCGCCCCGCGCGGCTCAGCGGGCTCAGCTCAGCACGGCCGCGGGGAGCCCGCGCACCCCAACACCGCCCGCTCGCAGCCGCAGGGCAGCCGCTCTCGCCCTCCAGGGCAGGCGGGTCTGCTGGCACTTTGGTTGGGGATGCAAATTCTCTCTTTGCTTGTCTTCTCCCTCCCAGATCGTGGACAGAGCCTCGGCTCTCCCTGTGCAGAGCTTCTGGGAGAGAGGCTCAGTCACAGGGTCTGGTGCTGAGCTCTGCTGTCCCTGTCCCTGTCCCTGTCCCTGTCCCTGTCCCTGTCCCTGTCATCTGCAGTGCCCAGCACAGAGACCCCACTGACAGCCTACAGATGCCCCATCACGGGCTGTGCGTGGCTGCCAGGGAAGGGACTTGTCCAAGCTGTCACTGAGCTCCAGAGCAAGGCTTTGGTGCAGAGATGACTCTTCTTCCACCCGTGTGCCCCCTGCTCCAAGCACAGCCAAGGTGAACCTGGGCACCCTCCAGGAAGGGATGCTCTGGGGCTCAGGGATGGGTCGAAGGGGATGGATTTATCCCATCTGGTGCCCACCATATCCAGTCTCACCCCACAGGAGCACTCGGGCAGGGCTGGCACCAGGTGGGCTGTGCTGGCAGCAGTGTCAGAGCTGGGGACGCAACGGGGAACCCTCGTGTTGCCCCTCCAGCTCTGTGGGTGCACCCATGCTGGGGACATCCATCACCCCAGGGACATCCATCACTCCAGGGACATCCATCAGCCCAGTGCCCTCACCCAGAGCCCCACAGGTCCACCTGGCACAGGTGGAGGAGACGAGGCAGGAGCTGGGGCGGGCACACAGGAGGGACAGGAGCCACCCCCGACCTGCTGGGCCGGGGCTCAGGGTGGGCAGGAGGACACCCAGCAGCAGCGTTTGTCTGTCACAGCAGTAATTAATGTTTCTCCCTTACACTTTGCAAATACCTCGCGACTCTCTTTGTCTGGTGATAAATGGCCCCTTTGAAGTTCTCCTTTCTCAAAAGCAAAGCAAAGAAACACTTTCATAATCCGTCTTCACCTCCCGTCCTGTGCCGAGGCTCTGCTGCTCTGGGGGGACACAGGGGGGCTGGTGGCCCCTCACCTGCAGGTGGGACCCCTCTGGGGCTGCTTGGTGTCCCTTTACTCTGCCAGGGGGACCGGCAGTGGGGCCCAGGACCGCCTCAGCTTGTCCCCTGCCCGTGGCCATGACAATGTGTCCTTCTGCTCTGGTGGCTTTCCCACCACGTTCCCTCCCCAGCAGTACGCCCCAGCCCACTCTGTGTCCCCCCAAAACCTCAGACCCCTCATTTTCACAGCCTGGGGGCTCCCCTGAAGCTCTCCAGGTCTTGAGCTGGAGGGGAGGGCTGGAGCTGTGCAGGGAGGGGAGCAGGGACCCGCTGCAGGGGTGTTTGGGGCTGCGGACGTGACCCGGCACCCCCCAGGAGCCACACACCGGTCCCCCCGCAGCTCCAGCTCACACTCAGGTTCTGCTTCGCTGCCACAGCAAAACAAGTTCTGCTGGGCTATAAAAAGGCGCTGGGAGCGGGGCAGGCCGGGAGAGCGGCCGCAATCCATGCCAGAGCTCTTGCAGGTTGTCACTGGCTTACGTGTCAGGGCAAACAATGCTATCTGCCCGTGGGATCGCGGCACAAGAACACCACAACAGCGCCCAGACCCCAAACACGGGGTCACGGGGCTGAGGCGGGCGGGCAGCGGGTCCCCAGCGCGGCCGGGCTGCCCCGTGCCCGCGGCGAGGGTGGCACTGGGGCTCCTCCCCGCACCCCGAGGCCGGGCAGGGTGGCCCCGCCGTGTCCCCACCGGGCAGGCACCGCACAGGTGCCATTCTGCCATTCGGCCCCGCCGCGCGCTCCGGCTCCGCGCTCCTTCTGAGACAAAGAGGAGGGAAGCGAGCTGGAACCAGCGCGGAGGTGGGGTTGTTTTCTGGGAAAACAAAAGCAGCGTGGCCACTGCCAAGGCCCAGGGATGCTCGGGGCTGGAGCAGCTCCCTCAGGGCAGGGGTCCCAAATCTGAGGCAGCCTCAGTGAGAGTCTCAGTTGCACTGCAGGGAGGCCCTGACCCAAAGCCTGGCCAGCCCCACCATCCCAGGTGCCACCCCGTGGCTGTGGGTGTCTGTCTGTCTGTGTCACTCGTCCCTTCGTGTCTGTCTGTGTCACTCGTCCCTCTGTGTGACAATGGTGGCACCAGACGTGCTTTGCCCAGGGGGTCCCCACTGGTGGCTCTCCAGGCTCCAGGCAAGAGCTGCCCCAGTGGAACCTAAGAAATTCAACAGGTTCCAAGAAAAGTAAAATCCAGCTCTCCCCAGGCAGCACAGTGAGGTGCAGGTGGAAGAGGGGTTTTGGAACAAGGAAATGCTGTTAAAGACTGGCAACAGGTTCCCACCTCTGGCAAGAGCCCCCCACGGGCACAGCCTGGCTCACCCCAGCCCCTGCCACAGGTGAGACCCCCACTCCAAGCACATTTCTCTGCTCTGGGTGCCCTCCCTGGGAGGGTCCAGCTCTGGCCCCCAGCGGGGTCCCCGTTGGGCCGTGGGGGGAGCCGGGAGGGCAAAAATCAAAAGCAAATTGCGGGAGTCAATGGTGCGGAGCCGCGGGCGGCCTCAGCGGCTGCCGTGTGACTTTGATTCCCCTATCATAACCCCGAATTAAAAATTCAAGCAATTACTTGCATGGCTTCCCCCCGATTAGGCTGGGCCTCGCGTTCATTAATGCGGGCGCACAGAGAAAAGCCATTAGGGCGGGCGGTGGGGACGGTTTCGCTGAGAACAGTTCCGCTCCAGGAAGGAGCTGGGCCAAAGCCGAATTTCACACATCCCCGGGGCCGCCCAAGCACGGCCGGGGCCCTGAAAGCCGCCTTTGTCCCCCCGGCGGTCCCTGGGATGGGTCCCCGTGGGACGGGAGGCACGCAGAGGTGCCTGGGCTGGCAGCCTGCTAAAAGCATCAGCCCAGCGGCGCCAGCGGCCAGGGGACGGACCCGAGTCACGGCGACGTTTCGGGCAGCACCCAGCTGGCCGCCCCCCAAAATATTTCCGCAGCCCAACGCCGCCGCTGCGGGAGAGCTCAGGGGCAGCAGGAACGGGGGGTTGCTGAATCACCCAGCCCATCGCAGCCCTCTGCACGTGGCCAGCGCTCGAGCAAGATGTGGCAAGTCTCCCACCCGGCAAGCCCGGGTTTATGAGCAAATTTCAAGTTCCACATAGTTTTCCCTCCCATTCCAGTGCAAACGTTTTTCCTGCTGCTCCCGGAGCGGGGACTGGGGACGCCGCCCTCGGCAGGACTCGTGCCCGGGCTGTGCCCCCCGTGCCCCCCGGGAACCCCCGCCCTGCAGCTGCCACCGTGCCCGGCTGCGCCGCTGGGCCATCAAGGAAACGTGCTGGACTGAAAAAATACCAGCACGTCTAGACTGAAATACCAGTCTGGGCTCCCGGGGAGCCAGAGGACCCCCCCGGAGCAGCGTGGGCTCCCTTCTCCCAGGGGTGGCACACGAGGCGTGACCCCAGGGACAATCCCGCTCCCCGGGGCTCTCCAAGCCCCTTCGGAATCTCTGTCCCCATCCCTGCTTGGCGCTCCGGTGCCCAGAGCCTTGGGGGTTTCTTCCACGCTTGCCCACGCCCTTCCTGCGGGGATCCCTGCTGCAAGAGGCTTTAGAGCGCGGCCTGGGAGCGGAGGTTGCTGTGACAGCCAGCTCAGGCCACCGAGGCTCGGGCTGTGCCCAAATCCCCTCGCCGACCGTCGCCTCCTCCGTGCGGGCGCTGCCGGCTCCATCCATCAGCGCGGCCCCGGAGCCGCCCGAGGGGGAGCGCCGGGAGGTTGCAGAGGGGAGAAAAGGAAAACAGACAGGATAAAAATCACCGAATTAGCGGGTCCCGGGGAGGGACGGCCTGCGAGATAGCGCGGGGCCATTTTTTATGGGAGAGACAGCAGGCATGAACTGAGGATCAGCCTCTTCCCTTTGACCCCGCCACTGGAAGTCACCCCGGCCTTCGCCACCCCATTGCTCATGGGCCGATGTCACCGAGAGCGGAGTCACCCGCATCCCCGGGGCCAGAGCCACCGGCCCCACGCGAGGCCGCGCACCGGGAGGGGAAATGTCCCGGTTTCCACACGGGGAAGGCGCTGTGTGGATCCCGGGGCTGCGGCGCGGGCTGGGGGTGCACGGGCTGCTGGCACCCGCGTCCTGTCGGGGGATCGCACCGAGGGGACAACCNAAAAAAATAATTAAAAAATAAAAATAACGATCAAAATCGCTCGGTGCAGGCGACGAGGGGCTGAACAGCCCCCAGGGACGCTGTCAGTGACCCGCTGGGGTGGCTCCTGGGTTGCCCAGGGGGTGCAGGTGGGCGGCGAGCCCAGGGAAACGCTCCCTCCCGCGGGGGCTGCTCGGCCGCGGGGACAGCCCCGGGCTGGGACCGCGCCGGGCACTAAAGCCCTTTTGTCTTCCCCACCCAGTGACCCCGCGGAAGAACGGGAGGATTGTCTTTCAAACGGAGCCGATGTGGAGCTTGAATGTCCCTTGCCACCTTGGCTATAAATCATCCTGCATGTGATAAGGTAATTACCTTCTCCTTGGAACTATTCATAGGAAAACCTATAAAGGGCCTGGCTTGTAAACACAACAATAAAGAGGCAGTACAATAAAACCTTGGCCAGGGTGGGGAAGGTGCTGCCTTTCCCCGGCCCCGAGCACCTCGTGCCCCAGCAGGCCCAGGAGGATGGAGGCTGAGCCCCGTGGCTCTGGCTGGCAGCGAGGGAGGCACGGGGCACACACGGCCCACACTGCTCTGCCAGGCACCAAACCAGAGCATCTGACACTGCAGGGACCTGTAAAACCATCCCTGACTGGGAATGGGGCCGGGGAGCACAGCCCCAGCTCTCAGCTCTGCACCAGGTGCAGCCAGCAGCAGCTGCGGGGCCATGGGCAGGCACAGCTGAACCCCAGAGCTGACCCCACACAGAGGCTTTTTATTTGTTGCCCACAGAAATTTGGCCTCACTGTCCACACCTGTCCCCTCCACTCTTCCCATGTGTCTCCCCAGGCCCCTGAAGGAAGCTCCTGAAGGAAGGCAGGGGGTGAGATGTTTATCTCAGCTTCAGAAGATGCTGACTGGAGTTAGCTCCACCAGCCAGAGCAAAAACCAGCTCCTGCCTCTCTGCTCTTTGTCCCCAGAGGGTCAGCAAAGGGTGATGCCCTACTGGGAATCACAGCAGCTCCCAGTCTGCTTCCTGGGGTGCATAAACCCAGAGATTCCTCTGTTCAGAGAATGCCCTGGCATTGGATGGGGCTGCTGGGGCACACTCAGCTCAGGTACATCCTGTTCCCAAGTCCCACAGCTGCCTCAGCACCAGCATTCCAGCTGGTACAGGATGGAGGCAGCTCTAGAGATGTCAGCAGATTTGGGAAAGAAATCCAGGCAGAGTTGTGCTTTCTGTGGCCATGGGACAGATTTGTCCCCAAGGCAGAGGAGAAACACAGGCTTGGTTGAGGTGTGGGAGCTCAAAGAGGGGTTCAGGTACAGCTGCAGCAGCCAGAGAGTCAAGAGCAAGTGAAGCTGAAGTGCCAGTGTGTCACCTGAAGCAGAGCCAGGACAGGCCCAGCAGGGATGCTCAGCTCTGCCTCCATCCCAGGGGTTCCCAGCACAAGTCTGACCACACAAACTGGGCTGCTACAGCAGGAGAAGTCAGCCCTGGCAGAGAACTGACCCCATGAATCCACTGAAAAAGGCTCCAATACTCCAGGAAGTTTTGGATCCTCTCAGCACCTGGGGCCTGCTGAAACCAGCAGTGAGGGTGGAAGAACAAAGCAGATGAATTTTGTATCCCCAGAGCTTTTATGACAGGCCCTGAGCTCTGTTCAAACATCCAGCCCGGGGTTAGGAGAGCAGGCACTTAACTCTGAGAGCCCCAGAGCCCTGCTCCTTCCTGGAGCTGCTGATTTGTCCCCAGCAACATCAGAGAGCTCAGTGCTCCCCCAGCTATCAGCAGAGTAAGCACAGAGCAAACAGAGTAAGTAACACCAGGGGGAAGGAATGGAAGGGGACAGAACCCCAGAACCAGAAATGAAGCCATGTGCTGTTAGAACATCACTGCACCTCTTAAAGAGCCAAAATTCCAGCCTTGGAGAACCTACTCTGAATTTTCTGTACCATCCATGTGGAAAGAAGGAATTTTGATTTTTTTGGAAGACAGGATGAGTGGAGGCAGCAAGGAGGAATGGGCCAGGTGTACAACACTGGGAACACAGACAGGTAAAGGCAAAGGGTGTTTGCTCTAAGCTATTCTTCAAATATTGGCATATTTGGGTTTATTGCAGGAACACAAGAGTGACAACATTTGCAGTGCTCTGAAAAACAAAATTCTTCCAGCCCCCTCCTTTACAAACATGATTTTGGGTCCTGCAGCAATAGGAACCAAATGCTTTGAGATAAGCTGAAGGAACAGGCAGCTTTATAAAACACACAGAGGAGGAAAAGGTGTTTGTTTTCCAAGTGGTGACGCTGTGACAGCGAAGTGCACAAACCAACCCCAGGGGGGACGATGGCAGAGTTCATCAAACACAATAAAAAATTATAATAATAATATAAAAATGAAGTCCTAGAGGCATTATTAATAAAGTCTGAAATGAAGTATTTGATAGCAGCAGCTGGAAGCTTTCCCTCCTGCTGCCCTGTGCAAGGGAACAGAGCTCGGTGCTCCCTGTGGAAGTTTTGGTCACTGAAAAGGGCGTCTCCTTCAGGCCTCTGTTATTTCTGTGGCGCTGGTGTGGTGTGTCAGGACATCCTCCAGGAACAGGGACACTCTGACCCTCGCCTTGCCCTGCAGCTCTCTCTCTACCCCACTGAGATGGTCGATGGCTCCCTGCAGCCCTCTCTGCCTCTCTCCCGAGTCCGTGTGCACCCCCGCCTCGCTCTCCTCCCCCGAGGACCTCAGGTACTGCAGGACGTAGGGTTTGAGGGCCTCCCCGTGGTGCCTGAGGGTGCCCCCGATGAGGGGCAGGTCCGTGCTCCGCGCCAGCTGCAGCAAGTGCAGCAGAGCCCGGCAGATCTGGGTCCTGAGGCTGGAGCTGTACTTGAACTCCAGGAAGTCCTCGGTGTCCTCGCTCCTCTGCAGGGCCACCACCAGGGCACTCCAGATTTGGCAGAACTGCTCCGTGGAGCCGTAGCACTCCCTCCTGCTGGGGATGGACAGGGCCATGGCCGACTTGATCCGCACCTTGAAGTTCTTGCAGGACTTGACCACAGAGGAAAGGGCACTGAAAGCTTGTGTGGCCCAAGCAGCCTCTCCTGAAAAAAAACAACAAAAAAACCTTTTTTAATCAGCCAAAATATGCAAAACTATAAATGTTTCCTGAATATTTAATGGACTGACATTTATTGGATTTATTGTGGTTTAAATGAGAGAATCAGGGGCCATGAAATATTAGTTAAAACAGTTAATCTCCTGAAGTTTCACAGGAGGACATCTGGCATTTATTCACATCTATAATCCCACCCTCACCCTCTTTCCTTACATGACAGCTCCAGCTGAACACAGCAGTTCCACCTGGCACTGCCAGGAGCACGTTCCACTGGGAAAGCCCTGGGAAAGCTGTGACAGCAAGACTTAGTTGGCTTCCCCCCTTCTTCTGCAGCCCACTGGCAGCAGAGAGCAGCTGGTCAGCCCCCGAAGGCAGCCCTGGGCAGGGCACAGGCTCTCACCGAGAGGCAGGGCGGGGTTCTTGAAGACGTTCCCCAGCGCGTAGCACGCGTTCCAGCGCACCTTCATGGTGGCCTCGCTGCCCACCGTGGCAATCAGGGCCTGCAGGGACTCCTCGATGGCCTCCCTGAACCTGGGGTTGGCCACGTGGCAGGGCTGCAGGAAATGGAGCACGTTGCCAAGGGCACGGACAGCGTTGCTCTTCACCTGGAACACACAGAAAGCGCTGCTGTTTTCGGGCTGCCCGCAGGTCCTGCTGTGAAACCGCCTCAGAGCCAGCAAGGAGCACGGCTGCAATCACACTGTGCCTTCCCAACTGCCACCAGACACATCATTCTCTGCAAACAGCCACAAACCAAACCAAACCCCCTGCCCTGTGGAAAAGCCCAGCCAGTTTCCCTGCAATTCAAACACTGTAGGAAACCTCTGAACACCAGCCCTCGGGGGGGTCTGAGCTGCAGCTTCCCCCAAACACTGGGGCAAAGACACCTAAAGCAACTGCTGCTTTTTCCTTGGAGCTTTTTTATTGCAAGAGTTAACTACAACAAGTCCACCCCCCTTCCCCTGAGTCTTACCTTGTCCCTGTCCTTGGATGCCTCTGTGGCAGACCGCAGCAATTTCAGCAGCAGCAGATCAGAAAGTTCCTCCTGGAAGCTTTGTCCCATGGTCTCCCTGGCAGGAGAATCACCCTGTGAACACCCAGCTCGGCTGCTCCATCCCCAAAGATGTGATACAACCCCTTATAAAGGCCCAGGAACAAACAACCTTCACTCTTTAGAGGGCTAATATGTAAGGCAGACCTTTCTGCATGTGACCACTATGTTTATTAATTTAAAACCCAACTATCAATGCAAGAAAGCTGGTTAGCAATGGTTAAATCTGTAATAAAAAACAGAGGGCAAGGAATTGCTCAGGGGCAATTCTGAAGCAGGAATATATGATAACTATTTTCCTGTTAAAAATGTAACAGTAGGTTGGGCTTCCCTCAGTCTCTGGCTTGAGGAAGGGTTAAATATTTATTAATTTTACTTCTGTGTTATGTTGAAAGTAAAGGAACCATGTAATTACACCTAGCAAGACACAAGAAATGGAAAACTGACAAGTTTTAAGGAGTCTCTCCTTAGAGTGACAGGACAAGGGGGAATGGCTTCAAACTGAGTAGGTTTAGATGAGATATTAGACAAAACCTCTTCCCTGTGAGAGTGCCCAGAGAAGCTGTGGTTGTCTCATCCCTGGCAGTGTCCAAGGCCAGGCTGGACAGGGCTTGGAGCAACCTGGGACAGTGGGAAGTGTCCCCACATGGACACAGGATGCCTAAACAGTGTCACACACACACTGGCAGACACACAGGCAGAGGGTGGTTAAAGAGAAGGATCCAAGCCAAATTTCAGCTCTTTTTGAGGTTAAGTATCACAGAATCATTTTGGCTGGAAAAGCCCTCCCAGCCTATCGATTCCAAACTGTGCCCAATCCCCACCTTGTCCCCAGCCCAGAGCACTGAGTGCCACGTCCAGTCCTTCCCTGAACACCTCCAGGGATGGGGACTCCTGGGCAGCCCCTTCCCATGCCTGACCACCCTTTCCATGAAGAAATTCTTCCTCATGTGCAGCCTGAAGTTGTCCTGGCACAGCCTGAGGCCGTGTCCTCTTGCAGACCAGTAAGTGTGGTGTGTCTGACCCGTTGGGGCAGGGGCAGGGGCAGGGAGGAGCCACCCCCAGGCCAGGGGGTCTCTCACGTACATGTTGATGATCAGGGTGTCTGTGAGGTTGCCCAGGGACCAGGCTGCCTTGGCACGGACGTTGGGAGACTTGTCATGCAGGGAGTTCAGAATGGCATTGGCTGTGTCTGCCACAAACATCACATCCTGTCAAAGCAAACACTGCTGCAGAGTTACAGAGTTCCCAAAAGGCAGGTGATTTCCTCAGGAACACACTCTGGCTGTTCCAGGGAAAAGCAGAGAGGGACCAGCTCTATTCATTTGCTCCTCTTTTCTAGGTGACACCTTTTAATCAGCTCATGGTGCTCTCTGCAGCTCTGCCTGACCTTTAATTAACAGTCCAAGCCTGAATGCTGACCAAGTCCAGCACTCTGGGGTAGCTGTTGCTGAAAAGCTTCAATGGATTATTTAATTCCATTGGTGATTTAGTTACTTTGGATTTTAACATAATTACATGGACTGCCAACCTTATACTCATCAAATCCCACTCTTAAAGTAATTGCTTCTCCAAACTCCCTGTTGAGCTGCCTGTCTAATCTGCTCTTCTATGGCACATTACATGTGCCTATGGTAAAGGATTTGCTTTCAAAATATTTTGGAATTAAAATCAAAAGTCAGCTACTGCGTATGTTTTTTAACTAAAATTATTCACTTAAGGTTACATTGTAAAAACTAATCTTCCAGCTCAGCCAAGCTAAGATGATATTTTGTAGAAAAAAACCAGTTTTTTTTTTCTCCAAATAAGCTTTTTTTCTTAGTTTTAAGCAAAACTGAAGGCTTCACATTAAAAACTTGTTAAAATCATAGAATCATGAAGGCTGGAAAAGACCTCAAAGCTTGAGTCCAACATTAAACTCCACAGAGACTGTAAGCTGTTCCCTTCCTCCCAGCTCCACCTCACCTCTTGCAGCTCCTCTGTGCCAACCTAACCACTCCAGCCTCCCTCCCTGAGAGCCTGGGGAGATCCTGACCTCTCTCCTTTCCCTCTCACTTCTGCTTCACCTCCCTTAAAGCTGCACTGACTCTGCTTTCACATGAAAGGAAGAGCAGGTCTGGAGGCAGTAAGGAAAACTATAAATACTCTACAGACCAGAAGTAAAGAGAACTAATTTCCAAACAATCCATGCTCCACATCTTATGGTTCATCCTAAAATGGCTCAGAAGAAGGGAATGGGCTGGCTCTGACCTGCCTGAGGCACGGGAAGAGGATGTAGACTCCCAGGGCACGGGCAGCAGCAGCTTTCACCAGCGGGTTCTCGCTGTGGTTCAGGCCAAGCAGCAACGTGACACACAGGACCTGCTGGTCACCCTGCAACGAGGAGCAGCAGTGGCTGAGGGGGCTCAGGAGAGCTCTGTCCCACAGGGACACACAGATCCTCTGGCAGCCCCTGTGTCTGAAGGAGCTTCCACCCAGAGGGGGCTCTGAGTGAATGGAGTGGTGTTGCAGGAGCCCAGGGAACAGGAAAGCTTCCAGCACACAGGATCTCTCTGCTGCTAGGTCACACCAGGAGGGAAACCAAAGCATTAACTCATCCCAAGCAGAAGGAATGGCCCATCAGAGGTAACACAGAGAGGATGGGTTGCCTTTGCCTCCCTTCCCTTCAGGAACCAGGTCAGGCAGGCAGGGTGAGCTCAGCCTGGGCAGGTTGTCAGCTCACCAGCCCATGACAGAAGGTCAGAGTGGGCACTGGCTCGACCCCACTTGGCCACAGGGACAGGAGAGTGGATGGGATCAAAGTACAGGGGGATGAAGTACACGCTGTACTTGGAGAATTCCAGAGATACTGCTAGACCAGCAATTCCTGGGCAAATGAGATCTGGCAGAGCACTCCCAGCAAGGGCACAGTGACACAGAAGGAGCTGCACAATGCAGGGGGGATCCACTGCCAAGGCTTTCATGTTTAAAAGCATATTTCATGTTGCAAAGGGGAAAAACACACATGCAAATGGGTTCCCAACATCAGGCCCTGGCTGTTGGCTCAGCTGGCTCTTCAAAGAACCAGCAGAATAACCCCCCTCAGCCCTCCCTCGTGCCATGAAATTCTTGTCCTCCATCTCCTGTGCATCATTCCAAGGCTGGGTATTCATGGCAGGGCCAAGCAGCTGCTGTGACCTCCAGTTTAATTGTTCTGACAGGCTAATTACTCCCAACATTGCCCTTTCCAGCCTGCAACAGTCAAAATGTTCAGGATGTGGGAAAAAAACATTGGGAAAATTTCTTTACTTTCTCCTGGTAAATTCTAAAAGGCTTTGCTGTAATCTGGTGGACAAGGACAAAGCCTCAAAGGTGAAAAAAACAACAATTTAAAGGTGTTCTCTTACCTGCAGGAGGCTGAAAGCCTCTGGTAAGATAGAGGACAGGGCATCACAGGCACTTGTCTGGAGAGTGGCATGGGGGGAGCTCTGCAGAGTGCCAGGTAAAGGGCCATTTAACATCATTGTCCAGAATGTCACAACCTGCAGGAGAAGCAGCCAGCTTTATCTTTTAAACCCTGCAATCATGCCTAAGTTCTTGTCTTAAAGATGATCATCTTTAGGAAATACTTAGAGCAGGGAGCTCATAATCACACATGGAAGGGGTTACCATTGTTGGGAGCCTGAGACACCTGGCATTCAGAAACATTCTAAAGCATTTCAGTACTGCTATCAAGCAGTTGTTCACTGAGTTCTGTTTATTTCCTTCTCAGGGCCACATACCCTAAAATTTAAACTGAATTAAACAGAGTTGCAATCCCACTCCTGAATCCACACAGCTGAGTGTTTTCATTTGCCTGACAATTTACATTCACAGCAAATAACAGGAACCTGATGCTACTGAACACATTTCCTGTCTTGTAGGCTCAAAACTTAGCATGAGCCAAAGAAATTTTTAAGCTTGCCTTCTGTTCACAGAAGCAAGACTTAAACAGGTTTATATTACTCAGCTCCTGCAAACTTAGCCAACAAACAGCTAATGAATTTTTCTGCATTTACATACATTGTGGTTCAGGCCACTCTCTCTGCACTTGTGAGCAGCCAGAAAATGCAGGTTGGCTCTTTAACAGTGCAAATTCACCAAAATTCTTAAAGTTTTATGCAGCAGTAATGACACACACAAAATCAGTGCTGTTCTCCCAGCTCTCTGAGCTACAGCAGGCTGCAAGAGTAGGGAAGAGGAGAGGCAAAGAGACAGGGTTAACATCATCTCAAAGAAATAAAACCCAACACATCTGTCTGGAGACAAGAACAACTGCCAAATTCCTGCAGGAAGTCTCCAGAACTGTCCATAGTGGCATCCACAAAGCTGCAGTCTAAGCCCCTTCCTGCTCCCCTGCAATTATTTCTCTGTGTCTGTGCCAGTGACTTTGCAGAGCCCGAGGAAGGAGCTCAGTGAGGAGCAATCTCACACTTACCACACTGACAGGCACCCTCTGCTCAGGGGCAGTGGGGGAGTCAGGTTTGTGCTGCTGCAGGACACCCGTGCCCAGCTCCTCCAGAAGCTACAAAGAATGAAAAGCAAGGAGGTTTTCATCAGGGATGATTCATGGAACTACAGAACCTTCACTTAGGACCTCATGGACTCACTCAGGGAACAAAAATAAAAGATTCAGGACTGGTTTGGACTGTTCTGTCCCTGTGAGTACTGAAATTGGAGGAAAAGCTTTTCCTACATGAAATCCCCAGCATAACAAATTACTGCACAAAGGGGAAATCTTTGGGTCACAGAGCCCAGCCCCTGCACCAAGTGATGCTCAGTCAGGGAAGGACCAGTGTTGTAGTCCTTGTGTTTCCCAAGCTTCCTGGTGACTCAGCAGAGCAACAAAATTCTGCTGAGACTTCAAGACTGGAAGCTGAAGGTGCATTTCTCAAAGTGTCAGGGCCCTGCACTTCCACATCACACACACAGATGCTCTGAATATTCATCACCACTCATCTGCATTTGCAGAGCACACAGACAGATAAAACTGACTTGGTAAAACAATGTTGATGTCCCCTCCTGCTCTTACTTTGGCTCCATGAAGCTGAATGGATGGATCCATTTCTTCCATGCATCTGCAAGCCACTTCTCCAAGTTCTAGGAAATAGCTCTGAGCCATAGGGAAATAACCTTTCACCAGAAGAGCCAACACCTAAACACAGACAAAAGAAATTCCACTCAGCATTTTTTCCCTTCTGTTTACCCAAAATACCCCAGATACACATGGGAAGGATGTTAATGGGCTAATCAACCCTGGCACCATATACTGAACTCTGATGTAACAGATACACCTTGCAGCACAACTTCTAGAATGCTAGAGCTGATTAAAAGCCTTCCTGTTCCATTATCTTGTTCAAAGAGCCACAGAAGCACTATCAGGTAGCAACACCATGAATTATTTACTGTAAGTGAGGGCTCCTGTAGCCAAAAAAACTGAGAGCAAGACATTCTGTACCTCCTGTAACACTGCTGCTGCCTTCTGTGAAGCTGGATTTAACAAATATTTATAGTTGCAGAAAAAGAGTGAGACTTCTTGGGATGCCTGTTAAAAAATCTTACTCTTTGCTGTGGCTACACAAATTAAAACAAGGCCAAGCCTCAGCATCCCCAGGTACTTCTTGAGTCACTCCACAGCTCCTTGCAGACAGTTCTCTGACTGCAGGGCTCTTCCCCACTGTTTTCCACCAATGTTTTAATTTTAATTTGGATTCTGTGTGGGGTAGTTTGCATGGGAAAGCCTCACAGCCTGCCAGCACACACCCCCAAATAACATTTAAAAACACTGAAGATAAAAACCACAGGCAGATGAACTTGCTGCAGCAGGTTTGCTGCAGGACAGTCCTGCTGTGGCCACGGAATCAAAAGGTTTCTCTCTGAGTCACAGCAGCACCAGCAAACCTGACAGCCTAAATCTCTCCCTGAGAAGGCAGGGAGCAAAGGGAACCCTGACTGGGGGAGGCAGCTGGGTGTGGAGCCAAGCTGGCCGTGCCCCCAGCCCACCTGCAGGGACTCCAGCCGCAGGGGACAGGGCTCGTAGACGCTGCACAGGGAGGGGAAGTTGGCGTCGCTGTCGGAGCAGGAATCCTCCCTGGGCAGGACGATGATGGCCACGCAGAGGCGGAGCAGCCAGCACGGCTCCGGGGCTGCAGGTCCCGCCGGGGGCTCCAGAGGGCCTTCCCCTGCCGGGGGCAGGGCTTTCCTCCAGGGCTCCAAGGAGCTCAGGCGCCGGGGGGTCGCGCTGCCGCTGCTGCTGAGCCCCGAGGAGCTGGGCTGCTGCAGAAGCAGCTGCACCTCTGGCAGAGGTGCCTGCACAGAAACTATCGCCCCCAGCAAGGTGAGGCTGGAAACACGAACGTTAACATCTGCAAGAGACAATGGGGGGGAAGGAAAAGCAAAAAAAAACTCCATTAGAAGCTCACTGACAGCCCAGCATCCTCCCTCAGCAGTTTTCAGACAAGATGGATTATGCCATATAAACATCCATTGCTCTTCAATTACGAATTTATGAAGCACAGAGGAGGGGAGGAATAAAACAGAGAGAAGGCAAACCTTTGTGAGAGATGTAGGGCTTGATCTGGTTCCACACCCTGGTGAGCAGCCCAGGTTTCAGCCGGCTGTAGGGAGCGTTGGAAACCAAGTTTGCAAGGCACTGGAACACACAGAAAGGTGCTGGTTACAATGTCAGCCCGGCCTCCAACAGGTTTGTTTTTACATTTGTAATTTAGGTCACTCAGACAGCTCATTATCTGAGGGCACCTGAAAAAAACCACCCCAATTATCTGCTGTGTGAACACTGGATACAAACTTGGCTCCTAAGAACAAGGCTTTAACTACAGTGAGGTGGCATAAAGATCAAGGAATTTTGATAGCCCATGGGAAGATTTGTCAATTTGGATTCCAGTTTTAAAGTCAATGTGAGTCTTCAGAATCATTTTAAAGGTTCATTCAGCTCCAAAAAGACAAAAAGACGCAGAAAAAAGAAATTATGCTGAAGAGAAAAGAAGCCCCAAGACTCTGGATGGAGCTCTGAGGAATCTGGTCTAGTGGAAGGTTTCCCTGTCCACAGCAGGGGGTTGAAACAGGGTGGTCCTCAAGGTCCCTTCCAACCCAAACCATTCTGTGACTCCATCACTGTGTAGGATGACTCAGTCAATGAAGACTTGGGAGATGACAAAGATCTGCTTCCCACCACCACCACCAGCACTTCTGTGCACTCTTTTTTCAGGGCTGGATCTAGGGAGCAGTGCCAGCCCTTGGGAGCACGTGGCACACTTCAGTGCAGTTACCTTGACTATCTGTGTCAGGGTCTGAGAGGAGGACTCTGCCACCAGGGCCAGCAGCAGGCAGCGGTGCAGCTCCCGGATGCTGGAAGCAATGGTGACAGAGAAGGGAGTAAAAGCTCTCTTGTGGTCATTGGCATCTTCAGCCACAGAGAGGAACTGCTTAGAACCTTCCAGAAAGGCTGAGAGGACTTGAAGAGCACAGGCACGTGTCTGAAATGAAAAAACATTTCTGTTACCTTTTAACACCTCCTTTGAGCAGATGGGGAATTTTAAAATGTACAAAGTCTTCTCTAGAGAGAGAAGATTCAACTCCAACTCTCCTTTTTTCATAAGTTTAAGCAGCACAGAACCAATCCTTTGTCTCCTTGGCTAATGTTCCTATTTACTTCTTGTGGTGCAGTAGCCAAATACTTGCTGAAGGCCAGAGAAGACAATTCCTAAGATTAACAGGGGAAAACACAACAGTTTTTGTACTCAGAAGTGCCTCACCTTTGGAGAAGGGTCCTTTAGGGCAATAGTCATCAGGGACACAGACTGGGGGCTGCCAATACCAGGGGCATCAGGAACAAATGCTGACCAGTAGCCATAAAGAACTCTCTTTTCTATTGACTTTATAGTGGAGAGGAAACAGGCCAGAGCCCCTTGGCGAACATTGGCTTGGTAAGACCTTAAACACAAAGAGATTAATGAGAACAGCAGGCACAAGGGGTGGACTCCACCTCTCTCACTTGTGTTACTGGCTGGCTGTGAGAGGAAATCTTTCAGACCAAGAACAGGAAGAGGAAGACCAAATCTACTTCCAAACCAACACAAATTACTGCCTTCCAGTTTCCTTGTATCATCCCATAAATCAACAGGGAAAGTGATCTCCTCAGCAGCTCTGACTGAGAACAAAGGCTCCAGTGGAGGTGCTCTCTGGTTTTTGGGGGGTGTGTCAGGACAATCACCTGACTTTGCTCTGTATTCCTCCTTCGGTGTCGGAGTACTCGGACTCGCTGCTGCTGAAGCGCTTCCAGCCCGTGGAATGAGGGCACAGGGGATCCTTCCCAGCACTCACACCCCCTGCACGGGGCCGAGGGTCGGCACAAGGGCTCTTCTGCACGTCCCCCAAGTGCAATTTCAGCATGTCTGCTCCCAGGACTGACTCATTTCCTGCAGCCCCTGAATCTTCTCGTCCTTCTTCCCCAAACTCTCCCTTCTTTTGTTTCCCTTTGGACTTTTTTCTTCGGTTCTAAGAATGAAAATTGATTTTTTTTAGTCAATATATAAATGCAGTTACATATCTGTGCAATTCTGTACACACAGAAATAGTCACTGCTTAGTATCTGAGTTTTTAAATTCTGCTTATTAGTAGCAACAGTCTCAAAATTTCAGTAATACCTAAGTAAGCAGTTTATAACTGAAGAGCCTCAAAAACTAAGTTTTGGCTTCTTCATCAGTAGAGCAAAATATCTCCAAGGAAACTTTTAGCTAAAAATCATATTTCACACAAAGGTGATTAAAGAAGAACACTAAAAACTTTTGTAGTTCTTTTAGATTTACAGTAGATATTCAACACCTAAAAAGAAACAAGTCATCATGACTAGATAACTTTCTTTTCTCTAAGGTCTTCCAGATAATCAGTAATCCAAAGTATTTACAGGGTTAAAAAACAACCTGTAGAAGGATTAAGTAGAACAGGATGAAGCAGGAAATCAGATTTAAATGAACTTGACTTCCCTAAGAAAGAGTCAAACAATTGTGCAAATGTTAGGAGAGAAAATGTAACTTATAAAATCAAAAGCTTTGGCTAGTTTGCACACATCAATCCCGTGCCTGCAGGCCAGGAATTCTTGGCTATGGATGAATAATTGTTGCACAAAGCTTAACTGAGGAAAGCCAAGCTCTGCAGAGCCATTTGTTCGTGTCACCTGAGTTCCCAAAACGATTTTACTCAGTGCAGAATTTATAATCAACACCTTTGAAGCAAACAATTAAATGTACCACATGCTCAGGACACGAAGAGCCACCAATACTCCACAGGGAAGACACAACCACAACAAACAGGCTGGAGAATCAGGGGCAGCCCAGCTTACCCCTGTCTGCTTGGAGGTGGCTGCTTCTGACTGCTCCTGCTTGACAGGTGACCTTTTATCATACTGAGGTAAGGGAGCAGGGTACAGGGCTGTGGGCACCTCTATGCTCAGTCCTGGCAGCCCGTGGAACATGCACTTCTGCAACAGGAACACAAATGTTAGCCTTCTGTCCCTTTCTCATGCACAGATTTACTCACTTGGAGTGAATTCACCAATTTTCAGCTGTGCTCCACCCCCCAGGCCTTGCCTCTCCCATATATAAGGCTGTGCAACATCTGAAATACATCTACATCTGGAAGGGTTTCAAGTAGGTCCAAAAACCCCAAGCCTCCCATCTTCCTCTCACACTCAGCTGTGGGAAGTGCAGTGAAGATGGTGTGAGAGAAACTCAGTATATTTTCCTTTGTATGTCACACTCCATTTCCCCCCAAGCCCAGGCTTCTCTGCTCTCTCTTGCTCATCTTCTACTGTTTCCCACTTAAGAGCATCTGGAACCTTCCAGTCTCTGCCTCTTTCTCCAGGTGGATTTAAGGACTTACCTTTAACACTGCCAGAAGGGCTCCAATTTGGTCAGTTTGCATCAGTTTCATCTTCCCACCGTTGAGAAGAGACTGGACACCTTTCAGAGCACTTTGTAGTAACTGAAAACAAAGAATTATTCGCTTTTCCTTCTCAAAATGCTGCAGGTTCACATCTTTCAAGTAACTTTCCAGGCAATTTTTTTTTTGCTCAATTGGGACAGTAATATGATAAATTATAGACTATTTAAGCAAAATCTTAATTGATGACATTTCAAATTCCATACATTCTGGCAGCCCAATCTCCTAATTAGAATATTTTAGACAATTAGACCCACACTTACCATGCAAAACGTGATGTCATCCACATCAGAGGTTTTTGAAGACTGCAGAACACTTAGGAAAGTTTGAAAACAGACACTTCTGTAAGACTCATCCAGGTATGGCTGCCCAGGGACACTAAAATTAGAGCAGGAGGAGACACCAGGTTGGTTTACAGGTTCATGAAGCTACACAAAATCCCATCCAAGCCCTCTGTTAGCCTGCAAAGCCCCAGATGGATGGATGGCTGACTGAAAGGGGCCAGCTCTACCATACAGAAGACAAAAGAAAACCTTCTGCACAAAAAACCAGACAGCACAACAGCTTTTCTTTTCCTCCCTAAACAAACCCCATTATAACATTATTTCTGGAAGACTGAGAGTTCATGATTTTATGCACAGGTATTTTAGAACAGTAAAGCATTTAAAAATTACATTTCAAATTCATACACCTCCACCTTGCTGTCCCTGTGCTGGCAGATGAACACCTCCTAACCCCAGAAAAGGCTGGTACACACCTGAGGCACAGGTTTGCCATGCTGCGCACGGCCGCCCTCCTGAGCTCCACGTCTGGCTGGGCAGGGTCACTGAACTGCAGCAGGAGCCCAGCCTTGCCCAGCAGATCAGGGAGATACTGAAACAAACCACCAGAAGTCATTAGGGGCCACTGCTCCTCCCTCAGCCTCCTGGGTCTTGTGTTTGGGGGCTAAACATCATGGGAGGTGGCTGGAGCCTGGCTGCACACCAGGTGCCCGCCAAAACTGCTCCTCAGGTGGGCAGGGGAGAGAAAATACAAGGGAAGGCTCATGAGGTGAGATAAGGACAAGGAGAGGTCACTCACTGATGACCATCACAGCTGACTTGACTTCATGAAATCAGTTGTATTTATTACCAATCAAAAATCAAAGCAGGAGAATGAGAAGTACAATAAACCCTGAAAATTGTCAGCTGCAATTTCAGATTCCAGACACAGACTGTTCGAAAAAAACAGCGTGAAAATCTTAATTCCTTAAGTCCTCTCATTTTGTATGAAGAAAGGACAGAGTTGAGCACAGTTCAGCTGAGTCCCAGTTTATGCTCTCTTCCCAGACATGAAGCTAAGCTAGGAACAACTGCTGCACCAAACTGCTGCCACTACACAGGCTACAAGCCCACACAAGCTGGCAACTCCCAAACTGTGAGCATCACCACCCCATGCTCAGCTTTGCAAGCTGCCACAAGCTGCTGACAGCAGGAGGATCCAGCATTTCAAACACTGTCAGCTGCAGCAACAAGGAGCTTCACACGGGATTGATACCCGAGAGCCTGTGCCTCGAAACGGCGCCGAGCTAAAGCCCTGCTCTGGTTGCAGGGGGGATTTCGGGATCCTCGGTGCAGCCTCTGGAGTTATGTGCAATTTGAAGCTCCCTGTGTTCTTCCTGCCTGAGGCACAGCGTGGTTGCTCTGCAGATTAAGCCTGTGCCCTTCTTTGATGGTGATCCCTACAGCTGCAGCCTGCAGGTACAGAGTATTCCACATGGGAACAATAATTATTAATACACACAATTCAAATTCAACTTTCCCATAAATAGCAGCCACTATTTAATCAGGATCTGATCTTGGCATGAAAGGTAACACAATTTGAGAACTTTTTTATTCTTTCTTTCAGGAAAAAAAAATAAAGCAGAAACAGCAGCAGTGCAAATATTTTTGTTGTTTCTTTCTCTTTGTTTTTAAACTCACCTTCTGACACTTAGGCCCATTATTGTAAACAAGAGCTGCTAAGGCTTGCAGAATTTCAACATGTGTCCAGGAGCTGCACTGCCTCAGAGCAGAGATGCAGTAGGAGACAAGGAAATTCAAGTTCTGCTCATCAACCATCACCTGTTGTAACAGAAAAGGTCAAGATAAACGTTGTACTGCCGCAGTCAATGAACTCAGAGATATTGGTCACAGATTTGGGTAATCTGGCTGTTAAAATCACACACCAGCAGAGAATCAGCTGACAAGAAGTGGATAAATCTGTACAAGTGCCCTAAAAACAAGAGTATTTCCCATGGTGAATCACTTCTGACTGAGAGCTGGTTTTTTGAGGAACCATACTAGAACCAGATCAGAGCCTCAGCTACCCAACAATAAGTAATACAGTGAAAATCCAAGGAACTCTGCTTGAAGGTCAGCTCCACAGCCCTGGAAGAAGACAGAGCTCCCCTGGCTTAGTGAGGGACAGGAGGGACATGGCCAAACTCTTCCTACCTGATATCTGTTGAGTAAGTGATGGATAAGCTGACAGACTTTGCTGACAAGATGTTCCTGATCAAGGGGAACCAACTGACAGGCTTGGACAAGCACAGCACAAACATCCTGGAAGAAAAACCCTCAGTTTATTATTTACGGACTATAAAGACAATAATGAAAATGAAAATGAAAATATGACGTTAGATTAAGGAACAGAAGAGCATTGTCCAAAAATCAATTAGTTCCAAAGTGCCAAGCAAGCTTGCTTTGGAAAGAAAATGAAAACAAACCAGTGTAATAATGAATGTCTGTGTGTTGGCAATGGAGCAGCATCCATGCTGCACAGCTGGAGTGCTCAGCTTTGAAGGGCTCGCTTTAAGGCTTAAGAAACTACTATTTTTTCAACATCAGACTACGAGAATTGGCGAGTCCCACAGCCCCACTGCAGGTGTCCCCCACCATGTGCACCTGGCACTGCTTTGGCAGCAGCGCCGTCACCAAGGGGCTGGGGACGGGACCGCGGTGGGCAGAGGAGCGCCCAAGGTGTGCGGGAACACAGTGCCCGCAGCGCGGGGAACCAGGGCTGGGACCCTCGGGGCTCCCGCGGGGACAGCCGGGCTGGGCACAGCGGGGAGAGCACCCACAGCACAGCCAGAGCCAGAGCCGCAGCCA